>OZ008368.1:130901842-131501842 GCA_963931995.1 Phaonia tiefii | reverse complement strand
TTTTTTTTGTCCTTTTCGCAAAAAATACATTTTTACGGCTGGCCAAAAAAAAACAAGGCGCTCTATGGCTGGTAGAAGGGAAAGCCATCTTGTTGGAACATGCATCAAAAGTTCTTTATATTGTAAATTGGCGAAAGCAAAACAATCCTTTAATTTTTCAGTGGTCAAAGCAGATGAACTAAACTCATTGAATATTTTTATAATAATGTTTTCCAATTCAATAGATAACTCATTCAGTGATTTTTTAATGCAATTATTTATAATATGGCAGTCACAATTTGCTTTAACAATTTGCTCTGACATACCTTTAAGTTTTTGATGAACTGAGTTATGAATACCATAATTTACAGCAGCATTGTCAGCACTATAAGATGTTATTTGTTTTACTTCCAAATCATTCTCGTAAGTTATTTTTCAAATATTTTCAAAAATATCCCTTTATGTTTCATAAGGATCGCTGTAAAAGTCCAACACTTGTTTTCGAATTCCATATTGCGGGTCAAAATATTGGACAGCATATGGGTATGTTTTAACGTTACCTATGTTCGAAGCGTCACTGATTTGTTGGTAATAAGGGGCTAAAACATTTCTGGCAATTGCTGCAGCTTTTGTTCTTCCACATGTAACATTGGTGGCAATTTTACTATCGCTATACAAAACCGTCGGTGGTGCAATGGGTAGTGTGCGCGCCTCTTGTACAGGAGATCCTGGGTTCGATCCCTGCTCCAACCACCTTAAAATTTCTTTCGACGACGGTCACCTCGCTTAGTGACGGCGACACTATCGAGTATATAGCCATGAAAAAGCTTCTCAAAATACCGTTCGGAATCGGTGTAAAACTGTAGGTCCCAATCAGAGAGTGAAAACTGGAAAGCGCACAGCTCCAGTGATTGTGAGAAGTTCTCCCCGGTCCCTTCATGGGATGTAATGGGAAACCATTTATTTATTTTTTTATACAAAACCGCACATAGCTTCGTTTGCCAGTCGAGGCTATTGTAGCTTAGGCCATGTACAACATTATGGTAAACACTTGCCAATTCTGCACTGGCGACCTCAGCTTTAAGACTTTTGTCTTTTGGTTCAAAAAAACTTGAAATTGTTTTAGACACATTTTGGGATGATTCAATTTTAATATGTTGTTTTGTTGACATATGCTTGTTAAGTGAACGACTGCCTTCATATTTGATCAATATTTCTGTTTGGCACAATTTACACTCTGCCGTGTAGTCATATTTTTTTCGTATCCAATGAGCATATTTAGGAAATTCTTTCCAGCGTTCCGAGAAAATTGTTAACCTTTTTTTTGATGGGCCAGCTTCTTCATCGAATTCCATTTTATTAATTCTTTTCAACCAACTTCTTACACAATTTGTTTATTTATTATGAGATCAGCTGTTCAGATATTGACGCTTGCGTCAGTGATGATAAACTATTAGAGATTATATATAATAATCTTTAATTGTACAGAAATGTACAATTGCTGTCAAAGAATTTGTTTTATTTACGTATGTATATCGAATGGATAGAGCAATTCTAAACTACTATTTGGCTACACAAATAATATTTTAGCCTGAAACTGGACACGTGTATAAAAAGCAGGACAATCCAGCCAAATCCAGCCCGTCTGGCAACCCTAACCCCACACCATTACGCCGCCCTCTCGGCTCTGATGCCGGTTCAAAAAACGCTTTTCTTTACGCAGATCATGGAAATAATAGTTGTAGCCATCAGGCCCATCCAAATTAAACTTCTTCTCATCCGTAAATACAACGGCTGTACATTCCATACCACGTAGTCTCTTGCGAATTGAAGCCGCCTTTCCTTACGAGGAGCATTAACTGGCGTTTTTTTTGTAATTTCAGGTATTTAAGATACTAACAGCTCTTAATTACTCTGCGTACTGATGATCTCTTATTTTTGACAAGGATAAGCCAGATTTTTCTTTTCTCATACGTAGATAAAGACAGTGAAACCCTTCCTTTAAAATTTGTTCCATACCCCTCGGGGTCCTTTATGTAATTGTCGACCACTGTTGGGCTCCGTCCAATTATTTTTAGCTATTGCGCGGTTAGAATCTCCTTCAGAACGGTAAACATCGATTTTAGTTATTTCCGATAGATTTAAAATTTTTCGTTTTGCCATTTTGACTCGTAAAATGATTAAGATGCAATAAATTGTAATAAAAAAACGCTACCTACAAAAAATCATCGCTTACTTTAAAAATAATAAAGTGCCTTTTTTCAAGTGAAACAAAAAAAATAGCACATTTTTGGATTTTTTTTATAAATTACTCAAAAAAAGTTCTTTAGTTAAGAAACCACTATTGTCATGAATTTTTTTATATCTCAAGATGTTAAGCTTCCGTTTCCATTTTAAAGTTCTGCAATAGGTTACAAACTGCAAAAGATAGAGGCTGCTGAATATGGAATTTTTAGTGCCTTTAAATAAGTGAACCGGAGTGTAGATGTATGTGTATTTAACTGTAACTGTATAAAAAAATTACAACAATAAAATTTTGATTTAAAAAGTGTGAAAAAATTCGGGTGGTATCGGGATTGAGACAAATTCTGCTGGACGGGCGCTACAGCATATATAATATTAATTTGGGGCGGGAGGAATCCGGATCCAAGATATTTCCCCGTGCCGATCTATACTACATGCAGACTTCACGATGACCCTGTCACTCCAAAGAAAGAGCCATGAAACATTTGATGTATTCTCCAGTAATTAAAAAATTTGTTCTAAATTAAATAAAAAATTTTGTGCCTGTGTTCACAAGTTCAATCAATGTTATAATTCTTTTAATTAAATTATTTGTCAAAATTAAGTTTAATATCTGATTAACCTAGTAATTAACTCAATTAAATCATTTGTAATTCTACCCGAACAAAATTTACCAAAGCTTTAGTTGGGTCAACAGATATATACATATTCTGCATGAATCAATTAATTAATTTGTTGATACTTTGTTTATTGAATTTTATTCAAGTAAGGCCTCGGCCACGCACTGAGCGACTGAGCGATTGAGCGATGTTCTGTCGAGCGACGTGAAAGATTAAAACATATGAAACTACATTGTAGTGGCCACGCAGTTGCTGAGCGATGAGAGACTTTCGTGAACGACTTAGCGACGTCGTTCATCGCTAGAATTGGTTTTAATTTTTAGTACATCGCAGAGCGACAAAGTGCAAACAATGCAAAAAATTTCCGCAGAATCAATAATTTCGGCTATTCAAAGCCGAACTGTTTTATGGAATGACACTCATAAAGAGTATAAAAATAAAAACATAACTGATAAAGAATGGAATGAAGTAGGAGTAATTTGTAATTGTACAGGTAAGTTTATATTTATAGTTAAGAATGTAATAAAAAAATACAATAACAAAGTAAATTAAGAAATATTCTGGTAAGTATATGTGTTGTTATTTAATTAAATGTCTAAATTAGTGTCTGAAATCCCAAAAATAATTTGTTAAATTATTTCTTACATAAATCGCGGACTGAGAGCTTCTATTGCCATGTGACTGTTCTTGAATAATATTAACATTTCTTGAAACAAATACTCCATCGTTAATATCTGTTGCTGTATGTATATAGTCCAGATCAGTGTCTCCATTACGATCTCTTACAAAATTATGCAAAATGCAGGAACATTTTATTATGTGATTGCTGTGCTAGGTTTTCTTTCCATTTCTTTTTGTAGAATTCGCCATTTTCTACTTAAAATACCAAATGCGCATTCAATACACTTCCTGGCTATTGATAGCCTTTCATTGTATTTTTCAGTTTTGGCATTTAAATTTTTCAGCGGATAGGGTCTCAATAAGTAACTTTTTAGTGGGTAGGCTTCATCACCAATTAAAAAGTTAGGCAAAATGATATTGGATGATATTGGAACTTGCCGGCTTTCAGCATTCTAAATAAAGTTGAACCACAAAATGTGCCACCATCGCTCTGTTTTCCTCTGCCTCCCACTTCAATTGTTATAAATTTTTTGTCAGCATCTGCTACAGCTTGTAGAACAATTGAAAAATAATGCAGATAATTAAAATAATGTGACCCGGAATTTGCTGGGCACTTAATTTGGCAATCTTTTCCGTCAATGCTACCTATACAGTTGGGAAACTTCCATCGTTTATAGTAATCATCGGTAACTTTTTGGAGTTGATCAGCTGTTGGTGTAGGCATATATTCATCCCCAAGTGTATTCCAAATTATAATGCTTGTTTCGCATATAATATTGCTAACTGTGCTTCTTCCCAATCGAAAAGCAAATGATAAATCACGAAATGAATGGCCTGTAGCAAGGTACCTAAAAAAATAATTATGAGCTTAAAAAAATAATAGTAATATTGAATAGTGAAATTATTAAAAATTAATTGTGAAAAATTATGATATACATAAATATATGTACATAATCTAATTTTTAGGAGCTGCTGCAAAAGCCAAATGGAAAAATTTAAAGGACACATACAGGAGAACTTTGCAAAAACTACCACGCCTACCGTCTGGAGCCGAAGCTCAAACATATAATATAAAATGGACATACATGGAGCTGATGTCTTTTTAAAAAAAAACCAGTAGCTCCAGAAAAAATAAATGACATGGTTTCAGATCTGTTGTGCGAAGATAACAGCAATATGTCAATTTGCAGCACATCATCCGCAAGTAAAACCATTGAAAATGAAAAATTTACTTCCAGGAAGAGAAAAATAAATGTGGAAACAGAATTTTTAGAGATTGAAAGAGAGCGACTGGGAATGTTAAAAAATCAAATTGGAATAGAACAAATCGAAAAACAACAAAGAGAGAAAGAAAACGAAAATAAAGATTTATTATTTTTTAAATCACTTTTACCATTTTTTGAGAAATTTAATGACATAGAAAAGTTGGAGATAAGAAATGATATACAAAATATAATTATTGCTAAACTTACAAATAAGGAATAAATATAAATATAAAATATAAATTTAATATAAATACAACTTTAATTAAATTACCTAACTTCATAAACATTATTGTACTTATTTCATTTACCTTAATAATAAAACCAATCGTTGTTCAGCAGAAATTGATGATCTTGGTTTATTAATTGAGTTTCCAATTTTACTCAATAGAAAGTCAAAAGATTCGACTGTCATGCGCATGTACTGCCAAAATCGATCCGGGTAATTTCGGAGGTTTTTATATAAATGATGGAACTCGCCATATTCATTTCTTGATTGGTTTATGGGGTGTACACCAAACCTACGTTTTTGTAATATTTTTAATCGCATGTAATAGCTAATACGGCTATCGCACAGATCTGCAAATCTTGTTCAAAATACCGTTAGCAGGAGCAGAAATAATGGATTTTTAATTTGTGGTTTGTATAGGAGGTACCACGCCCCTTTGTCCAATTGGACCGAATAGTAAATCTAAACCACCCAGGGCGCCACCCAAACGCATACAAAAAAATTTATTCAAATCGGTCCAGAAATTTGGGAGGAGTTCAGTCACAAACACACGTGCAGTAGAATTATATATATAAAGACAAAAAGATATTTGACAAACCAATTTGAGAGTGAGTGTTTTAAAAAGTTAATTTAATATTTAAATCAACCGTATTATATTATTTTATATAATACCAAACATAATAATGATCTGTTGTGTTTTACGACATTTATCGTGGCTAATACCCGACTATGAGCTAACATTTGTATGTGGGGTAAATACTGGGCGTGGCAAAGTTTTCCATTTTTCAGTGTAGAGTTACGGTGTTGGTACCTAGACAGTATGTAGGCATATTATGCATTATTGGAAAGGATATTTATTCTTCTGTGTCGAGATATACCTATGTACATATGTTGCGAACATTTTGTACACGAAAATTTTATAAATCCATTTATTTTTCGGAAATTGTATACAAATTCGATTTGAAGTACATACTTAGATAACCTGGTATTCCAGCTATCTTGCTAATTTTTTCACTCGTTATATACCAATGTATGTGTAATTGAAAGCTATTAATATTATTTGAGAAATAGCGACCAACCAATTCGTATGAAATTTCGAACTTTTTTACAAATTGAGCTCTCCTGACCCAGATTATGCGTAGGATCGAGAATCACCTACATTCGGCCAAGTACCTTTGCTTTCAAAAAACTAAAAACCTTTTTTTCAACAAATTTAAGAAACTACTGAAGGAACAATGATACCTGTTATTTTTTTCTCAGGTTGAAAAAAAAATATCTTTGAGAAGTTGTTGTTACCAAACAATTTGAAAGAATTTGAAAAATAATTCAAATTACATTTTGTTGAAGTCTTGCTAATGATTGTAGAACTACATTTTGGCTCACAATGGCCAAGTTACTACCAAACTAAAAAAGTCAGTTCAAAAATTTATATTGTAAAGTTTTTATTCCTAGTGTTTTTGTAACGGTTGAAGACATCACGCACGACTCAGCATATTTTTTGTTTGTAGAATCTCAAAAACGAAAAATTTGTGAAATCGGGTTACAAGTTACGTGACATGAAAGTTTCAACATCACCAAGCCAATAAGGCAGGGTGCCTCTAAATACCATATTATGAATGCCTGAATCCTCTCGTACAAATTCCAAGTACATTATAAAACAATCAGACCACTGTGTCCACTAGTCCCATTGTGTGACCTAAATAGCGGAATCGTAGAATACGCAGATAAGAACCATCGGTAATATTGTATAATTTGTGTTTGGTGATTTTTTTTTGTATTAGGCATGGCTGAATTAGTAGAGGTTGATGATTTTGCTTTCTTAAGATCCTATCTTTTTTGTTTGTTCGTATGTATTTGTGTTGAATTTGACAGTTAGAGTCAAAAACAAAATGCCTTTTGTTGGTGCCCACAATTGCAACAAATCCTACTGCGACAACCACTAAATTCAACCATGGTATGAGGACATGAAAAACGACATTATTACCAAGATCGAGAATTCAAAATTTACTGCTAGCAACAATGCTGAAATGGCATATACCCGTTATATTGGCAACTCTACTTTTTGTTATTAGAATGTCAACAAAGACAAATTTCAATTATTAATAAGTTGTGGGCAAGTTTAATAGCAAAAAGGGGTCGATCAGCGACATTTTTTGGAATAAAACAAAAATAATAATGTGTGCGACCTTATCCGCAGTATGTCATCAAAAAAATTGTGCGGAACATGCCACCTTTTTAGCAACAAAATGTGCACAAAATAATTAAATCTTACAAACAAAACTATTTGTAACAAACTGCGATTTTAATTTGATTAGTATTATTACTAGTTTATTAACACATATGTACGTCTCTATATAGCGGACGAGCAGCAGTGCTTGCTGTGTCCCTTCAATCTCTTGGATGAAACAAACTAGGGTTCTATAGTCGTCACAAACAATCAACTTACTTATCCGGTCTTGAATAAACCCCGGGGGTCGGGGACCTTACAAACCGAAGATATTTCGCCAACCGGTTCGATAGTTTGCTTTATCTCTCCAGTTGGCAATACCAAGTGAACGCAGGTATTCGTCAACCTGATTCCTTCAGCGGAGTCTTAGTTTTCCTATTTTTCATCTTCCTTCGAGCTCTGTTTCGAAAACCCTTCGTGCTGGTTCGTCTTCATCCATTTTACTGATATGGCCTAGCCACTGCAATCGCGTTACTTTGATCCGCTTAACTACGTCAATATTGGGATATAGCTCATGGTTCATCCGTCGCCGATACTCACTGTTGTGAAATAAATTTGGAGGCCCTGCTAGTTGAAACCATTAATTTTG
This sequence comes from Phaonia tiefii, assembly GCA_963931995.1. Taxonomy (NCBI): domain Eukaryota; kingdom Metazoa; phylum Arthropoda; class Insecta; order Diptera; family Muscidae; genus Phaonia; species Phaonia tiefii. The sequence goes on along the minus strand of OZ008368.1, from coordinate 131,494,071 downwards.
TCTTGTCCTTATTCATTTTCAGACCCACTTTTGCTGACTCCTTCTCAATTCTCGAAAACTACTCTAATTGTGCGCCCAATGATATCGATATCATCAGCATACGCGTCCACCACGAGACTTTTGCCACTGAGATTGCACAATAGGGTGTCGCCTTGCCTGAGTCATCGCTTAGTTGCGAAAGGTTCGGTAAGATCCTTACCAAATTTCTTTGCGGATTTAGTGTTCGTCAATGTCATCCTGCAAAGGCGTAGAGCTTTCCAGGAATACCAAGCTTACTCCCGTATCGGACCGAGACTCCAATCGCTGGGCATGCATTCATCTACCCAAATGCATGCACCTTATCAGCTCGTCGCCGGCAGCCTTAAACAGCTCCGCCGGTAATCCATCGTCTCCTTCGGCTTTGTTGTTCTTAAGCCGGGCAATAGCTGTTCTGATCTCGTCATTGGATATCTCAGGTACCAGTAGCGCATAGAAATGATCTCTCCATATTCCTAACATACTCCTGAATCCTGTTTTTTGACATTTAGGTAGAATTTTCGGCCTTCGTTCTTCCTTCTGTATGTCTCAAAGAAACGGTTTACCTCTTTCTTATCTCCCTATACCGCTCAGTTGTAGCTCGCGTTGCAATTGACTGAAGTACTGCCATACGTGCAGTCTTCTTTTCATCATTTGCAGTGCGACACTCTTCATCGTACCATGGTTTGTTGTGAAGCGGTTTTTCAAAACCAGGTATGGTTGTCGCGGTAATTTTTATAGAGTCGGAAATGGGGTTTCCACCGCGCACCATGATCGTTATCGGGAGGTGGAGTGTTCTGTGCCTAAAGTTGTGAGAGCTTCCTTGGGTAGACTGCGGCTAACTCTGGTAGTTGCAGCTTTAGGATGTCCAGCTTTCTCTGCGACTGGTTCGTACAACTTTCGCTCTACTTAATCTTGTGCGAACACTGGCTGAGTGCCTTCCATCAATTACCACGTGATCAATTTGGTTCTTCGTTCTTTGATGCCCTATAGTTTGATGAGCTTCAATGACATCAGTCACCTATTAAACCAGAGACATATCAGTGATCGAATAACCAATCAGGCTGCTCATTTGTTTCGTCTTCTCACTCTTGCTATCTAACGAAGAAGATATATGGCGTGGAAGTAGTGACCTGCTTGGACTCCTCAATGAAGGAACCATTGAATGACTATCAGAATCTTTCCACTCCCACGAACAGTCCAACTTTGCCATTATTTCAAATATGTATGTGAAAGTCGACTTTTCGATTATTTCAAATATATGAAAATTCAACTTTTCGATTATTTAAAGTCTCTTTGCTCGGGAAAACGTCAACTGGCTAAAACCGCGAGTGTTGACTTTTATCAGATTGTTGACGTTTATGAATGTGTAAATTTAAAATATTATTGAGACTGTAGTTTAAAGAGTTTTTATTGTTCGTAAATTAAAACCAAAGAAAACAAAAAAAGGTTTCCAACTTAAATAAAAGTAACAAAAACAGTTTGTCTATACAATTGAATATCTTAAAAGAAATCTGTTATTATTATTTCTCCAATAATTGAAATATTGCTTCCTCCCTTCAACGTCTTAACACATGTAGGACTATATGATCTATAGGTACATGTTCGGCCCAATCCCAAGCCAGGTTAAAGATTTCGATGGCTTCGCTAGGTTTTATTGTTTGCAAATTTTTTTACATCATCAGTCACTTCTAACTCCTCATTTTCACAAGACCCAGTAACGTTATCCAGCAAAATATCTTTATTCCTCTTCTGAATGGATGGCATTGTAGGTTGACTTATAGTCAACCTTAAGAAAAAATTAAAAATATCAGGGTAGTGTCCCTGAAATACCTTTGGAAAAGCGACAAACCTAGGGTAGGCAGAAATGAATCTAACAAAAATGTACATCGGGAATAAAAGGCAGTACAATTAAGGAAAAGGTAGACTTTTTATTGAAAAGATCATAAAATGTACTACAGAAAAGTAACAATTTATTTCATTAGGAAATTTAAAAAAGTCAGTACATAACAGTAACAATTTATAAATTAAAGAAAACCCGAACAAACTAAATGAAATGTTTGAATTAAGGTTAAAAATGTAAAGTTTTTAAAATGTTTTATTGTTTAAAGTAAAACGTAAACCCTCATATAAGACTTTTTGTATCAATAAGAAGATTTATTGTTGGTATAACAAAAAAAAAAAGAGGCTAAAAAGAAGTACTGCTGAAAATAGTACGTCTGATAACCCTAGAGAAACGTGTGGATTCAGTTCATTAAGCACATAAACTGCGCTCGCCACTAGTTTTTGAAGTTGCGAGTGCATCTTTTCTCTCGTTTTCTTCTGGATCTTCCATGAAACTCAAAAGATTTTTCCAGCATTTTCCCTTTGTATCTTTACTGACTCTATTCCATGCGTTCTCTAGAAGTGTAACAGCAAACTTCAATGTTACAGTTATACGAGGGTTGAATTTTATGTTCCGGGATTTGGCATCGGCTGCAACAACTGCATTTTTGAGCACCCAAAACATCGATTTGATGGGTCATCCGCCGTATAGTCCTGACTTGGCACCGAATGACTTCTGTTTATTCCCGTACGTAAAAAACAAACTGAGATTTCAGCGTTTTTCGACACCTGAATAAGCGGTTGCTGCATTCAGAATGCATGTTTTGGAGATACCTCAATCAGAGTGGCAAAAGTGTTTCGACAATTGGTTCAAACGCATGCAAAATTGTATAAACCTTCATGGGGAATATTTTGAAAAACAATAGTGATTTTCGATGATTAATATTTGGTTTTGTTCTCTAATCCCGAAACATAAAATTCAACCCTCGTAATTGAATGGGTTGAATTTTTGCCGCTATCATGGCTAAAACTGTGACTGTCCTTGGAGGTGGAAAGTTTCTGATGGCCATTCACTTGGGAGTGGCCAGAAATGATTCCTTCATTAGGCAGTTCAAGCAGTTCACTACTTCCATGCAGAATGTTCTGGTCAATGGCTTATCGGAGACCTCCGTTAGCTAGCTAAAGTGAGAAGGCGAAACGAATGAGCAGCCTGAGTGCTAATGCGACCACTGATACGTCTCAGGATTATTAGGTGACCCTGTCACTGAAGATCTTCGAAGTAGTGGACATATTCTTCTGTCCTTTGAAGGCGGATTAGCCAACACCTCTAGCCAACGGCGGATCAACGGGCGCCTTAGGCATGTTGGAACTAACGAGTACATCATATATAGCGAAAGGAACTTCGTAATTGTTTATTGTGTTTTTTTTTTGTGACTGAAGGTGCCAGCCGAATTGTTGTATGTATTCAAAAACAATGAACAAGTAGACAGTCAAAATTTATCTTTACTCAAATGCCAACAAACACAACGAGTGAAACCGTAGTCATTCTCTGTTCTCTTACCCTCTTTATTGAATATTTCAATGCACGAACAGCTGTTTGATAGTGTTATTGTATATAACTATACAAATTCCAACCATGTTAAAGTAAAATTACATAAACTTGCAAAAAGTATGAAATAATCAAGATATGACGCGTGAGAGAAATGCGTTTGAGTGAATTTCTAGCACTTTTTGGTTCTCTTTTAACTGGGTCGCGAATTGCAGGCACTATACACGCTGCATGGTCGGGCCTTACTTCCTCAAAGAAAACGGTGACACCGTTACTGGAGACCGTTACTTGAACATGTTGAGAGAGTTTTTCTATCCAGAATTAATTACATCGAATGAGAATTTCTTTCAATTCTGTGTAGTTTCAGCAAGATGGTGCAACTCCTCACATAGCCCGGCCTGTTATGACAGAATTGCGACGAATACTTCCCAATAAGCTGATATCAGAAACACCCCATTCCGTTGGCCCCCAGCTCGCCTGACCTTACTGCACCCGACTTTTTCTTGTGGCGTTATTGCAAACAGGAAGTCTACCAAGCAACACCAACAAATTTTAATGAACTAAAGCAATCAATTCGAGAAAAAACTGCGGCTATTCCTGTCTAAACTCCAAGCAGTAATGAACAAGTTTTTGTTAAGATGCCGCACATGCATCAACGTGGAAGGGGGACATTTAAATTCCATTATTTTTAAAACTAATTAAGCTATATTTAATAACATGAATAAAAGAAAAATGAATTCCATACACTGTGAAAAAAATTATTTGAATTTATGAATGTAGCAATATTCATCAGCCATCCTGTATCCTTCGGGTCACCTGAATCCTCAACTAGGCCGCTAAGATTGCAACTAGACATTCAGTATACTGAAAGAGGTAAAAAATGTGTTGCTGTTGGACGACCTTTAAAAAACGATGTTGATAAGGTGAGATTATAGACATGGCGGCGAAGTACACTTTTTAACTACTATATAAGTATATACTCGTTTTGGGAATCGACGTTAAGGACGCAGTATGCGGCGTTCCATTAAACAACAAATAAGACTGCACTTAACGAATTATTCAACAAAATCAATAATGGAATGACTAATGTATTGTCACAATTTTTAAAAAACTTACCACAGAAACCATCACTGTCCAACTTAACCCTTTCAATACAGGTTTGTTTTTAAGATACAAAGTCATTTTTGATGTATATATTATGGTTCAGACTTGGAGTGCATTTAAGAAAGGGCTAACCATGACAAGGAAAATGCTCTGGGAAATGGATGTCCCATCAGTAAAAGTACAAGCTATGTTTGGCCAAATACCATACCAATTAAGTTACACTTGTATTCATTGCATATGTTATGTATATCTGTTTTAAGACAATTAGTGTTTCCCCGATGTAAGTTGGGCTGGTGGTAGATATTCCTGTGGGATCCTGTGTAAACTTATATAAAAATATTAGTCAATAGGATATTGGTAGGAGAGGGGTATGAGACCAAAACTTTTAATGACATCCTAAAGTCTGTGATGAAATCTAATGACAAGTAGTCCATCCACTGTTTTTCGTCGCTCTCTATTTTGTTCAATATGTTTATTTTCTGGCGGGAAGAGGGAGTCTTTACTTTTTCAGGTAATGGGTAGGTATGTAATTTGGATAAGACAACCCCCCCCCCCCCCACAACCCGACTGAAGTTAGCTCCCCCAGTTTTAGAAAAAATAACATTAAAAAATTGCAGACTATTCTACCTACCATGATTTCCAAGTGGTGTCAGGTCCGTTACCCGTTACAGAAAATGCCATGGGGCCAAAGCAAATTCGCCTGGGCTCCTCAATAGACTTACTAATTAATTCAATTTCTTTTATTTAGTGAAGACTGAAAGGAGTTAGATTTTTTAGATGCACTTCATTGAATATACATACGTCTTTATTTTTCATCTGTATTTTGTTTGCTGTTACAATGAATGGCTTAGCTATCAGCCTCTAGCTAATTTCAGGACTACATTATATTGCTGGAAGAGATTTAATGTCCGTTATTGGATAGAAACGCCTATAGTGAGGGAAATAAAAGTCTCTGGTTTGCTTTCAGTTGATTTATATTACAGGCTTAATGCCCATAGCCCAAATTTAAATTTTGTTTAAACTATCATCAGATTTGTTTCTTTCTAACACTTTGTCTTCAACTTACAATCAATATGGAAACACACTTTGGAACCTGAGAATTTACATACTTGCACTGTTGAGTTAAACGGATTTTCGTTAAATAACTATTAATTCTACAGAATTTTAATTGTTATTTCTAAATACTCTTGGGTTTCGTCAAAATGGTTCTTGGACATTCAAGACCTACTTCACCCGAACTGGTTTTAGCGGCAGATCTTGAAATTACCAAGCTGTGACTGTTACTGACCCTTCGTCGTGCCATAGTTGCAATGACACAATGGTCGATAAAAAAATAATGATTGATAATCAACGACTGTTCGCATGGGTTTCACAGGACATGCATTGAGACTTACCTTTCCGGCAAATCAGAATGCCCTATATGTCAAAAAGTTTGTCAACTCTCAGAACTCAAGAGACTTACCATTCTGAGCAATTATGATCTAATCGGCTCAAATCAGCGCGAGACGCGCAGCAAGGCTCGTGGAGCAAGAGGCGCGAAAATAAACACTCGGGACTGGAAATGATACCGGTTCAAATCCTAAAACTTTCAGGGGAATACTCAATCTGCTAATCAGAATTCTCCGTTAAAATTTTCTTCGGACAAAAGTAACCATACACATCTTTCAACACAGTTGTACCAGGGCGCCACGAAAAATTTAGACCATCTATTACATTCGGCATCTGACACAACTACACCTTTCAACCTTACAACTAAATACAGTACCGAATAGTCTAACCAATTTCTCATTGAACACACAACCATCCTCAAATAATAACATTTTATTTCATCAGCGTTTACTACCGCCTACGAATGGTCAGCAAACAATTTCCATGGATTTACCTACACGTAAAATTACCCCACAAGTTCCCATTTATTTACAACAGTCTGGCAATACCATTCCTGTGGACGCTGGCAAACATTTTAACAAAGCCGTTGAAAATTGCTTAATGATAATCCTTAAAAATATGAATGTTAATCGTAACTTTCATAACGTCACAAGGTCGGCTTAAATAAAAACATACGACAAGGTTTTAATCAGCCTATGTCAGAAGACCTAATCAATACTCCAAGACCTACTAATGTTCAGTGCAACTCTACAGTTAACTTGAACTCTGACAAAATTACGTCCATAATAGGCAATTATAATATAAGGTTTGGTACCAATTCGTACCCCAACTCATGGAATTTTGCCTTTTTTTGTACGTGTGCACCCGTACGTTTATGGTCAATTGAGAGCAAACGCGGCGCCCATCTAGTAGATCCAACTGATCAGTTAAAATCGAAACCACACTGCCGTATGAAATGAATATGGCATCTGACCCTTCGTCATGCCATGGTTGCAATGTGGATTTTTTCGACATTTTATAAGGAAATAAAATAAAGCGCAAAGTAAATGACGGAACTCGCTCAAAATTTGACAATAGTCTATCAACAGGTGGTACTTGATGGGAACAGTGTTGCGTTCCATATAACTACGAGGGAAGTTCGAAAAGTCACGGACTTATTGATCCGCCCTCGTATATGAGGTGGTTAAAAATTCTAAAGTTTGAATTGAGTTTACTAATTCATTAACGAAGTTTTTTATTTGAACTAACTGGGAAAAATTTAGCTGAATAAGCAAAAATATTTTGTTGTATCAAATAATTTGAATTTGAAAATATAGAAAACAAAGTATTTTGATTTCAAGAATTTTTTCTTCAATTTAAAGAAATGAATATTTGAATTCCAGAAATTTTATTCATAGAATTGTAATTATTTGATTTTACCAATTCTGTTCTTTCCGCGTACCTTTTCGTGAACCTTCAGGGAAAATTTGACGGCACGTACCACTGTAAAGACATCCGACCCTAATGTCTTTATCCGCCTAATTCTATTTCTCATGGAGACCAAATTATGTGGTTTAATAACGACGTTCTCGACAAACGTATAAGGGGCCAGAAATTAAAAACTATGTATGTATATATATATAAGTATATATTCTCTTATAAGGAAATAAAATAAAATTCAAAAAGAAATGAAAAGAAGGAAAAAAATACACATGATGTTGATAGGGATCGAACATGCGATCTCTGGCATCATAGCAGACGATCTTTGCCGACTGGGCTATAATATTCTAACAGTTTTTCAGTTTCAGTTTCAAAATTCAGGTTTTATTGAGTACTAAGACAATCTGATGGAAAATAACTTAAACCTAACATTAATCTCTCAACACACTACTTTCTATACATTTAATAATATTTCTAGAACTATCTTAATCTACCTTAATATGCTTACAATGTTTGCATACCTTTCATACAATACTTATTTAAACCCTCTACCTGCAAAGCAGTACCCCCAAAGCTGTACCATTAAAAGGGGTTAGTCAACGTTACTACAAACTAACTACAAACTAGGGATTAGTATCTACTATTTACATTTTAAAACTACTATTTACACTTAAAACTACTATTTACATATATATATACAAAGGGTAAGGTGCGGTCACTGAGCCACATTGTAGACAGTGTCGCCAATATCGATCGTCCCTATTCTCCTATGGTAGAAGAGTAGCCTATCGTCAACAAAAAGTAACCCGTCCCTATTCAGTCCCTCCAGGCCAATAGGCGGTCTATAATTTCCCTCAAACTGTCCTCCCAGATTCCCGTCATGGTCCAGACTATGTTCAACTAATGCGTTGTCCAAAGAGGCCGACCTCTCCAGAAAAGCCAACGCACCCCTAACTAAAACTACGTCTATTCGGTCAAAATCGACCATGCTGTAGATTTGTCTACAGGATGGTATAGTCCACGAGCCATCGTCAGCTCTTATCCTCCGCAAACCCAAGCAACTTGAAAGAATGCGTCTTTCCCATACTCTAAGCTTCTCCATCTGGTGGGAAGAGATCCCAAACCAGACTGGGAAGGCATAGGATATTATAGGCCTGATGATCTGTCGGTAGATCAAAAGTCTAACTTCGTTCGTCAGTCCCTCACGGCACCGGAGCACATTGAGGTAACTCGCGAATATTCCCTTCACTTTGGCCAATGTTCGGCCAATGTGTCGGTAAAACTCGAAATTCGTCGTGAATAGGACTCCAAGGTATTTAAGAACCTCGGTATTTCCTATTCGGGCGTCCCCAATCCAAAGATCAGGTACGAATGCCCTCGCACTACGAAACAGCAATCGCCGTTTGCCCTTGATTATAATAGCCTCACATTTGCTAACGTTCAGCTTAAGCCTCCACTTGTCGAGGTATCTCGACAGAACCTCCAGGTACTCATTAACCCTGGAGTTTGTGTTTCTGGCTCTTGCACCCGTCATGGCAACAAGTAAGTCGTCAGCATATACCAGTAGCAGCCCACCGTCAGGCGGTTCTGGTAAATCACTGACAAAGATGTTGTAGAGTACAGGTCCCAGGAGTGAACCCTGGGGCACTCCCGCCACAACATCTCTAACGCTAGAGTACGCATCTCCGACCTTAGTGCGGAATTTGCGCCCCTTTAGGAAACTAGCCACCATCCTACAGGTGTCCATATCGAATCCTAATCTCACCATCTTGTACAAGATTCCGTCCTGCCAGACGGAATCAAATGCTCTGGCTATGTCGAGACCCACCGCTATGGTGGCATATCTCTTATTCAACGCTCGAGTCACATAGTCTCCGAAGACCATGAGCGCATGAGACGTTGAATGTCCTCGCCGAAAACCAAATTGATTATCTTTGAGGATCCTCTTATCTTCTGCCGTCCTGACAATCCTAGTTAAGATGAAGCTCTCAAGTAGTTTGCCCAAGGGCGACAAAAGCGAAATCGGCCTGTAACCCCCACTCCTTTTGTGGTCCGCACCCGGCTTTGGTATAGGAATCGTAACTGATTCCTTCCAAGCCGCCGGGAAATATCCCAAATTCAGGCAGTGGTTAAAAAGCACCGCCAGAAAGTTCCAAATAGCAGCATTAACCCGCTTAAGGACTATATCCGGTATCCCGTCCAATCCGCAAGATCTACGATTAGATCTCCACCGCAACGCGTCACCAACTTCGGCAGGTTTTATGAAGCCATGCCGATGCCAGCGTCCCTCATCCACGCAAAACGACCCGTCTGCCATGGCGTCTTCTCCAAACGTCATAGCTGGATCTCCATCCGTCAAGCGCAGAATCTCACCATCCACGCCAAATGTGCCGCCCCTTGCACCGCCGCTCACCGAAGGAGGATTTCCCTGAATGCAATCAGCAAGGTGGTTAGCCTTGTCTTCGTCGATCACAATCGGGGTATCGTCATCATCCAGCATGTCAGGAATCGGTCTCCTGACACGTATGCCCGCAGCGGTTTTCACCCTCCGAAAAGTCCCGCTGTTTACTCTAATACCACGCAAGAACGCCGCCCTGCTATTTTGCTCAAACTCTCTTATGGATCCCTGGATGATCATGTCGAGATTGCGCACTATAGCCCGAACCGATATAGCCCTACCAGGATCTTCTGTCCTGACGATTATCCGCCGAAGCCGCTTCTTCTCCCGTATAAATTCCAGGATATACGGGGGAAGTTTGCGGAGTCCCATAGGTCCCGTAGGCACCTTAGGGATAGAGGCCTCGATAGCCCCACGGAAAGCCACGCCCACAGATTCAACACAAGTGTCGATTTCCGCGTTTGTGACATTCCTATTGATAGGGAGTTCGCTCCCTCTCAACCCTCCCTCAAGTACCCGGTTGAATCGCCGTCGATCCATCCGGTCAAAGTCGTAAAACGTAGGTCGTTCGCGATGTCCGAAATCCCCCCGCTCCAGCAGCAGTTCCACGGCCATATGGTCCGACCCGCAATCATGTGTCGCCAATCCGCTCCCCCCGGTGTCACGTAAAGCCACCCCCGATGAGACCAGAAATTGGTCAATATACGTCGCCGATGCAGTACCTATCCGAGTTGGGCCACTCGTTGGTACTACAATAATATCAGGGCAACCAGTTAGGAATTCCTGGATTGCTCTGCCCCTAGTGTTCGTCCTGTCGCCCCCCCAGCTAGCATGGCTAGCATTAAGGTCAGCTCCTATCACTAAATCACCTTGGCCAGCTAGAGTCACAAGTGGCTCCAACAGTTCCATGTCAAATAGACCGCCAGGCCTGAGGTATAACGATACCACAGTCAGCGTAGACCCATCCCCCCTGTGAATACGCACGCACGTATTCTCAATTTCGCCAAGATCCAATAGCACCCTTTCGTGATGCATATTGTCCTTGACAAAAACAGCGGTGCCGCCTCCCTGGCGCCCGCATCTGTTCTGCCGATGAACTACAAATCCCTTGAAGCTCAACTTGTGAGTAGCGGATAGTTTATGCTCAGCTATCAGAACTATGTCCGGGTTAAGCCCGTCCATAAAAACCCTGAAATAATGTCTCCTGTGGATGGACACAAGAGAATTAACGTTGGCAAAAATGCACTTAACGTCTCTGGTCATTTGAGAGAGCTAAGAAGAACCCAAACAAAGCCTGGGTTTTTTCGGCATCGCTAGAAAGTTTAGCGTAACCAGCCGTAAGACGGCCAATCTCGGTCATACAAGAGACCAAGTCCCTACCGAAAAGGCGGCGACAATCGCCATCCGCCAAACCGAGCTCACTGGAGTTAACTCCCGGGTGAGCCGGTGCTCGAGCAGGTGCCTTGGGAACAGCACCTGCTGAGTGGGCGCCTAACGCCGAAGCGAAGGAAACACCCTTCGACACCACCCCACTGTTGCGTGGGAAGGTTCGCACAACCTTTGGTGATTGTGCTCTCGCCCGCTTGGCGAGGAAGGCCTGGCGCTTTGGGCAGCTCTTAGAGCTAGCCACATGGCCGTCGACCTCACAATTTGCGCATTTCAGCGTGTAGCCTACTACTCGCGATACCAGACCCGTGACAGGGTCGGTAGCTGGCACCATTTTCACTTCCACTTCCTTTGAAGGGATAGTGCATTTGCCGGGCCCATGTTCGCCACTGCATTTTACACACCGAAATGGCATGCCGCAGTTGGTCGAAACATGACCGAAGCGCTGACAGTTGTGACACTGTGTAACCCGCTTCTTATTGTCCTTACGCACTGTCACGCGACAGTGCAGGATACCCTTCAGGCGATAAAAGCCCTCAAGGTCGGAGTCGCGTGACAAGTGGACTAGCCACTTATCACGGCTCAATTTCGTTAAACGCTGAATATTCAGCTTCAATGTGAGAGCCCCAAGGTAGGTTCTCACATCGATCTCGTCGTAGGTGGTCGAAAGACCACAAATTACCACCGAAACGGGGGTCAACATCTTCGGGGTGTACGTATAGTACTTGAAGCTTTGCTCGCGCAGCATAAGCTTCAATTTTTCGTAGTCCTCTATCGAGAGGGTACTGAAGTTCATCGATCCACTATATAAGCGGATGATAAAATTGCCATGTCCTATGGCTGTCCGCGCTTTTTCCGTCACTAACTTGACGTTGGCGTGATATACCGTTATTACCGGCACCTTACCCTTTTTCTGAACTGGTGCATTTTGCACCGCTGGTCTACCGCCGTTGGGGCCCATCACGCCCTTGCTGGTGGTTGCCTTCTCAGCTGGTCTACCGCCGTTGGGGCCCATCACGCCCTTGCTGGTGGTTGCTTTCTCCACCAGAACCGGCTGTGTTCTGGCCTTCCGTGCTGGCGATGCACGGGTGACGTCTGCTCTAGCTGGCGTGCTCAGAGCCTTCTGTGCTGGCATTGCACAGGTGACCAGTGCTGACGGTGCACTGGCCTCTTCCTCCATGGCTTCCTCGAATTCGGACTCCAGGTCCGAAACTGGCAGCCCTTCCTTCTCATCAAACATCCTTTCAACTCTTGTCAAGTTGTCTCTCAATTTGCGGTTTTCCTCCATGACATTATCATATTTACTTTGGATGAGCCGCATCTCCTCCAAAATTTTCCGGTATGTGGAGCTCGGAATGAACTCCTCATCCACCGACCTCTTCACTCCAGCCATATGGCCGCTTTCGATAGCGGCCTGCTGGTTCTCCATCACTTTAGGTCCCTCGCTAAAGTGAGAAGCGAAATCCGCAATCGTAGGCACGGATTTCTAGGCCAATCAGCGATTAGCCAATGAGAACGCTTTATTTTTCGCGTTCGTTTCCTAAGTCTAATTTTGACTTAGGTCCCTTGAAATGATGAGAAGCGCGTTCGCAGCAGCGATTGCGCTATTTGTCTCAAAAATTTTCTGTTTTTGAAAAATTTCAAAAACTTCAAAAATTCGAATTTTATCGAATTATCTCTAAAAGTCTTGAAAAAGACTAAGTTTGAAAAATTTTATTTTTTTTTCCACTTTTTCGCACTTTTCACAAGTTTTCACTTTTCCACTTTTTTCCGCTATTTTTAGGCACGTCTGTTCTATTCAACAGCTCAAAATATCTATAATATTCTAACAACGAATTAACAGATTTATATTAGATTTAACTTGAAAGCTCAAACACTTGTATTAGCATCTCAAAATGTATTCATCTCGGAACATATCGTACGTAGGTGGCTATTAGTTCTCTTAAGAACAGATTGGGACATTTGTGATTGACTCAAATAATAATATATTCGAGGTAGGGTTCTCTTGCATAGATTCGGCTACATATAGAAAAGCGGCATTTTTTCCACTGCACGCTAATTAATTTCTGGGAGAAACAGAGGGTACGTGCGTGTGAAGATGGAGACTGAGTTTTTTTGGTTCGAAAACACCGACAAGCAAGCAAGTGCTTTTTTTGACGAAAGCGATTTGGTTGTGCGGACCACTTTTGGATAACCTTAAACCATGGCATTGAAGAATACGGTGCCGTCTATACAGAAAATCTTGTGTCTTTTGTTATGTCAACTTCAACATGTAACTTCAACATTTCCCCGTGTATGAGTTGTCCGCTGGGAAGCATCTATAAGTGCTCTAAATTCACCATGAAACTGCAGCAGGTTCATTCGCTGGACAATTGTCAACGCCCACCATCGAACATCAATGGAGCTTCTAAAGTACGACTGAAGTTGCTGCTTACAATAACCTTAAAATGGCTCAGCCCTTTGTCAAGATTATGCAACCAAGTATTTTTATTTTAAATCCAACGAACGAGGATAATTTATGCTGGCCATATAAGAATTTAAGTTCAGAAGAATGAATTTTGATATGGAATGAAAACAAAATTAAATTACATATAAATTCACGAGCTAAAACCAAAAAATGGGTTAACAAAAGCCCCCAATCATATAAAACAGCTTTAAATTCTTAATTCTTATTTAAGATATAAAATTCAAATTAATTATTTGCTGATATAAATATCGAAAATTAATTAACGTACGTTTTTGTCGTGACCTATATAAGTTAACATTAACCGTTACGACAAAAACACATAGACGGTGAGTATATTCAACTTGGCTTCATCCTATAATTTTTCATTTTAATTTGTCAATTTGTTTATTTAAAAGTCAAAACCAAAACAAAATACTAAAGAAAATAATGTAATATATGAAAATAATGTAATATAATTTGAAAATTTCTAGTAAATTAACTTCTGAGTATAGTATTGAAAAGCAGATGTTTGGCTATACGAAATATTCAAATATGAGATTGCGATTGCAATTGTTCAGGGCTTTAATGCCAGATTGATGAAAAAAACTATTTAAAAATAAAACAAACATCGTAAACGCGCAGCTGCTCGGTAGTTGTCAGATGTAAAAAAAACCAACATATATGTCTAAAGAGCATGGGCAAATAATAAATCCAATGAGTGTTCGAACTCACGGGCGATGTGTTAACAAATTTTTTGTACACGGTACCTGTTCGATCCCTGTGAACACATTAGTAAATGTTACATTGGAAAATATAAAACAGCGTTCAATCATATGATGACGTTACATTTAAATAATATTAATACTTAAAATTATTTAAAGACCAGTGCAAGCACATGTGTCATTATTTTCTTGCTCAATACTTTTTGTTTTATTTCCACAAAAATCAATGAATGCAAAGCAACAGACACTTGTATATCCATACAAAATTTGTGTACATACTTGTGTACATACGGTACACAGGTTTACAAAATTTTCGTTGCTCTCTTGGTATCTCATTTTTATATACGTATAATACGTCATTATTCTCTTTGCTCTGAAAGTGCTCCGCACCCACATTTTATTTGACTTACCTTTCACTATAATAAAAAACCAACCCGTAAAAAACATTGATTTTGATTATAAATTCTTTATATTCTTTATATGCTTTATATGCGACCACCCCCCCACCGCAAAAAAAATTTTTTTTCAAAAATGGGGTGCAACTTTAAAATTGGTTTTTTTCGATTTACCAGTACAAATTATATTTTAGAAAATCATTGTTTTGGAACAATGTTTAGAACAACTAGAACAACCTAGAACAACAGCAAAAAAATTTTTTTTTCAAAAATGGGGTGCAACTTTAAAATTGGTTTTTTTCGATTTACCGGTACAAATTATATTTTAGAAAATCATCGTTTTGGAACAATGTTTAGAACAACTAGAACAACCCAGAACAACCGCAAAAATTTCGTTTTTCCAAAAATGGGGTGCAAAGTTTAATATTGGTTTTTTTCGATTTACCGGTACGAATTATATTTTAGAAAATCATTGTTTTGGAACAATGTAGAACAATCCTAGAACAATTCAGAACAATCTTCAAAAATATTTATTTCCAAAAATGGGGGGCTAACTTCGCACACCTGAATCTAGTATGCGTGAAAACAAGATTCACATGTACACAATTTTAATTGGGTAGAATTGTCACGAGCATGTGTATATTTCAAATAAGACTTCCTGGTAGAATACCAGATATATGTATACCACGGTAGATTTCTGGTAGTTGGTTTGCAGGTGTATAACCACGTCATTATTCTCTTTGCTCTGAGAGTGCTTCGCACCTACACAATACAACTATTCGCTGCGGCTACATCAGTGTGTGTGTTTATGCAGTGTGACAAACTGTGTTTCGCAGTCGGACAAATCGGTGTTCTATATGGGGGTGGGTCACCCTTCTCATTTAGGGGTATGAAAAATAGATGTTGGCCGATTCTGTGACCTACCCGATATGCACACAAAATTTCATACAAATCGGTCCAGCCGATTCGGAGGAGTTTAACTGCAAACAATGTGTGATCGCTGTCGGACAATCTGTGTGAGCGCAGTCGGACAAATTGTGGTTGGATGTATTCACATTGTGAATTTAGGCCGTACCCGCGCCTAAAGATGTTAACACATCAAAAAGGCATCCCCGAACAAGCCGTGTGCTCTTTTACGTCTCAAACGAGCTCGGGAGCAGCCAGCGTCCCGGAAACGAGACTTAAAACGTTATTCTATAGAGGTTAGAGAAAATGTAGTGGAGTAATGAATGTGTATCAGTGTGCTATTTATTCACAAAGTACATAATATATACCAAAAACTACATACATCATTTGTATGTACATAAAAGTACATACAATTTACCACAAAGTACACATCAAGTTAAAAAAGTGCATGAAATTTACAAAACCTACACAAAATGTACCAAAAGTACGTAACAAGTACCAACAAATTTCATCAATTGTACCATAAATGCACCAAAAATTACTTTAAGTGTAGTGATTTGTGCGTAAACTACACCAAAAATCTACATAAAGGTCCTCAAATGTGTACCAAAAAGTACACAAAGTGTATAAAAAAATTACATTGCAAGTAGACAGAGCCGAAGGTGTTCTTGTGAATGTTGTCGAGTTATGGTAAGGTATAGGCTTCCTTCTTCACTTTACTTTCTTTTAGTTTTGCTTTAGTTGTTTGGTCTCCAGTATTGCCTTGGAATGCTTATTCTTGAATAAGGAAAAAATCAATAATATGCTGCTATACAACATTTTAAATATTTTGATAAAAAAATTAACTACCCCTTATAACTAAATATTTACGTCATAATTTTCGAAACGTCGTGGAAATATATGAAATGAAATCACATACATTTTATATTTTCCATACAACAAAGTCCAATTTGGTAACACTTTTATCGGGGTTATTCTCAACTTCTAAAATTATACATGTAACGTGCAGGTTTTCATTTTGTATGAGTTAACGAGTACAAGTTACGAAAAAACGCCCCTAATATAAATTATCTATCGAACAAATTTGCACCATAAGCACAAGAAAAAAAAGAACAATATAACATGGAAATATGGTCAATATAGATTTACAATAATTATTAAAGAAAAATAATTTATATTCTTTTAGACATGCGTGCTAAAGGTGGGCACAAGTCACGTGATTGGCGTGAATCACACGTGAATGTGAGTATGTCCAAATTGTGCACACGTGAGCGTGCGTGAACGAGAGTAGCGAAAAAATCTTCGTACGTGAATTTAATATTTGCGTGAGTGAGTGTAATTTTCGCGTGAGTCACGAATATTTCCGAATGTTTGATTTCATTTAATTTGATTTTCCTACTACTTTGTTAATCAAACTATTTTATGGGAAACTTCATATTCTGTGTTTCAAGGAACTCAGCTACAAGCGAAGGAGTGGTTTTTACGTCTGGAAGAATACTAGTGGAATTATGAAGCAGATTTGTTTGCGATAAAGGTGATTTAATTGTATTTCTAAGTATATAAAAAGGCTTGGTTTATTTGCAAAATTTTTTAAAAAAGACACTCAATTTACCTTACTTAGGTGGACTCAAGCAACCCAGAAAGGGTCAACGACCTTACAAATTCGGACAACATTTTTCTCCAAGCGGTCCGATCTTCAGCTTTTTTGCTTCAGTTGTTAACAGCAAGCTCTCGCACCCAATATTCCATGTGGTCTTTGCGGCGATGTTTTTGTCGTCCTATTTTTGGATATCCTTCGAGTACGTCTTCGAATACCGTTCGCACTAGTTCATTCCAATCCATTCTACTGACATGGCTTAGCCAGCGTAAACGCGCTATTGTGACACGCATAACTAAGTCGATGTCGAGATACAGATTACACACCTTGTGGGTCATCCGTCGTTGATACTCGGCGTTTGTTATTATAGGAGCATATATTTTTCGGAGCAGTTTTCTCTCGACGACTCCCAGTGATGTTTCATCATCATTCGATATGACCCAGGATTCTGCGGCATAAAGCAACACAGGTTGTCTGAGAGTCTGATAGAGTTGGATGTTTGTTTCTAGAGAGATTATCTGATGTACTTGCTTAGCCTGATATATCACCTGTTTGCAAGCACAATTCTCTGTTTGATTTCTAGGCTGGCGGTATTTCGTCTGTTTACGGCAGATCTGTGGTAAATGAAACTCGCCCACTACCTCGAAATTATAACAGGTATCCACGATCACCCTTTCATCCAATCGGGTGAATGTTCTGCTTGTCGAAACCATTAATTTTGACTTGTCCTCGATTACTGCCAAACCCACTTTTGTTGATTCCTTCTCAATTCTCGAAAATACTGCAGTAACTTGAGTTTTTGCTGCTGATAGTTTTGTACAATATAAATTCATTGGCAACATCATTTCATTATGAGCTAACTGTAATGTTACTAACATTACATTATCTATTATTCACAACCTATTTATTCAATAATTTGCTTACACCTTCGTAACTTACATCCATTTTAACATACTGTAATAAGACTTGAATAATCCCAATACTGATTAGGGGCCCAGGTCCACCTGTGTAAAAGACCGATCTAAAATATTCATAGTATTATATTAAAAGAAAATTATATATTCGCGGTAGAATATTTCGAAATATCGCTTCGATGTCAGATAAAGATGTACCCATTAACGCAAATAGAAAAGTTGTCAGGCGAAAATTACACACAATGGGCGATACAAATGAAAAGCTTGTTAATTACACTGGATGCAGGCATGGTAAGCAGCAGACCAGAAGTCACGGGCCACAATAATTTTAAGCGTAAAATCATCCAAACCTTTTCATTTCAAAAATTGTGGCACAGCAAAGGACGCATGGGAAGTCATAAAAAATCTATATCAGGCAGAAGAACCCGAAAGAAAAGTAAACTTGTTCGTTTTCAACTTGATAGTCGTCAACAGTTTTTCAGCAAATTAACCCTTTTAATTCAATCATCGAAGATATTAACGAGATTGACATAAAGGTTTCTGAGGATTTGCAAAGTATTCTATTTTGTAGTCAAGATACATTATTGAATCTTGATAAATTCATGTCAAAAATTATAGAAATGGAGAAAGGCGACAACGGGTCGGAACACGTTTTTTCCATCAAAAGTGATAATACGAAAACCAGCACTAAAAGCAATGTAAAGGGTATGCCAAATTCAAATCGTTGAACAAAATAATTTTAATGTTATGGTTGTGGTAAAAGGGATAACATTAACAGCCAATTCCTGTAACTCAAGCAAATGCTTTCTTTCGCTTGCTACACGACAAACAGCTGATTTGGGATTCTTTAACCAGTGATGCCAATTTAGCTCTTTTGGGGCTAGAGTTTGCATTTTTCGACCTTGCAAAACGCGAAAAAAATTTGAGTTTTTATTTAGCCCTTTAGCCCGTTTTGTGCACAACACCGATTTTGCTAAAGAATGTTAATTATTTTTTTGCATTTTGTACATTCCCGTTTTAATATGACATTTAATTATCTTGAAAAACTGTTAACTTATATTGATGCATTACTGTGAATGGCGGGCGAAATATTTTAAAAAATATATTCATCTTCCGTGACCACACATGCTAGATTTGCTTCAATTTTTGAATTGGTTATCATCCAAGATATGGGAGGCAGAATCCACTTTTAATTCTGTAGATGCGAGAGAAAAACAAAAATGTTAGACAATGCTGGTTCCATTGAAAAGGATGTTCCAAAAGGGAAGTTACAATTTAATAAAAACAAGTTGCGTGTGAGATATCAACGACAACGCTAAATTTTCCATAACAGACGCATAGAGCTAGCTGAATTCTGGCTTATTGCCATAGATCTGCGACTTATGGAAACCCCACAAGAAAATGTCTAACTTGCTAAAATACACGGTGTCTGTGGCCATTTCGAGTCACCGCTAACGTTAAAATCGGACGCGCGCTCAGAATGCCAATTGCAGCATCAGCTGTGTATTAAGTCGCAACTTGAAGCTGTTGGAACCACATGTCCTGATCGGTAGCGCTGTCATTTGACGGTGATAGTAATGCCATCATCGTCTACGAAGTAGTACTGAGCGATGATGCCTCCGGATCACAATCCAGACCAAACAATGGCAAACTGTGTGTGCATTGCCAATTTGTATTGACTAGAAATCTACCGATCCCTAATGGAAACCACTTATTTATTAAGCGCGTTTTAGCACTTTCGGGATTTTTCTAGTTGTTTTCGTTATTTGGCGCGTTTTAGCACTTTTTTGGTAGTCCGACGGCGCGTTTCGCTCCTGCAGACTTGGCATCACTGTCTGTAACACACATCAGAACGACAAAGCGAACGAAAATCAATGCGAAAGAAAACGTAAGCATTTCAATACAAATTTTGATTCCTCTAATAGCAAGTTCAGACGGCTGGCTTTTTTCGTGTTTCGTTCTCTCATTCGTGTTTGGCCCCCCAATCATGTTTGAAACATCATGGTTCGCCATACAAAATTTTGAGAGCGAACCATCTCGTTTCAATTCGAAACATCTTACCAAACATGAATAATTTACTACCATCTCTAATTTATTTAGTACGCTATCGCTTTTTTATCTGAACTAGTTGTCAGAATAAGCAAAACAAAGCAAAAAATAAATAAACATAGAGCGAAAGTGAAGTTTGTGTTTAAATATAAATAAAAAGCAAAGCCTTGATTGTTAACACAAATAAAACATTTATATAAATCATAAAAGTAACAAAACAGTAAAATGGAGAAAAAAGAAATAGTTAAAAGTATTATCATGTGTAGAACACGAAACACGAATGTGTCTTGTGAACAGGGCGATTCACAATCATGGTTGAGTAAACGAAACAAGTGTTTCACATCACCGTCTGAATTAGCTATAACTCTCTTCGCTGTCATCGACATGAACGTAAATGTCAAACGGAGTCACTTGTGTGCTGGTTGTCGCTTAAAATGAAAAAAAATTACAATGAAATGGAACTGAGTACAACGGAAACCAAATGGTAAGTACATAAATAATAGCGGTATTCATGCAAACAAGAAAACCTAGAACATTTGCTCAGCGTAAGTTTGCCCCGAAGCGTTTCAAGAGGTACCAAATAAAGTTGCTCAGTGTATCTATGCAGCAATTGTCAAAAAAGCCTGAGAAAGTAAATAAACAAAGTAAAATTAAAAGTATGTACATATATGCTCTACCTATTCCATTATTTTATTTTTTTCACATAAATCCAAAAACCCTCTTTTTTTCAATACAAAAATATTGACATTGAAATATCAAATGTTTTCACGTTTCTTTTTCCAGGTTTGCTCAGCAAATTTGCCTCGAAAACTTTCCACTTTTGTGCAAGTCGCTTTGTGTGGGAAATTTGTTTGTTTTGACATTTGCTGTGCAAGTTTTCGATGTTTTCGAGGCTCTTTCGAGCTTTCATGAAGACCACTAATAATATAATTATTGGAAATTGTAAGTTAATATAAATATTTTACACAGCGTTTTTGTTCTGCGCTGGGATCACAGCACAAATGGAAAACTATTCGTGACATTGGCATTGGAAAGTCGCCCGCGGTAGTCAACTGTGATGACGACTTAGATGAAATGAATAGAAAATTCGTAAATGTTCCAAAGGTAAAATAACACGGCACATTTTAGTAATGTTGATGATAGTTTTAAATTTTCGTGCATAAATGATTTAGAAGTGTATAAAGCCCTTTCACTTGCAAGTTCAAATGGTATAGGAATAGATAACATAGACCCTCGATTCGTCAGAATTCTCTTGCCGCGACTTTTACCCTACATCACCCATCTTTTTAATACGATTGTTACGACAAGTGTTTTCCCTACATCTTGGAAACAGGCCAAAGTAATACCAATACCAAAGACCAAGTCAGAATACCGACCAATTTCCATACTCTGCTTCTTTTCTAAAGTACTTGAGAAGATATTGCATAGACAAATAACAGAGTCTGTAAACAGGTTTTCACTGATGACGGATAAACAATCTGGCTTCCGACCCAATCACAGTTGTGTAACTGCATTAACTGAAGTATCCGAAAATATTCGCCAAGATTTAGATGATAATAAAATTTCGTTTCTTGACCTTTTGGATCACTCAAAGGCTTTCGACGTTGTTGAGAATGGTATTCTATGCTCCAAGCTCACCAAGTTTGTCAATTTTCCACTACTTCTAAACTGTTACTTCACTCATACTTAAATGGGCGTGCTCAGGCAGTATTTTTAAACAACAGGACATCAGAATTTCTTCCGGTTACTAGAGGGGTTCCGCAAGAGTCCATTTTCTTTGTATATCAATGATCTTCCTATGCACCTATCACATTACAGCATACATATGTACGCCGATGATGTGCAATTAATATTGGGATGCCACTTTAATCAATTAACGGAATGCGTTGCTAGATTGAATTATGACTTGTCAAAGGTACACCAATGCACTGTGGGAAAAAAGTATGATTTTTGGCATAAAGTAAATTTTTTTTGGATTCATATTTTGAAATTTAACTGATTTACTTAATCTAGATACCCATATTAGAAAAAAAAATTATTAAATATAAATTTGGGTGACAACTCTTTTTTGCTGGCATGCTTTTAATTTATGAAGGGCAAACCAGTGCAAAAACTTACAAATGGCAACTTATTAATTAAATTGTGTAGATTAATGAATAACTAACCATTATTGCTCCAATTTGCTCCATTTAAAAATAATCGCTTTTTTAGCTATGTAAATATTCCTTTGCTCATGCAGACCTTATTGATATTTGGAGCAGCAACAAGCGCTCAGAAGATGCTCTAATAAAGCATATACTGGAAAAAATCAATAAAAAGAATTTAAAGGAAGATCAGATTCGTTTGATTACGAACCAAGTGAAAGAATTCATTAAATATATTAAATAGCATATGCCAAGTTGCAACCGGAACATGAAGCGATTTAAAAACAGACACTCAAAATGGATTGCTGGTAATATAGTTATTGAAATTGATGAGCCATATGTATCACCAGACAAAATCGGCCGACCAAGCTTAATTTATGAGAATGCGGGCTCTCGGCTAAAAAGAAAATTAGCATCAGAACTTGCGTTAGAGACTGAACATTCAACGCCGTTGTTAATAAACGCTGCTACAGTTTCAGCCAAAATATCAAAAGACGGAGTCATGGCCTTTGTTTTAACAAAAGCTGGTGGTAGTGATAATATAAGTGAAGTTAAAAACAAATTTACTGCGGTTAGTCCAACACCAATATCTGCTGATAGCGCATTGGCGTTTTTAATAGAAAATGGATTAACGAAACACCAATACATAAATATAAAACAACTCACCAATCTATTCGAAAATAGTGGAATAAAAATTAAAAGGTAGGCCTGATGGAATTCTTTGTTCTGAAACTAAGGCACAAGTTTCGTTACAAAAACGACCATTCCGCATACCGAATACTTACAATGAAACAAGATACTTTTGAAATATTTGCAGACGTAACACATTGTAAACTAATTTTTAGCTACGACTTTGATGGATCCACAGGCCACTGCTTATACAAACAACGTTTTCAATTGAATGACTCTTCTGCTCTAGATAATTCACTTTTTGTTACTACTATTATTCCGTTAAAACTGATAAATGAGCTACAACGAGTTATTTGGGTAAATAAAGCGCCGTAATCGGTTCGATTTTGCCGTCCTTTAAAAATTGAATTCGCTAAAGAAAGTACAGCTCTTATATTAAAGGAAAGAGAAAATTTGGACAATCAGACCCAAAACCTACAAGATTATGTATATAGGTTCAAAACAAAAGAAATTTCTGTGCAATATAATGGGCATTTGACACTTATGGATGGTAAAATAGTGAATATTTTAACTGGAACAAATTCATGTCAGTCGGGCCCAATATGTGTAGCAAAATCAACCCAGGTTCTAAATATAAAAGACTTTAACTCAGAAGGATAATGCCACAGGGATAATTTTTTAATTACCAGATTTTCCAAAAAAAGTTACAAAAAATTACCAAATTTGAAAATTTTTTTATTTAGAACATTAAGTGTTTATTTAAAATAATTCGTTACAGAATATTATTGAGTTATTGAGTTACATACACACAAATAAATTACATCCCATGAAGGGATCGGGAAGAGCTTCACACAACCAATGAGCAGTGCTCTTTCGAGTTTTAGACTCACTGATTGGAACCTACGGTTTTACACCGGTTTAAATTAAAACAAAAATCAAAAGCCAATCATAACATATGGCATAACAAAACATAATCTTCACTTTCTTTGCATATGTTGCCTTTCAAATGCAATGCAAAATTATTTACTGTCCAAGTATTCTAACACTTTTATATTCAGACCAATCAAAGCACAAAGAGTTCGTTAGTGCGAAAGAGACGAATATATTTGGTTATTTAGTGCGAACGACGACAAGCGCGTATTTTGGTTACACCCGTAATCATTCAATCCTTCCAAATAGTGTTGCCAGTGCTTCGTGTTTTCTTCTGTTTGAAAGTAACATTTTAGATCACATTTCGTCAAATTTTCTATTAGAAGTATGAACTCAAATGCTGTTTGTTATACTAATTATTTCATATCAGAAGGTTACCAAAATTAATAAAATGTTGCTTAAATGTTACCAATTTTGATTGGATATTACCAACTGTGGCAACCGTGGTCTCATATAGACTTGAGCTAAAGAAGTGGCATGTCAAAGGCGATGACAAAAGCTCAAATTGCGTCACAGAAACAACTTATTCAAAAAAAATTTTGGGAAGAAATGAGCCTTAATGTAGATAAACCTAAGCCAAATTGCAGTGGCAATAGTAATGATGGGAACACGGCAAGAAGAGCGTTTTCGAATTCGATACTCTTATCGTATATTTTAGGAATTGATCACGAATTACTTCTTCCCTTTCACACAATTTTAATTGCGATCTCTTGCGAGTACGCGGTGAACTACGAGAAGTTCAAAGACTTCTGTGCTACTACTTTTACGATGTATATGGAAAATTATTCTTGGTATCCAATGTCTCCTACAAGGTACTACTACATGGATATAAAATAATGGACAGCTGCATAGTTCCTGCAGGTTGCCTAGGGGAAAATGCATCAGAGGCAAGAAATAAACTGTGCAAGAGCGACAGAAGATCTCATGCCAGGAAATGTAGTCGACTGGAGAATATTACTTATGTTTTTAACAGAGCTATGGAGAATCACCATGATTAGAACTTAATCATATAGATGAAGATTGTGATCCCACACAGAGGTCCTAGGATGAAGAAAATTATGTACAGGACAGTTTTGGAATAGAGGATATTATTTTAGAAGAAGAATATACTGAATTTCTAGAAAACTAAGTGCAACCACAATGTGCCGTGAGTATCTAATAAGGCATTATTTTTAGACTCTAATTTATTTTCAGAATCAACATAATCGGTAGTCTAACACAGCAGAAATTATAATACCCTCATATACATTTGAAAGTTAAATAATTAATAAATTTAAATAATTAATACCAAAAAACAGCTTTTTTGCCAAGACGGACGAATTGTTTTAAGGGGGAGGCGGCAAAGGCGTGGTCAAATTAAAAAAAAAAACTAAATTCTATTTTGGTGTTACCTAAATACGTGCAAAATTTTAACGGCCTTATTCATAAAAAGTTGGCACAGGTTTGTTAAAGGTTTCAGAAGGTAAAGCCCAAAAATTGTATTCATAATTGAAACATTCCTCTGTTAAGAGTTATCTAACGTGGCCATTTTTGGTGAACGTCCTTTAAGACTATTTTATCCGCATTAATACACAAAAGAAATAATTTTTTACACTTTACGCGTGCCGTACTTAAATATTTATGCGTTATAAACAATTGGAAATTTTTTGTGTATATTTGCAGCGTTTATAGTGTTACATTATCCTTCTAAGCAACCAAAATGTATCGTTCCAATTTTTAGAATTTTTAACCAAAATGACTTCTGTTTTTTTTTTTTAATGTTTATTTGTTGGGAATTCATATGCTTAAACTATAAATAAACAAATAGTAGTTTATATAACATAATATACACAGTCCCATAATCGGGCTCTCAAGTATAGTTTATATACATTTATACATTATTTAGAATTTTATATTATTAATTATACAGTATATACATATGTACCTAATTATGGGTTAGTGTAAAGAAAAGTTATATAAAAACTTTACCCGTGTACCGAATGCAAAGATAAAATCAACGCAATGTTAGGGGGTAAAAAAGTGAAAAAAAAGAAAAATAAGTTATTGCTTGAGCCACCAATACTTTGTAATATCCAAATTAGGAATAATATTCTTATCTCTTGAAAAAATGCTTGTGTCAAACCTTTTGTTGTCAATTATCAAACTATTACAGATAATTGTCTTGATATTAGCTCGGCTATAAATGTGATAGAATATAGGAATGCCGATTTGGTCCTGGATAAATCCATTGTTATCGAGATACAAAAATGCTTCTGGCGGTACATAACCGGTTAGTAACGTATTATTCGTCACTGACATAATACGGTGCCAAAATTAAATTGCTTTCCTTACAATCAAAGGTTCTCCAAATGTGATTCCGAATAAGATGTATGATGAAATTATCGATCCTACTTACTTTTGCTGAATTATATAATTTTAAGTTTGACACGTATTTTGTAAAATGACTATTTACATAGTGATGTATATAAAATGAAAACGTTGAAAGTACAACCTATTATCCGGTTTTATATTCGGCTACCAAAAACTGAAATCCAATTCAATATGATTTATTGACACTTCTTCCAAATTTATGACTACAGCAAATATTCATTGATCTGTTTATTGAATAGTTCTTTCCATTAATGTTTAAAATTTTGCAAAAATGCATTGACGCATTTAAATAAAAAAAATTTAATTCGGTCTACCGGTTATTGTTCATATTGTTTTCACATCACAAGCACTGTGAGAATACATAAAACAGGGTTGTCAGTCAATTATCTATTCCCTAGTCAAAATACTCATTATGAATACGGTTCTAATAAAACCTTCGCCAAATCTTAAAGCTTTCAATAACTGATGAATGCTTTAGAGCTAATTTAATGATTTTTTATGAATAAGGCCGTAAGTCCCTAGCTTTAAAACTATAATTAATGCCAAAAATATTGCTTTTTGCCCACAGTGCAATGGGCAACTGCGAATGGACTCAGTCTTAATCCTGGAAAATCGAAATGCCTTTTGATTAAAAAGAGGCTATACTTACAGACTTATGAATTCAACATAGTTTTGAATACTGAACCCATTGCAATTGTGTCAAGTGCGAGAAACCTGGGAATAGTCTTTAATGCTACTCTAGAATGGTCACATGACATAAACTCTGTCGTAGGCCAAACGTAAGCAAAATAAAGGTCAGTTTGGCAAACCCAGCATTTTACCCCACGTAATATAAAGATCCTCCTAGCTAAAGTATATATTTTGCCAGGATTACTCTATGGCTGTGAACTTTTCGGAAGTAATTTTTAATAATGTCATTCTATATGTTAACAGTCTCAAATGATATGATCATGTATCGCAATTTTCGTCTCTACTTTATGGCGTTTCTCGTATTTCTTCATAAAATTATTTATTCCCGAAAACCTTACTACCTATTTGAGAAGCTTAGTAGTAATAGGGGGAAAAATATTATACCTCTTCAACGCCGCAGCCTTGTTTCGGAATGGCAATTTTTTATACATGCGTTTCGTCTTTGGAACACACTACTCCACAATATTCAGCTCGTCAGTGATCCAATCTCGTTTAAGATAAGTCTTTTCGAAACCAATTAGTGCATTTTATATTGTAACATTTCCAAATAATAAATAAAATAAATTTAATATAATTTAAAAGACATTGTTGACGAAAGTGTTTATGAACATTTTCTGTTGCTTCACTGCGCATACAGAATCTTTTCTACTGAAAGTAATTATGAAGCCAATATAAACGTCGCAAGTGATATGTTAGCATATTTTGTAGAATTATTTCCTTCCATATATGGTGAGGAAAAAGTATCCTTCAATGTCCATTCTCTGCTTCATTTACCGGAATGTGTGCAACAAATAGGCTTTTTAAATACATTTCCGCGTATGCATTTGAAAATTTTATGCAAAAACTAAAAAAAGATGTTCGTAAGCCTACTAGAATTCTCGAACAAATTTATAATAAAAATATAAACCCCGAAATAATCAAAGAAAATAAATGTGTGAAAGTAAAAAGAAATAGATTTAACAAAATAATATTTTACAAAAATTTACAATTTTGTTTAACATTACAATGACCTAACAATTACTGTTCGGTCAACAAGACTCCAATAGAAATTATAAATTTTTATGAAATTGGGAATGAACTGTTTGTAGTTGGTGATTCATTTGTTAATTGTAAAGCATTTTTTGAAACCCCTATGAATTCGTTTAATGATTTGAGTATATTTGTAGAATAAAAACTATCAGAAATAATAGAAGTAAAATATAACATTCAACTAATTCAGTTAAAATCTTTCCACATTCAAATTGATGAAAATAACCATTTATTTGTACCAATACTGCATGCTGCAAACTTAAAAAAAAATGGTTTCCCATTACATCTCATGAAGAAATTGGGAGGACTTCTCACAACCAGTGAGCTGTTCGCTTTCTAGTTGTATATACTCACTGACACACTGGCTAAATACTCGATAGTGTCGCCATCAGTATGCGAGGTGACCGCCGCCGAAAGAAATTGTAGGTGGTCAGAGCAGGGATCGAACCCAGGATCTCAAGTACAAGAGCCGCGCCCACTAGCCATTGCACCACCGGCGGTCACCGACGGTCAATATAATATATATACATGCATATGCATATGTATTAGGGCGTGTTAATTTTTTTTTGATGAATCGTATTGCAAAAACGTAATCTATAGGTGATTCTGAGAAATTTTGCTCAAGAGACCATAGCTGTAAGTCGGATTTGGAGCCCCCCAAAAGGTATTTTTATCACCTTTCAAAATCTGTATTGATTGATCAGAATCTGTATTTTTTATTTTTAGTAGAGATATTACGAATTTTTTGTCGAAAAATAACCTAAAATTAACTTATTCTGAAAGGTGATAAAAATACCTTTTGGGGGGCTCCAAATCCGACTTTGAGCTATGGTCTCTTGAGCAAAATTTCTCAGAATCACCTATAGATTACGTTTTTGCTATACGCTTCATCAAAAAAAATCGTTCCATACAATTTGACCCGCCCTAATATGTATATATAAGTTATCACGATCTATATTGTCCCACTCTAATGGGACTCCGTCAACAGCTACCTGTATTGTCAGCAAGTAGTTCCGTGCAAAGTGGGCTGTGTCAGAAATAGTTTTAAGTTAGTTTTTAGAAATGTTACGGTTTTTTGGAAAATAAAAATAGTTTAGTTTATCAACAGAGCTCAATCGTTGAAGTACATTTATTTTACTGGCGCCTAACAAGGAGGTAACCTACTGTTTTCAAGAAAATTAATTTTTTTTTTGAAAATTTTAAATTTTTGTTTTTGAAGTTTTGTGAAAAGATTCAAACAGAAAAAAGCATAAGAACAATTTGTTTAAACGCTCATGTCAGGGGCATAAAATAAAAAAAACTGATTTTTTAACGCTTCCAAAGGAAGCAAGAAAAAGAGAAAATAATAACTTTCGAAATATCTAAAGAAAGGAAGGTGTCCACGTGCGAACATTATCAGAAGTCACCAGAGCTTCGAAATAGCCTGGGCTGCGAGGAAAACAAAAGAAGACATAACTGCGTACAGCAAATTTCACCAAGGCTGCGAAATAGCCTGCGCCGCAAGATTGAATAATACGATGCCGACGCAGATAAGAGTATTTTAATTTAATTTTAATTTATAAAATAAGTGTTAAGTGACATTTACATCGGGATGAATTTAATTTGAGAAATTGTAAATTTATGTAAGTGTGGTTGACATCGGAGTTTAATTTAAAAATAAAAATCAAACCCTATCCTTTTTCTGCGGAATTTGAAATTTTCTTGCGGTAGTGCATTGTAAATTTTGTGAATGAATGTCCAGGATTTAGATCGGGAGGTGGAGCTATTGGCAGAAAGTTTAGGTAGAATTCCAGTTGATAGAAGAACAGGGAATACTTTAAACATGACAATGACAGAAGATCACTTACGTAATGTCGTGGACGCCGCTATCGCAGCAGCTTTAAATACACAAAGACATCTATTCGAAGAACAGATAAGAGAAGTGAAAAGTCGGGTTGAGGCACTTGCGTGCCCAACTCCAGATATAGAATCATACAGAAAAAATGGAGATTATTGCTGGACGTAAGTGCGACGAACCCCTGGACTTTGAGGGCAGGCACGAAACATATGTATGTGTCGTGGCGCCAAGCGGTACATACAGCCTATAAGATATTTGAGAGTTATGATGGGAGCTCCAAACATTATCAGACGGTATCCATTATAAGGAATAAGGTAAAAGGACCGGCAGACATGGTGCTATCCTCTTTTAACACAGTCCCTAATTTTAAGGCCTTGATTTGTTGTTGGATTGGATTGTTGTCGGAAGAAGCGCAAGAGCACCGAAATAAAGATTATAAAAGGTATAGAGAACATCATACAAGAAAATGCTCCAGAGAAAAAAGAATGAAGGATATATTACACATGCTCCTGGTATCTTCTGATCCTCTTATAAATAGCTTTCGCAATAAACGCCAAAAAAACCCATCACAATTATCACAAGAATTATTATCACATCACAATTATCACTTGAAAATTCAGCAATGAATGCCGACAATGATGAAGATTCTGATTATAGTGCCAGTAGTGATGTTGAAGATTAACTTACTTTTTTTACTTGTTTTGTTTTCTTATATGTATTACCTTTTTTTTTGGTTTTCACTTGAGTTACTGTTTTTGTTCATATTCAATAAATTTTTAGTAGGTTTTAAATACCTCTTTAATTAACAAATTTTGTTTTTCTGTATTTTTTTAACACCGCGACTTAGAAAAATTTAAACATGTTTTTTGAACTCAGCGACCCCAAAAACATATAAAACGGTGATAAAATAATTTTGTCCAGCTAGATTTTGACTTGGAACCACTGTGCGTCGGCTATCACCATGGTCTTCTTCTCGTCCTCAATCGTCTCTTTGCTCACTGTTAGCAGTCTACAGCCTTTTCTTGGGTATTTCCGCTACCTGCTTTTTCACTTTCCGCTTCGCTTCAGCACAATGTGAACACAGTCACTGTCAACACTGTTATGAACATGATTGCAAAATTATTGGGCCTTATAGATTTTTAAAATGTTGTAAAAAAAAAATTCAAAAAAAGTATCGTACTTTTGATTAATTTCTTCGCTGCATCCGTTTATCTATAGATATTTTAAAAACTGATAAAATATTTCAATAAGACAATAAAATATGTTATAAACACTAAAAATTTATTTACTTTGATAATCTTAACAAAAAATTTTATTAAAACTGAGCTTATTTTTCATAAAATTCTAGGTCGTAAAATTTTCGTATTTGATAAATTTTTTTAACAATTTACTGAAACATTGCAAAATATTCACTTACCAAACTTTTTATCAACATTTTTGAGTTGACTTTTTTTTCTGTGCATCCGAATTTGATTATCGTTGATAAGTTACCTACACTGGTCAGTAGACGGATAATGGTAAAGTCGATGAACAAACATATTTACATATATATTAGGGCGGGTCGAATTGTAAGGGGCCGAAAAAATTTAAAAAGGCTCATCGCGGTTCTTGTTCTATGGGTCATTTGAAGAAAGTTTGAATTTCGAGTCCCCGGATTTTTCGAAATAGTTTTTTTTAAATACTCAAGAATCAAGTTAGATATTGGACTAAAAAGGCAAAACAAAATTTATTTCCTCTAGTTAAATGTGTATTTGGGGGTTTTTTGGGTCGACGAATCCATTTTTTAAAATTTATTTTCGCCCATTTTATGCGATTTTATCGCCTTTTTTGGGGAAACTTTACGAAATTGTTGCGAAACTTGACGAATATTTGAGTTTCTCATAATACAGTCCAACATTTTAAATAGCCCATAATGTTCAGCATTATAATTTAGGAGGGGTACTTATTCACGACCTACATATATCGATTTCGTTCAATTTAAGACATTTTTAAAACATTTTTTCCTTTATTGAGTGTCTTTAAAAATTCAATTTAAGGGATACAAGCATATAAAATGTAAATGATAAAAATGCAATTGAATTCAGTAATAAAAGGAACAGAAACACGACTTTAAGAAATGATTAGTGTGAAAAAGTGTTTGTGTGGAACTAACTAAAAGTGGAAAACGCCTTCGAGGACCACAAGTGTTTTTGTGGAGTATTGAAGCTGTTTCCAGCTGAATTGTTGCCTGAGGAGAACGAGTTTGTTGCTGTATATTTTCCAACAAGTGGAAATTCAAAAAACTTTCAAAAGTTGAAAAACGTGTCGACAAAAAACTACCTAAGCAGTGGGAACAAAGCGGAAATTTTGTGGCGAGGACCTGCAGTCCCGAGGTCACATTGAGCGTGTCTTACACCAGGTGGTAAGGACGTATCACATATACCTCGGAATCCTGCGATACAAAGAGGGCCTGTCCGACGAGGTTCGGCTGCTTATTTATAAGCAGCTGTTCAGGCCGCGCATAGCCTACGCTTTTCCGATCTGGTTTGGGATCTCCTCAAGTCAGATGGAAACGCTTAGGCTATGGGAGAGGAAGATTCTTTCGGTTTGCCTGGGGCTCCGGTGCGTGAGGCGTGAGGGAGAGTGGCGCAGTCCGTCGGTTGCGTCCATGTATGACCAAATCGATTTCGACCATATCGACGTGTTTTTGGTTGGTCAGGGGGGCGTTGGCTTTCCTAGACCGGGCGAGGGAGCATGGCAATCTGCTGGTGACGGCGTGTTTTGAGGGACAGGTTTGTGTTCGTAGACCCGCTGCAAACAATTTTATGCCGCCGGCGAGTTTCTTGGCATTGAAGGGTGAAGGCCTCCTGTTTCAACATGATAGCCTTGTCTTTTATCACAGGCGACACAACAGCTTTAACATCGCGGACCCTGTATTTAACATGGCCCACTAACTTTTTTACCTTCACCTGTACATATGTAAATAGTAAGTTTTAAGATATTTTTAAGTTAGTATTTAAGTTAGTTTTAAGGTTCACCTTTTTATAATTTTGTTTACTATTTATTTATTTATTTTTTATTTATTTATTTATTCATCCAAAATATACTTATTGATATTATACATAAATTCACTTTTGAGTTTTATCAAAGATATCACAGCAATTAAAATACTTAGACTTTATGTTTATAGCTAATATTTTTAAGTTAATATTTCATTAATGATTTGCTTATGTATTGTTCATGTAGTTTTAAAGGAGAAATGGGAAAAACCTTTATATGAGAGACAAAAATTTTGAATACACAATACTGAAATACAATATAATATACCTGGCAATTATATTTAATATAATTAGAGATATATTAGATATTTCGGGTGTTATAATTTGAATGTTTTATATATATATATATATAATTAAATGTCTCTGCAATCTCTTATTATTTCATAAGAAGAGTTTGAGGTGCGGTGGATGTATTGATTGTTTTGTCGCGTTATGAAGTCAGCGAGAATCTCGTAGTTGGTTTCTTCGTGTAATCTGCGTGTGGAGTATCTCCAATGTTTGTTATTGATAATTTTCAGACATTTATTCTGAATTATTTGCAGTTTTTTCAAACGATATTTGTTTATCGTTTTTTAATGAATTTTCGTACTAGTGTAAGTCCTTTTGAATATATGCTGGAGGTAAACCGCGCCATGGCGGGCAAATCCGCATAACTTAATATAGAAAGATCTATAAAATTTTTTAAAAATTTAGATAATAAGTATTATTGTGAAACCCTGGCTTTAAGTTTTTGTTTGTAATGATGAATTGAAAAGATTAATATAATCAAGCAACCAAGCGGAAATTTTGTATAATCTTCGTAAACACAAACTCTATAGTCTCCAAAGTCAGGAGGCATTATTTACAGCATTTTAGGATGAATGGAAGAGGGGGAGGAACGGCTATTTGCGTACGCGAAAACATCAAGTGTGAAAGGATAACAGTGAACACCAAAGGAATTGAGGCAACGATTGTCCAGATAAAGACCAAAAGCGGCATTGAAACAATAATAATGGCTCTTTACTTAAGACCGCATGACAAGCCCAATGCAAGTGACCTGGATACACTTGATGGTGTAGCAGGCAATAGAGAGATAATAATTGGAGCCGACCTCAACGCAAAGCTTCCGTCATGGTAATACCACCAATTTCAACGGCAAAATACTGAGCGACTGACGTGCCCTACCCTACACATAAGACGAACGACAGACCCGACAAGAGGCGAATCGTGCATTGACTTGTTCATGACGACCATTGGACTAGTTCCATTGGGCCACGGACAGAACCTGACGAAAACTCTGGACTATGACTCCAACCATAGGGCCATACAGTTAAAAATTGACACTGACCAACTTGAAGAACAAGGACGGACAGAGATCTACAACTTCGAACGAATGAACAGAGGACATTTCAATAACAAACTGCATACGGAACTGATAACTCTACAACTACCGACGAACAGAAACATGACAATCATCGAAATAGGCACAGCCGTGGAAAGAATAGGAGAAGCCTTCAAAAATTCCATGGACTCAGCAATACCGATAATCAAACCATCCAGGGGAACTACACTGCCACTTCCAGACAACATTATGCAGCTGAGTAAACAGAAAAAGCGCATGAAAAGAAGAGCTTACGGGACAAGCGACCCCTTTAGGAAAATAAAGAACATCAAAAAATAATCGACGAACTAATACTAAATTGCGAGGTATTACGTAAAAAAAACTGGAGAGCATCAAACCAAACCCGCTCATGTTCAACAATATAAAAAGTCTTGCTGGCATAACAGTGACAAATAGGATCCCCAGACTGACTAACAGTGGAGGTGCAATTGCTGATGATGACAGGAGCAAAGCGAATGTGCTGGCGGACAAATTTCAGCCCATTCAACTGTCAAGAGAAATAGGATCTCACGACAGCGAAAAGATTGCGGCTATACAAGAAATAAAAAATTACATCCCAAAAAAATATTCACGGAGTTAGAAAAATCCGATGGGTCAAACAATACGGAGGCAACCACCACACTCATAACACCAGAGGATGTGGGGAAGGCCTTAACGAAATTAAACAATAAAAAGAGCAGCGGCCCTGACGGCATTCCTAATTTCGTGCTGCGGAAAACTGAAAAAAGAAATTGGAAGCCCTTGTCAATAATTTTCAACAATTGTATGCCTATAGGTTACTTCCCCACTAAGTGGAAGCACTCTAAAATTATTCCAATCTTAAACCCCGGAAAGGGCCCCACGGAGACCCAGAATTATCGACCGATATCTCTGCTCCCAAACATAGGGAAACTATTTGAAAAATGTATCCTAGAAAAGATCAATGAACAAAAAAGGAAAAAATTTTAAAACAATTCCAATTTGGCTTCAGAAGGGGACTATCGGCCTACTATGCATGGAATTTACGGATGGAATAGCCAAGGGGATCAACCAGCGTAGGGCATCAATAGCAGTCAGTCTCGACTTTGAGAAAGCCTTCGATACAGTGTGGCAAGAAGGCATTACATATAAAATGAAGGTTAAATATAAATTCAATAACCAAATCTCGAGACTGGTATATGACAACCTTACTGACAAAACCTTCACTGTCGAAGTCAATAGTAGACGATCGGATAATATGGCAACGAAAGTTGGAGTGCCTCAAGGCTCAATACTGGGACCGGTATTATGTAATATCTATCTAGCGGACATACCACAACCGCAGAACGATGAAAAGACCTATAGCTTCGCGGATGACATCATTAGAGCAGCATCACACGTCAGGGCAAAAGCGGCAAACAAGAAACTTCAGACCTACCTTCAAACTCTTGGAAAATACTTTGATGAATGGTATCTAAGACTAAACATTCAAAAATGCTCCACCTTCATGGCCAAGGGGAGATTAATGAACATTTATAAAAACGCTAGAAAGTACATACCGAGTATAAAAATCGGAGGAAACACCATCACTAACGAAGAAATAATAAAGTATCTAGGTGTCAAATTCTTAGCGAATATGGAGTTCAGAGAACATAACAGCCATATTCTGGATAAAGTAAGAAGGGCTTATGCCAATTATGCTAGAATACTCAATAAAAGAAAACGACTAAACGCGAGAATAAGACTCCTAGTTTACAAACAAATAATAAGACCGTTGATAGCGTACGCGTTACCCACCTGGTTCTTCATAAGTTCGTGCCAAATGGAGAAATTGCGAAGGTTAGAGACGAAAATATTGAGGCAATGCCTGGGCCTAAGAGCCAAAGTTGACGGATCGGGAACTGGACCAGCCCCTCCTGATTAAAAGTCTACGAAGAAGCGAAAATAGCTAAAGTCGAAAGGATCGACGTCTGCATGACTACGCTAGCCATCGGTTTCCTGGAAAGATGCAAAATAAATTATAGCGATAACGACATAATTGGTGAGTGTCAATTGAGTGGCGATAATTTCGATGCCATATTAAGAGCAAAGGGGGCTTAGGTCCAATGGGGCTTTTGGAATTAGATAATAGGAATATGTTGTACAACCAAGAGGGTAAATTTCTATTCTACCATAGAAGATATGGCACACACGACTCGGATAATTTGGTCTATAATGTATCCCAATGAGGCTAATTAGTATTACATGAATTGTGAAGAAATTTTAATGAATCTTATACTTTACTTCTTTTTTTTTATCATATCCGCATTATGGTTTGTTGCTTTATATCAATTTTTTAGTATAAGTTTTAGTAGTAGGTTAGTGTGTAAGTTAGTTTAAGAAAAAATAATCAGGGTTTCTATGTCCTTTTCCCACGAAAATTAAAAAATAAGGTGCAAAGTAATTTGTAAGTAAATAAATGGGCTGGCAGTAGACATTTAAATTGACTAGAAAACTAATTATAACTCTAGGATTGTCCTAGAATGCTGGAGAAAAGACATACTATATGTAAGAACTAAATTTGCATAACGACTTTTGGGGCTGCTCGTAGTAATTTCTCAACTTTGAATGACGATTGCCAGAGATTTTTCGGTGGTAGCATCTTTTCCTGCTTGAGTAAGACCACCGGTTTCATGGAGAAGTATAGTCGCTTGCGGAAAGACAATGAGAAAAGTGAGGCGCTCTTCGGGCTATTTGTTTCCATGACTTCTCATGGGTAGTCAAATCAAAGTCATTTTCAAAGTTGTATTTAATTTCCTTGAAGGCTGTAAGAGATCATGTTTTCTCCGGTTAGTGAAAAAAATGTAAATGCCGCGGGTGGGATTCGAACTCACATTCGCTGGACGATCGTTTCGATGTTTGTGAAGCATCATCTTCAGCAGCGTCTAGCCCGTTAAGCCACTGCTATGTGTATTTACACAATTGAAAGTTCTATTTATAGAACGAACTATTCTAATTGTAGTTGTCATTAATGTAAATTCGGTCGTTTCTAGGCAGAGGCGACATTATTTAAAGCTGTTCCTGCAAGAGCACAGGCCGGATGTGCTTATGCTAGCGGAGCATGGGCTTAATGATCATTTTCAGGCAGAATAGGTGTGAAGGTCGTGGTCGCGGAACGGCAATTTTGATAAGGCAGGGTATACATTGTGTCAGAAAACATCTTGACACCCGTGGCGTTGAGAATACTGCCGTCAGAGTGAGCAACCCTAATGAATGCTAAGCAACCCGACTTGGGAGGACATGTGACTAATTCGAGTGGTCGACGGCTGCGCGATTTCTTTTTGGAAACCCCCGACCTTGATGTTCTGTCTACTGTTGAGCCGACCAGAGTTGCTGGTACTTTTTTTTTTTACGAACGATCCCATCGCCGCCACTCACACCCGCCCCAACCGACCCAGGGGCCTCATCCCTATGACGTAGGGATAACGTACACACCACAGACCGATCCGTAGCGGGGAGTAACTGAGAGGAAAACGTGCAACGGCTACATAAAACTTCACAGCCGATTAAAGCAATACCAGTTAAAAGAGGAATAAAATCCGCAGATTACTACTATATACTTATTGAAATATAATAAATCTTAAAACATAAAACCATAAATTACCAATACAACATTAATACTCGTACATAAAATACTACACACTAGCTATTTAGATGATTTACAATAAAAGACTTTATCGTGTCCGGGTGATGAAGAAAAGTCAATAAACTGATAAACATCATTAAAATCTGTGCACATTCTCCGAACCGGTTCATTCAAAGCATAATTATAGCGTCGAAAACTAATATACAGGGGTTTATAGTTCCTAGAAGTTCTGGAAGGAACATTTATCGAAATACGTCCAAGAAGATACTCAGAGCGTATATCGCCCCTGAGAATCTTATATATTGTAATCGAATTAAGCATAGTCCGTCTACTAGCCAGAGTAGGTAATTTAATTAAAGACAATCTACTGACATATGGAGGAAGATGGACGTTAGGATCCCATCTCAGGTTCCTAAGACAAAAAATAAGGAATTGTTTCTGTACCGATTCTATCATATTCACATAAAAGTCATATTGTGGATCCCATACCACTGATCCATATTGTAATATGGGCCTAACAAGGGATGTAAAAAGATTTTTCGTGATATATGGATCAGAAAATTCCTTCGCCCAGCGCTTAATGAACGAAAGTACGCCATAAGCCTTATTAACAGTAGCAATAATGTGACTATTGAAAGACAATTTCCTATCAAGTAAAAAACCTAAATCCAAGAATGAATTGACCAACTCCAATGTAGAACCACCTATAGAATACCGGGAGGTAACCATACGTGATCTGTAAAACGCCATATGTTTACATTTACCAAAGTTTAACTCCATAAGGTTAAGATTGCACCAACTCCCAAACCGATCCAGATCATTTTGTAGTAGAATATAGTCTGAAGTATTTCTATATGACATAAATATTTTCACATCGTCCGCGTACATAAGCACATTAGACTCAGCTATCGAATTAGGCAAATCGTTGATAAACAAAAGAAATAAAATAGGACCCAGGTGACTTCCCTGAGTAACGCAGGAACACACTTGGGTAGGTCTAGATACCAAATCCCCAAAAATTACCGTCTGTTCGCGACCCATAAGGTAAGATGAAATCCTTTCAATAATATTACTATTAAACCCGATAGCGGTTAATTTACTCAATAGGAGGCGATGGTTAACATTATCGAAAGCTTTACTAAAATCCGTGTAAATAACATCGGTTTGCATTCCTGAAATAAAACCATCAATTACGTGAGAAGAAAATTGAAGTAATTTTGTAACTGTAGATAGACCTTTGCGAAAACCATGTTGTCTACAGTTAATATTAGAAGAGACTTTGTAAGATATACTGTCATAAATTCCTCTAAAATTTGACACATTTGTAATGCTACCCGACTTATGAAGAGGGACAATATACGAGCTTTTCCAGACCGCCGGAAAGTAGCTAAATTTCAAAGATGCATTGAATAGTATAGTCAATGGTGTAGCTAATGTCGTAGAACAGTATTTTAGCACAGAATTAGGGATCCCGTCAGGTCCTTAAGTGTTCGTGGGCCTCAGTGACGAAAGGTTCTACTGGACCCACGTATCACTCATAGAAGTGATCCCGAACGGATCTAATGACCGAATATCATAAGGATAGTCACAGGTAGTCGAGACTGAATTAACCGAGTAAACAGATGAGAAAAAGTCAGCAAAACAATTGGCAGTAGATTCAGAGTCTATGTATTCGACATCATTCATCACAATTCGAGAAGGTCTTGATACGGACTTACGCTTTGTGTTAACAAAGTTGAAAAATCTTTTAGGATTATTCCTAAAATTCTTACCAACCTTGGACAAGTAAGATTGATAACACCTGCCTCGTAACCTCGTAACGACTTCTGGCAATAGTGTACTTACTATAATCAAAAGATCTACCTGATACCCTAAACTTTTTATGTAATCTACTCCTGTCATTTTTAACTGCTTTAAATATTTAGAAGACCAAGGAGGTGTGCAATTCTCATCTCCTGCAAATACCCTTGGCACAGATTTACGTATACATCTCCACATTAAATCATAAAAATTAATTAAGCTCCCATTAAAGCTCTGGCGATCCTCACAATCTAATATTGACCTCCAACCGACAGATTCAAAGGCTATTCAGTAAGACAAAATTAGCACGTGAGAAAAAAAAAGTTTTCCAGGTAGATTTTGAATAGATTGAGTTTTCAGTCTGGAGATAGAAACGAATACAAATTGTTGGATGGTATGAGTCCTCGGGCAAACTTAGAGGATTAACGCGGAAAACTTCAAAATTATCAGAATTATTAACAATTACAAGATTCAGAGAAGAAATGAGTCTAACAAAATCAGAAGTCCAGTCGCAAGGAGTTAACGGAGTGAGATGTTTAGTATCAGGTAAGGGTAACCATGATACCAAAGGTAAATTGAAATCACCCAATATCAGTAAGCTGTCACTGTCACCAAGCTTCCCACACACTTCAGAGATGGCATCCAAGTGCATCTCATAAATTCCAAACTCTGACGAAGGTGGAATATATTATTATTTTATTATTATTTATTTATTTAGTAGTATTTTAAATACTTTTCATTTACAAAATATTCCATTTATAAAAAATATCATCATATAACAAAAATTCAGTTTTCATTATTTCTAATAAAAAATACAATTTTCCTTTTAAACTTATTAATATTTCTTTCATTTTTTATATCGGCATTCAATTTGTTATAGAGTTCTAGCCCTTTATAAAATAGCGACTTCTGCATACCAGTTGTAGCCACTCTTTGTATTCTGAAATCTTCTGCATTTCTGAGGTTATATGGTTGTACATCTCCGACATATTGAAGTTGCCTTATTAGGTATTCCGCTCCGTTTCCATTTTTAAGTTTTTGAATAAAGAGGATAGTATTAAGTTTAAGTCTTTGAATTATATTTAACCATTTTAACGCATCAAGCATGTATCTTGTAGACGTGTAACGATTACATTTTAAAATCGATCTCATGGATTTGTTTTGGAATTTTTTCAGTCTTTCAAT
The DNA here is from genome assembly GCA_963931995.1 of Phaonia tiefii. Lineage (NCBI taxonomy): Eukaryota > Metazoa > Arthropoda > Insecta > Diptera > Muscidae > Phaonia > Phaonia tiefii. The sequence goes on along the minus strand of OZ008368.1, from coordinate 131,453,341 downwards.
TTGTTGTTTTGTGCAGCACGTGTATAAAATAGTTGATCCATATTCAAAATGTGGTTTTATAATTGTGTTGTAAATTTTTATTGCAGTAATAGTTGAAACTTTATTTCTAATTCGTTTGAAAAAACCTATCTTTTTGCCAATCTTTCTGCAAATGAATTCTATATGATCTTTAAATTTCAGGTCTTTGTCTATTAAAAAACCCAAGTATTTCATATTTTTAACTTTTTCAATTATCTCTTCGTTTATTCTGAAATCCGTGCAAGTGTTCATATTAATTTCCATCAATTTTGTCTTACTTTCATTTAATTTTAGTTTATTCATTTTAAGCCATGTATTTATATCTCGCATGTCATGTTTTAAATTTTCGTAACAATTTTGTTCCGTGTCTGCCTCTGTAAAAATCAGAGTGTCGTCCGCATATAATACTACCTCACATCTTTCCAATACATTTGGCATATCATTTATGTACAAAATAAACAGTAGTGCCCCCAAGATCGATCCTTGAGGTACACCGAATTCGTTGCTTGTGGTATTCAATTTAACTCAGTCCCTTGGATTCCGTAGTTATGAAGTTTTTCCAGCAGTATTTTCCGGTCTATTGTTTCAAACGCCCTTTTAAAGTCTATAAATATTGCCAGAATTTTTTTTATTGTTTTTAACATATTTCCACCGATTTACAACACAATTTACTGCTGTTTCACATGAGTATTTTTTTCGAAAACCAGATTGATATTTTGATAGAATTTCGTTTATTTCAATATAATGCTCCAGCTGTTCTTTGACCACTTTTTCGATAACCTTTTCACACGTTTTTAGTGTATTAATTGGGCGATATTCTGCACATTTATTCGTATTAGCTATTTTCCTAATCGGTATTATCATTGTATGTTTCCAACTTTCAGGAAATATTCCTGTTTCTAGTGACTTATTTATAATTTCAAGTAATATATTGCCGATTATACTCCAGTTATCTATAATAATTTTTGTGGAAACGTTAGTGTAGTCAGGTTTATTTTTGAGATCCTTGCATATTTTCATTAAATCTATCATTGTTATTGCACGAAATTTAAATTTTTTGTTTATCACAGGTACTTGGTTTACATATTGCACATATTCTATAGAGTCCCGAAGTGACTTTATACTATTTACAAAATATTTGTTAAAATTATCAGCTATTTCGAAATTATCCGTATGTTCTATATTGTTAAATATCACATTTTTATCATATCTTTTGGTTTCTTCACTACTAGGTTTTTAATTTCTCTCCACATTTATCTTTGGTCTTTTGATTTGCTTATCCTGTAACTTGTGTGTTAATTTTTCCTGTTTTCAATCTCAACTTTATACATATTTCTATACGTTTTGTATGCATTCCACGATTCTATTGTATTATTCATTAGTGCTGCTTGATATTTAACAATTTTTTCCTTTTTTAATATATGTAATTGACGATTGAACCATTTATTTGTGTTGTGCTTTTTATTTATTACTTTCGTATACGTAAATTTTTTTATTGTATTTTCAAGGGATGCATCCAGAAAATATGCTTTATTGTTCATATTAAAGGTTGTATTATATAATAATGTATTTCTTAATTCTCTGTTAAATAGGTGCTTATTATAGTTAAAACTTTCTATTTCATTATTTTTATCTTCATTGTTTCTTGGACATTCTATTGTGATGTCTATTGATTCATGGTCCGATATTTTGGTGTTTACATTGTTTTTTACAGATATATTTTCATTGTTCGTTATAATGTAATCGATTAGTGTTTTTGAATTCTGCGTAATTCTTGTATATTCTGTCACAATTTGTTTTAATCCATTATCATTCAGCACATATTCAATCTTCTCTTTATAAAAATATTTTTTCCAATCGATATTAAAATCGCCAGCTATCAATATGTCAATGGTCTTCTCAGATAATTCCTCCAATACTTCCTCGAATATTTCGCAGAACTCTGCTGTTTGGCTACTAGGTGATCTGTATATAGCTATTATTATAAAACATGTTTGTTTGTATTTTGCCATGTATGCACTTATCCAATATTTAGTATCGCAAATTTTTTCATATATTTTTGTAATATTCCACTGATTTTTGAAATATATAGCTACACCGCCTGTCCTGGTTGATTTCGACAATGTCATATAATGCGCGTAATTTTGAAGCTGTATTTCACTTTCTTCTATATTTTCTGTTAAATGAGTTTCAGATAAAATTATAAAATCTGGGTTGTTCGCATCAGCAATAATCTCTAATTGATTGAAATTATTAACCAGCCCTTGTATATTTGTATAGATACCAGTTATTTTCTTTGATTGTTAGGCCACAAGACCTATCATTCTCATTTTCATTTGTAGCTTGTTTTTGTATACCGGTTAAATGGTCTTCGTCCAGACCCAAAATAAGTCTTTTATTGTTTCTGACACAGTTTATACATTTAATAATCACTTCTTTATTACACTCTTCATTTTTATGGTTTCCATGGCATTTATAGCACGTTTCTTGGTTTTTACATTCCGATGCTCTATGATTGTACCCTTTGCATTTGAAGCATTGCATTATTGTCGTGCCATCGAAAACTCTGCATATGTCCCATCCTAGTTTAAGCCTTTTTTCGGATATTACTTTTGTATATGACTCATTGTCAATTTTTATTTTGCAATTATATATTTTCCTATTGTATCCTTTAGTTTCGAAAAGTTTTACAACTTCAATTTTATACGAACAAGTTATATAAAGTTTGGCAGCGCCCAACCTTACAGAGAGTTGGGCGAGTCACTAATGTTCGTTATCAGAACGTCATAAGACAATGATCTGAGGACAGCGATTAATACACCACCGCCAGATTTAACCGCGCGATTTCTTCTGACTACTGAAAATCTGTCACATAAGACTTCTGAATCGAGTACATTGGTTTTAAGCCATGTTTCGGAAAAAACTATTATATCAACGAATGTACGCCATAAGCCTTATTAACAGGAGCAATAATGTGACTATTGAAAGACAATTTCCTATCAAGTAAAAAACCTAAATCCAAGAATGAATTGACCAATTCTAATGTGGAACGACCTATAGAATACCGGGAGCTAACCATACGTGATCTGTAAAACGCCATATGTTTACATTTACCCAAGTTTAACTCCATAAGGTTAAGATTGCACCAACTCCCAAACCGATCCAGATCATTTGAAGTGGAATATAGTCTGAAGCATTTTTAAATGGCATAAATATTTTCACATCGTCCGCGTACATAAGCACATTAGACTCAGCTATCGAATTAGGCAAATCGTTGATAAACAAGAGAAATAAAATAGGACCCAGGTGACATCCCTGAGGAACGCCGGAAGACACTTGGATAGGTCTAGATAACAAATCCCCAAAAATTACCATCTGTTCGCGACCCATAAAGTAAGATGAAATCCTTTCAATAATATTACTATTAAACTCGATAGCGCTTAATTTACTCAGCAGGAGGCGGTGGTTAACCTTATCGAAAGCTTTACTAAAATCCGTGTAAATAACATCGGTTTGCATTCCTGAAATAAAACCATCAATTACTTTGTAAGATATAATGTCGGTGACCAGTTTCTCAAGAAGTTTTGGAATCGCACTCAGTTTCGCAATATCTCTAAAATTTGACACATTTGTAATGCTACCCGACTTATGAAGAGGGACAATATACGAGCTTTTCCAGACCGCCGGAAAGTAGCTAAATTTCAAAGATGCATTGAATAGTATAGTCAATGGTGTAGATAATGTCGTAGAACAGTATATTAGCACAGAATTAGGGATCCCTTCAGGTCCATAAGTGTTCGTGGGCGTCAGTGACGAAAGATTCTACTGGACCCACGTCTCACTCATAGAAGTGATCCCGAACCGATCTAATGACCGAATATCATAAGGATAGTCACAGGTAGTTGAGACTGAATTAACCGAGTAAACAGATGAGAAAAAGTCAACAAAACAATTGGCAATAGATTCAGAGTCTATGTATTCGATATCATTCATCACAATTCGAGAAGGTCTTGATACGGACTTACCCTTAGTGTTAACAAAGTTGAAAAAACTTTTACGATTGTTCCTAAAATTCTTACCAACCTTAGACAAGTAAGATTGATAACACTTGCGAGATTCTGCCTCGTAACGACATCTGGCAATAGTGTACTTACTATAATCAAAAGATCTACCTGATGCCCTAAACTTTTTATGTAATCTACGGCTGGCATTTTTAACTGCTTTAAATATTTAGAAGACCACGGAGGTGAGAAATTCTCATCTCCTGCAGATACCCTTGGCACAGATTTACGTAGACATCTCCACATTACATCATAAAAATTAATTAAGCTCCCATCAAAGCTCTGGCGATCCTCACAATCTAATATTGACCTCCAATCGACAGATTCAAAAAGACTATTCAGTCAGATAAAATTAGCACGCGAGAAACAAAAAGTTTTCCTGGTAGATTTTGAATAGATTGAGCTTTCAGTCTGGAGATAGAAACGAATACAAATTGTTGGATGGTATGAGTCCTCGGGCAAACTTAGACGATTAACGCGGGAAACTTTAAAATTATCAGAATTATTAACTATTATTAGATCAAGTGTCCTATTCATAGCATTAACAATATCGTTTATCTGAACAAGATTCAGAGGAGAAATGAGTCTAACAAAATCAGAAGTCCAGTGGCAAGGAGTTAACGGAGTGAGATGTTTAGTATCAGGTAAGGGTAAACAAGATACCAAAGGTAAATTGAAATCACCCAATATCAGTAAGTGTCACTGTCACCAAGCTTCCCACACACTTCAGAGATGGCATCCAAGTGCATCTCATGAATTCCAAACTCTGACGAAGGTGGAATATACGAACAAATTATATAAAGTTTGGCAGCGCCCAACCTTAAAGAGAGTGCTAAGAACTCTATATCACTAATGTTCGTTATCACAACGTCATAAGACAATGATATGAGCACAGCGATTAATACCCGCCAGATTTAACCGCGCGATCTCTTCGGACTACTGAAAATCTGTCACATAAGACTTCTGAATCGAGTACATTGGGTTTAAGCCATGTTTCGGAAAAAATTATTATATCATAATCGAAACCAAAACTGTCCACATAGAGCCTAGGAAGTTTAGTATTTAAGCCACGAACATTTTGCTACAAAATGTTGGGAAATCCATTCAATTTTTTTGAAGTCGTTTTATTCGATTTTGGGAGAGAAACAGGGTTCGAACGCCTACCAATATTGCGTTGTATAAATTCTTTCACCAGAAATTATTCTCCAAATCAGGATATTCCTCAAACATTTTCGTAAATTTAAAGAAATGATACGAGAGCCCAGACAGATCCCTTTCCACTCCAGAAAACTCTGACTGCATGCTCTTAAAAAAACGATAAAAACTATTTTCAATATTACTACACTTAGAACAGCACCAACGAATACCCTTATCCCCATTCAGACAATCAGCAACTCTGGCTACTATTCCAGCACATTTAATATGGCATAGATTGTCGCATTACCAACACGACAATATACGTTCATTATCAGATTTTAAATAACAATTTTTATTTAAACACGACATTTCAAATAAAACCAAGAAACAAAAAAAAATTAAAAATAACAAAATAAATCGCTAAAAATTACAAAATAATCGCCACAATAGACACTGCTAAAATCTGCAGAAATCGCTAAAATAACTAAATAATCGCTATAATAGACAACACTGCTAAACACTTACAATAAAAGGCGGGATGTTTATCAACACTAGAATTGTGAATACAAACAAAAATGTACAAAAGAGAGTAGAAAAACTAACAATAACAACAATCGAACAAAAAACTGACAATAACAACAATAAAAGGATGCAAGCCAAATATTGTTGTTGTATTGTGGTACCAAAGCTTAAATGACAAACAAACAGAAGATTTAATTTATAAAACAACTGAAGCACCCAGCGGGCAAAAAACCGAGCCTTAGCGAGTGTTACGCTAAATGCTCGCAAACGGGCTCAGAATAGAGTATTTACCGGACCAAAACCGGGGGAGAAATTAAACTCGCCCAAATGTTCGCAAACTGGTTTAAAAACGGGTGCTGAACGGACGAAAAAAGAGAGAAACATTGTTGTAGTTGTGTCGTGCGCCAAACAGAGGCACACGAGACAACAATAATGTTTTGGCAATTGCATTTTGTTTTATTTTTCGTGTTGTTCTCGCAAAACATAGGGTGGGTTTACATTAGCAATTATAATTGCAGCAATTGTTTGTGATTCTCTTATGGAATTGCAATAGGCGTGTATACACAGCAATTCTGTTCCTCAATTGTTGTTTATATTATTGCTGCCTCTGACATTCTTATAAATTTGAGAAACGTGCCAATTAAAATTGAATTTTGTGCAAAAGTGAAAAAAAGTTTCAATTTAGTGAAAAAATGTTTCACCATTTACTTTTCAATGTAATGTTTTTTTTAAACTATTTTTGGACCCCCTTAAATAACATATAATAAAAACAAGCAAAAAATAAAAAAAAATAAACTTTATTATTCAAAAAATCTTATAATCTAAAAGGAAACATAACAAAAAATAATTGTTGGCAGTTTTCATTTACTAGCATTTTAAAACTAAACTAACAATCTTAGAACGAATCTAATGAAATATTTTATTGAGCTCCGAGAGTTGTAGCTAAAATAGTTTGTACAGCGTACAATCGTTGGAGTACATGGACAGAAATATTAAGGCGACGACGAGCTGTCATTCCTTAAGAGTCATATTGCAATAACATCAAGCGAATATAACGTCTAGGTAAATATATGTATCTAGACTGTGAGTTGAGAGTTGTGCTAGAATGACGGAAGAGAAACAAGAATTAGACAAAAAGTTAAGAAATTTAATATGAAATTTTGTGTATTACCTGATCATATTTTAGACAAAATCTGATACATCAAAAACGTCCATGCACTGCTCCAGTATATCTCTGGACGTTGATGGTGCTTCATTTGCAGGCATCCTACGTTTGCGGGCTGCTATGTCTTTTTGCTCCCGCATATAGCACTGCACCTTCATAGCAATGTCTGCTTGTTGTACCCTCCATTTCCGTTTCGACATACATGCCCAACCACTCAAACTTTCGAAGCTTTTTCCGTTGGCTCAATTTATAGGAAAAGTTGCCTATTTCTTCCTGGAACTTTCTGATCTCACCGCCTTTCTAAATATATGAGTTTATTTACTTTTAATGATAAACTTTCCCGACAAAAAAATTATTAAGCATACCTTTGGTTTCTTCCTTTGTGGAGTCTCCGATAAGTTTGGGCTGGTATTTGCAGACTCCTACAATTAAACATTAAAACAAGTCAAATATGAAATATTAACTTCAATTTTATTAATTTTTAATTACCGACAGCGTTATTTCATCTTCGCTCGTGTATGCTACATTTGAGTCCTGAAAAAATTGAAACATAATTGCGTTTAACATTTAAGGTCTTTTCCAAAACAAAAATTTATAATTACATGAATGTTATCTTCGCTTGGTTTCATATCTATGTGACACTTCAGGAATGCCAGCTCGTCGTAGCACCAAAGTCGGGGAACATATATGTCACCAGTTCCACTTCCACTTTTCTTCGACCGAGTCACCAGTCGCTCTTCCGCCATATACTGCGTCCTCAAGTTCCTCCATTTTTTTCTGACATCGTCTAAACTGATGCTTGGGATGAATTTTCGCATCTGCTCCAAAATATTATTGAACGCCTGCGCCTTTACATTTCGGTCCATATATTCTTTTGATTTTACGCTGTATAGGAAAGGATGCTGCTGCACCATCAGAATATATTCTGAAATGTGGTGTCGCTCCCATTTGATTGGCATTTTTTGTTTACATTTAGACCTTTCAAATTAATGAACTATTTAAGAAAAGATTAAAAAAAACACAACATAAACACTTTTTTAATAATTTACTATTTTCTTCCAAAATACACAAAAAAAAACATTTATATGGCTTTCGTTTTTGTTAGGAAACTAGAGTAGGACACTATGAATAAGTTTCATACAAAAACAAACACAACACAAAGACTTTTATAATTATTTAATGTTTTCTTTTAAATCAAATCAAAACAAAATAGGTACTCACTTTACAAATCTCTGGAATTACTCACAAAAACACCTTTAAACACTTTAAAAACCACTGCCAATAATACTACGAAAGAGTAAATGGAACGAAACGCCAAACCATTATCAGCCATCTTAACTTTAAAATTTGCGAATGAAAATCAAAACGGAATTGCAAGATAATTGCATGTACGTGCAAGTTTTTTCCCAGTTACACCCCTTTCATCTCTCTCTCCTATAAACTTAACAATTGCTGCAATTATAATTGCTAATGTAAACCCACCCATATTGCAAAAGTCTCGCAAACGAATCTCTTGCAAGACACCGTAAACGAAAGTTTTACTTCCACAAACTGAGCGACTGATGATTCATTTTCCGATCGTTTTCGGATCTGTTTTCGAGAGTTTTAACCGCAAAAGTTTCGCGTAACTCTCGTATGCGATATCGTATACGAAGTTTTGGTCCGCTGGGCACAAAAAATACTAACATACACATAACCAACGTTAGATACTTACCCGCTTGTTGGGGTAACTAGTAACAAACTAGCAATTTCACTGTATCTTAGTAAACACAACTAATTACCTCCAAATCTACTCGCAATGCTTTAGACTGTACACTTTAACATGGTGATGTCATTGGAGGGATACAATTGTCTAATCTCTGCATTACCAATATCCAGTCATTTTGACAGTCCGAAATAATAATCCAATTACCTAGTATTTTGTTATCGGTCATGAAAGTAGCTTTGGGTAGTGGCCTATATGACTTGCCACAAATCGCTAGTTAATTAAGTATAGTAAAGTATCTAGAGTAATGACTATTCACTTATAATAAGATTTAACGCAGCTATTTTGTGTACATATATCAAAAATTGTATTTTATTGAAAGATATATTTTTAGATTAGAAATTAAAATATTTTCATTTAAATAATAGAAAAAAAAAGAAAAAGAACTAAAAATAATTCATACATATACATACATCAAAAATTACATATATCAAAAATTGTAGTTTATTGAAAAATATATATTTGGATATAGAAATTAAAATATTTTTATTTTAATGATAAGAAAAAAAAAAAGAAAAATAACTAAAAATAATTCATGATATTGTTATTAATTGGTATTAAGCTTTTTCATTTGATTTTGAAACACATTTATTCTTGAACTGGCGTTTCTTTTGTCGCTGGATAGCTTTTCTAATCTGATTTTCGGGTGATCCACAACTATCTGTATGTGACGAAACAGCTTCTGAAATGATATGTTTAAAAGTGTAAAGTTTAGAGATAAAGAAAAAGTATTAAGGTATTACTTTAAATAATTACCTAAGATGACACTATAAATGTTTTCGAATTTCTTTAGGTTTTTTTTTCGTGCACACCATCAACATTAAAATCTAATGAAACTTTGTCGTCTATTATGTATTTAAAATTTTGTAGTACTCCGCCAGTTTCTAGAATTGATGTTACAACTTTAACCTGTTAATATATAAAAAATTTAAGACGTTGACAATTTGAAAATTGCTATAATAAATTAAAAAAAGTACATATGTATTGAGCTCTATTTTCTGCATTAATATCTCCATTCAGCTGCATTAGTTTTTCCTCCGATGTAATTGGGAATTGTTTAAAAATTGGAATTTCGTCATAATGCTGGCTTAAAAGCTTTGCTACCACTACTTTGTTTCCAGCGACCGCTTCAATAACGATTTTAAGCTGGCCTATACAAATATAATATTCTTTTACAAGAAGTTCATATCGTTCAGTGGAAAGTGTAATACCTTGAATAACGTTAAGTTGGTGTTGCATATTTGCTGCTACATCTTTCAATTCTTCTATACTTTTCAACAGTGGATCATTGACTGATTGTGTAGGAATCTTTTTATTCATTTTAAATTATTGTAAACTGTATTGTAATACTTACTTTCTGAATTAATTGCAAGTGCAACGCGTTTAATTTTTTTGCTCGGACTGTTGGAATTAGACATGTTTGGTGTTTTTGGTTAACTGTATTGTTGATTGAAATTAGGTTACAATAATGTAGAGAAATTATTTACAAACATGTAAAAGCGGCAGTAGTAACAATTGATTTATGTATGGAAAGGCTATACCTTTACACTCTAGATCAAATTTCTGATGGTTCTGAATCTACCAAAAAAACTCCTAATGTAATTGAGTCACATGGTTCATAGTAAAAACTTTGTCTATTTTTCAGACTTCGACCCATAAATATTCCTCCATTATCGTTGGAAAAGTTCTGGATTTGCACAGGTGTCCCATTTTTAACATAACAAATGTTGTCTGGCATTTTTTTTTGTTAAAAAGCTATTTTGAAATCTAACTTTGTTCCCCAATGCGTCCAACCCGCCGAAATCTTCCGTCACTAAAAACTTCTCCTCAACAACTTTCCTGTAAATTTGTTCAAGAATTTTGGAAGGTATTTTTACCGACTTTTTAATATTTTGCAATTAATTTTCAAAGCCATAACAAGAGTTTTGTGTCGGACAACCAATTTTTCTAATAGTTTCTTTTATATGAAATAACCCGTGAACATTATATGATACACTATTTTCGCTGAATATTATTTGGAACTTTTCCACAAAAGTATTAAGGAGAATTTGAGGTGATTCCAAATTTGAGATGCATTGCTTTGTTCAGCACAAAATTCTATACGAGCAATGTAACAATAAGAATTCATAATAAATATCTTCTTGAACCTCACCTCTCAGAGCAATCAATCCAGTATATAACAAAAATTGTCGTAGCTCTGTGGCTTTGCAATTGGAAATGTCCCCCAATGAACGAGGTTTACGCACAAAATCTTTTGTTATACAACTACGGATACTCATAAGTCTCTCAGTTATATTTTTTATATTTTCTTCGGAAACCATTTTTTTCTTTGTTAGTCTCAATAAAAATTTTCGCATGACGCCTAGATCAATCAAGTGCATACAGTCTAGAGGTACTTGAGTTACCATTGATATATTAAGGGTTTCTAATGCTGTTGGTCTTGTTAAATACGAGTTAGAATGGTGACTTGGATATTTGCGTAGTCGAAAGTCCTCATCTGTTATAAGTGTTCCGATCGTTACACTATATGTCAGAACTCCATCGCGCTTTTTTGCAATTTGCGTGCATTTGGAGCATCCATGACGAGAAGTATGCGAGGGAGTACCTGTAATGAATGCTCTTGCTGGAGCATCGCATAGAATTGCCCTAATTTCTATAGAATATAATCTACTTTCGATTTCCAATCCATTTTCTATATAAAATGATAACTCGTCAACTACTTTTTGCAGAAACACGTCACAACAGGATGGCTTACTCGTTCCTAAAAAATTTCCAATTGGAAAGACAGGCTGACTTCTAACATTGTTTGCTCTTACTAAAATTGGCCAAAGCTGCGTCTTCGAACTTTTAAAAAGGAGCAAACCGTCCGTATTGATGTCAATGATAATTTTTTTTGGTAGTTCCGTTGCTTTACATATTTTCTTTAAGTGACATAAGATGCCCATATGCAGGGCCGGTGAGAGGGGTGGAGGGAAGGTGGGAAAAATTCCCCACCTTTAATGTTCCCCATATTTAATGTTCCTTAAATAAGACAAAATTTTATATTTATGCGATTGCGGTACGATAAAAATTAAACACACACACACACTTAAGTTTTTCTCTTTACAAATTTCAATTATTTCAATATTCGAAAATTTACTTTTGAGAACTTAAATAAAACTAAAGGCAAACAAAGCCGTGTGTTTGTTTTTGTAACGTTAAAGCAAGATGGAAAAATGTAAACAAAGCTGCGTGCCAGTTTTTTGTATGCGTTAGAGGAAGATGATATCTATGATCTATGTTCGTTGTTATGGCAATAGCGCCAATCAATTCTCAACTATATATTTTTCACTTTTGTATTGTAAATTTGACGCATAAGCTAAACAGTGGCGTATGAAGCAAAACAATATTCATTAAATGTTAAAACTGCGGATATGGATCAAAGTTTATATTGGATACCTCAAGTATGAAAAGAGATATCGTGAGACGGATTTCGGAATTAGATAGAGCATATTTACATTATATATAATCCATTCCTAACTCATTTTTTTCTGTCCTGATTTTGTTTTTTAATTGTGAGTAGTATTAGTGTTTTTTATCCTGTTTATTCAGCTTTGGTTTTTATTTTATTAATTTGTTGTTCGTTTTCCATTTTGCTTGCTGTCAAATTGTTTCCCTTGTGTTGGCTGTCAAAAACTTTGTTTTAGTGACACAGGTCCCTGCATTGTCATTTTGTCTGTACGCAACACAGGCCTCTTGCTGTCATGACAAATGTTATAAAAGTAAACAAATGAATGGTGAGTGTTTTTCCATATTACTTCATTTTGAGTTTATTCATATTGTTCACATATGCCATCTCTGTTGGCTAAAAATATATGCCATCTCTGATGGCTACAACTAAAGTATGAATGTGAATGTACGGTGACCCTGGTAGTGAATGGTAAACCTACCAACTACTACACAATGAGCAACCGATATTATGCGTATGTTTACCTTTTTATTGCCCGTTAGACTTTTTAGATATTACCGCGTTTAAGATCGTAGCTGTAAGCAGCAAATGTAAAGTAAGCCATAAATTGTGAAATTAAAAGAACCAAAGAGCCAATTATAATTAAAGTTGTTAATATTAAAGTGTTGCGTTAAAGTGAGGTCACAGAACCCTGTGTGACAATTATAAAGACAGAAATTATAAATTACAATTGCAAACAGAGTGTTGTGTTTTATTGAAATTAACACTCAATTGGCACGGCATTCCAGCCAGACCACACCAGAAGACGACAGGTGCCTGGCACGGCATTCCGGCCAAAGAAAGGAAGAGGACATCCCCAAACACCGGTGAATGCCAGAAACACATATTTCATATTGTTTATGTGTTGTTAGTTTGTTGTTAATATATTGATTTCTTTCCATAGATGAGGCTGTGTGGACAATTGGAAGGGATTTCTAGTTTGGCTCTTAATTGTGTTTTACTGTGAGTTTTCTTGTATTTATTAGTAGTTTATAATATTTTAAAATAGTTTTGGGAGTAATATGTTGTATGTATAAAAATTAGTCTATATAAAACCATTTATGTTGAAATAAAAAATTAAATGCAGATTAATTATTTTTACCTTTTTTTAGAATATCAATTTTTGACCATGGATTACAAACATAAATCGGGAGCAAAAAAGCGCAAAGAAAAGGTTTGGAGAGATCAAGAGAGGAATAAGCATCAAAAATCTCTAGAAAATGTAGGGTTTGTATTGAACAATCCAAATACTACGGCAACTTTACCAAATGTTGATGACAATACCACCGACAAAATATATCTGAAGTCGTAAATGAAGATTTTCAGTCATGCGATGTTACTGAAGAATCTGAAGTTCCGTTAAGTTTGCAATACAAATTAACTGAATATTGTACCTAATTTCAAGTAGAAAATGCGATACGCTTAGGCCCAGTAAAGCACCCCAAAGTATTCCCAAACGACAATATTGGATATAAATTTCCTATTAATTTGCTTAAAACAACTTTGCAAATTGTGAAAAATTACCTCGCGATTGGCTGGTTTGGAGCCCCAGTAAACAAGCACTATTTTGTGTTCCCTGTAGACTTTTAAATAAAGCACCTATTGCATCGAATATAGCGTTGAAAACTGGATATTCAATCCAACAGAAATGGAAAAAATTATACGAAAAAATTCCAGAGCATCAAAACAGCAACAATCACAAATTTAATTATGTGGAATGGCGAAATTTAGAGAAAAAATTTTCCAATGCAACAACAGTAAAGTCATTACTACAAAATTGTATTAAGGATCAGGAACGAGAATGGAGACAAATATTACATAGAATTTTGGACGTGACGTTATTTTTAGGAGAAAGAGGTTTGGCATTTCGAGGTAAAACAGAACTGTTAAATGATTCCAAAAACGGTAACTTTTTAGGAATTTTAGAATTAATAAGTCATTATGATCCGGTATTAGAAAAACATTTGGATAAAGTAAAAAAATCTCAACAATCCCACAAGCGATTACAAGTACATTACTTATCACCCGAAAGCCAAAATGAATTTATGCAATGCTGTGCAAATGTTGTTACAAAAACGATTCTTAATGAAAGGGAAAAAGCTAAATATTACTCTATAATCGTAGACGCAACCCCCGATTCGGATCATATTGAACAAACAGTTTTTGTTTTACGTTATAAGCAGAAAAGTTTGAAATTAAGGAACGGGTTTTAAAGTTTGTTGACTGTAATCAAAAAACAGGTGAAGCGATTGCTAATTTAATTTTAAGTACACTCGAAAAATATGAAATCCCAATTACCGATTGCCGTGGCCAGGGGGATGATAATGGTGCAAACATGAGTGGTCCTTATAAAGGTGCTCAAAGTTTAGTTTTGAAAAGGAATAGTTTCGCGGTATTTTCTCCTTGTGCTTGCCATTCGCTTAATCTTTGTGGTGTACACACTGCAGAAGCTTGTATTGAAGCAGTTGCATTTTTTGGAACCGTTCAAAAATTAAACGATATTTTTAGTTCAAGTCCTATGAGATGGGAAATTTTAAAAAACAGTAGCGGTTGTTCCTTACTTGGTTTACCTGATACACGTTGGTCAGCAAGAATATATGCTGTAAAACCATTTGCTAATAACTTAGAAGGTTTACGACAAGCAGTTAAAGAAATTTCAGTTTTTAATTTAACTGCAGAAACTAGATCTGATTTAAACGGCATTCTAAAGTATATAAACTCTTTTGAGTGTTTAATTTTATCGAATATATGGTTTAAATATTGACGGCAATCGACTACAGAAACAAAATTTTGCAACTATTGAGATTGAAGAAAGCAATATCAATAGTTTGATTTTTGACTTAAAAAATATTAGAGAAAAGTGGAGTAATATTTTGACGGAATGCAAAATTGTTGCAGAAAATTTGAAAATTGATTTTAACACTAATTCGCATGGTAAAAGGCGTAAATTTAGGAAAAGATTTGCAGATGAAATTAATGATGATAATAATGATACAGAAATAACGGGAGAAAATTACTTAAAAACGCAGGTGTTTTACAAAATTTTAGATTTTATTATCGGAAGCTTAACTTGGCGTTATCGTGCTTTGAAAGAAATATGTGGTTCGTTCGGGTTTTTGTGGAATTATTTAAAAACTGATGATGGCTCGTTAATACAAAGCAGTAATGATTTATGCGATAAATATACTTCTGATATCACCAAAGAAATTTCAGATGAAATAATTCATTTGAAAACCATTCACCAAGCCACATTTGGTGATAATCAGTTGCTTCCTATAAATTTATTAAATAAAATGAAAGAACTAAGAATAGATGCTTTATTCCCAAACATTTGCATTGCATTGCGAATATTTTGTACAATACCAGTTACTGTGGCTCAAGCGGAACGTTCATTCAGCACATTAGCGAGACTAAAAAACGTATTAAGGTCAACTATGTGTCAAAATCGTTTAAATAGTTTGGGTACTTTAGCTGTCGAAGGCGCTTTAGCGAAGGAAATAGATTTCGAAACTGTAATCAAATGTTTTGCAAACAAAAAAGCGCGTAAAGCTTTATTGAACTGATTTTATATTGTATACTTAAGTTAAATTAAATAAATACGTACTATAAAATATATATTGTTATTATTATTGTTGTTATACTAACAAAATTAAAAGGTTTTTCCCTGGGCCCGGTGTTGTCTCTCGACGGCCCTGCCATATGCATATATGAGCCTCCACAAATTCTTTCCATTGCTGGTTTTATTGGGTGAAAAAACTTATAAAATGGTGTTACAACCAAATCCTCGCTTCGAAGAATTTCAATTAAATCTTTTGAACAGTTTCGCGAGACTCTGTGTTT
The DNA here is from genome assembly GCA_963931995.1 of Phaonia tiefii. Lineage (NCBI taxonomy): Eukaryota > Metazoa > Arthropoda > Insecta > Diptera > Muscidae > Phaonia > Phaonia tiefii. Next base: position 131,437,346 of record OZ008368.1, on the reverse strand, counting down.
TATACTCCATTCCTTTAATTTTTCACTAACACTTAAATGAGGAACCCTATTTAAATTGTCAATATTATTAATTTCACTACCTACTTCGTCAATAACATTTCCACTAGGTTGTCCTGTAATTTTTACTTCTTCTAGCGTATCAAAATCAATAATAACTTCAGTTGGTGTAGCACTTTCCATAGACTGTTGATCCACTTTTTTAAATTTATCTATCTGTTTAAATGTCGTTTACTCATTATAGTACCTTTTTAATTACACAAATAACTTTTTTTTATAAACACTTCACTTTTTTACACTTCACAGGTCTTTTGCCTTCGAACTTGTGAAAACGACTAATTAAATGAACAAAAAGACCAAGGCTGTCCACAATTCTGAGTGAGGATAACGGGACTAAATTTTTGTTTTGTTTTGTTAAAAGTCATTTTTATAGTACAGTCGATAACACATGATCAATATTTTCTGCTATCAATTGGTAATCTACGGCGTGGAAAATAAACGCATTGACGATAGAAACTGTTGCTTACTAGAAATTCTACTATCCATCGGTAATGTATAAAAAAACCAATTTAATATATATCGCATTACCTAGAGCTAGTGAATTGGCATGATAGGCCTAGAAAGCCTGTTCTAGTGACAAAAGATACCAATAGTCTTTTGTGTGTGCTAAATTTGTGTGGTAAAGTAACTACAGACGTCAGTAGCTAAATATATTCATATGTAACTATATAAAAAAAGACAATTTCCATTTGCCGAACAAGCGGGTAGCTTCAGTTTTAACCAGGGACGTGAACCAGGTGAACAATTTGGTCGGTTCGGTTCAGCGGTTCGAACCGTTTTTGCACTTTTGGATTGGTTCATGAAATCGGTTTTTTTTTTCTTTGAACCGTGGTTTCGGTTCGGTTCAACGGTTCGGGACTTAAAAAAAAAACTGGATATTTGTGTTATGTTTATTCAGTAAAAATACAAATGATTATAGAAACATACCAATAAGTATACATATACATATAATTTATGTAAAACGCTATAAGTATGTAAAGTACGTAGTAAAACAAATCTTATTTCATAAAAATTTTTTAAATTTATCAGTTGAGATTGATGAGAAGAATATCTTCTAGTAAGTCCTCGTTAATATTTCCCCGCAGGTCTCCGAGAATAAATTTTAGGGTGGAAAATGCCCTCTCCACCGAGACCTGGGTTGCAGGAACACCCAAAATAATTTGAGCTAATTTAGATAGTACTTCGTCTGGGTAGTTATGCCAAAATTTTAAAACATCAATATTATTTGAAAGCCGCTTTGTATTATCAAACGATTTGATTTTATCTATTAAAGATCTATTTTTGAACTTTGTCTCATTCTTCCCCATTTCTTTCAAAATTTCATCAATTTCGTCATCGGTACTAATTTTTGAAGATATTGACGAGTCTTCACTAGCCTGTATACCAATCAATTTCGATTTTAGATTAAAAACATTTATAATCTGTTCAATTGCAACAGTTTTTTGAGAATCAGTAAGGAATATTTGATACCGTGGATCCAAATATACAGCAGCCAAAACATACGGGTTCCGAAGCAAATTTTCCCCACGTTTTTTTAGTGATTGAGAAAATATAGCGCCATACTTTCCCCAGATTTTATCAATTTTACGCTTGCATGAATACCATGCAAAATATAAATCGCTTAAAAGAAGTTCTTTTTTTTGAAGTTTAACAGATGTTACATAAACGGGCTCCAGAACTGAACAAACGCTTTTGATAGTCAACCAATCTGTTTCGCTTATAAGCAAATCTGCAATATCAGCAGCGCTTTTCTCACAAAAACTTTTAAGCTGCAATAAACTTAGAAACATGTTGTAAGTGGAGCCCCAACGCGTTACACATTCATTAACAGGTTTACGCAGCTTTTCTGCACGTAACAGATGCAATAATGTTGGAGTTCTTAGTTTTTTAACGACCGTTTTTACTTTGCTGCGGATGTCTTTGATTTCCTTTAGAAAATCACATACAGCTAAATTCAAGGTATGTGAAGCACATCTTATAACGATTATGTTATCACTGGCTGCCAAATCAACTTCCAAATTTGAATAAATTTCACAATAGCTAGCGTCTAAAGCAGCAACATTCTTATTTTCTCCATCACTTTCGTCATCTTCATCAAACTCTAAGTCTATCATGTTATGATCGTTTTTGTCGCTATTGACATTGTCAATATTTTGTAGTTCTTTATTGACAAAATTTCCTAGACTGACCATATTTGCAGCGTTGTCTATGGTGATAGAACAAATTTGGGCCAGGCTTACACCATACGATTCTAACACCTCCATTAGCATATGAGTTAAATTCAAACTGGTATGTTTAACATGGACTTCCTTCATAGCTAGTGTTTGTATGATAATAACTCCATTCTCGCAGTACTGCGCATTTATTCCCATTATAGAGCGGTCCAATCTTGTGACGCAATCAAGCTTCAGAGAAAACAACCTGAGTGAAATTAAATAGTTAGTACATTTTTTAGTCCAGAATAAAAAAAAGTAATTTACCGGTTGCGAAGGCTTGAGCGAAGATTGTCACGTAAGTTTACTGCCTTTTCTATGACTTTTTGTCTTATGTAGGATTTGTTAATACATATTCCCAATGACTGGCAAAGTGGCTCAATAATTTTTCGGAAGCCACTGTCTTCGATCAATGCAAGAGGGCGACCATTTTTGGTAACTAGCTCGACGCATCCATCAAACAATTGATCTTTTGTTACACTTATCATATGGGACGACACTTTAAAATATTTTTCTAATTTTTCCTGGGCGGAACTAGAATCCGATTTTACCTTCTTGGGCTCTTGCATTTTTTCGTAAACATCTGTGTGCTTTCTTTTCAAATGGCGAAGTAAATTTTGAGCATGTTTTCCGCTCATTTGCACATTGCAATGTTTGCACTCGCTTTTATCAATCGACTCGCGATAAATAAAATAATTGCGAACTGGATGATGATTCGACATTTTTACAAGATTTTTCAAGTTGCACTAACGCGCCATGTTAAGTAACAAGTGTCAAATGAGATGGGTTGCCATTGCTCTTTACATATGATATTGCCACATGGCAAAATAACTAAAAAGAAGAATCAAAAGAATAAGTGTTATAAATCGTTTTGACTTGACCTAGGGTCTACACTTGCGAGAAATACTGTGATTTGCTGTAAACAGCCAATCAGAGCGTACAAATCTGCCAATCTGCCAATCAGACCACAAAATATCACAGTATTTCTCGCAAGTGTAGACACTAGGTAAGGTAAATTATTATCGATACTCAGATGGTCCTTATTGTTGAATCTGGCTTCAACAATGGAAAAATTTAAAAATTTGTCTATTGTAAATTTATCGAAACGAACCTTTGAACCTTTATAAAAAGTGGTTCGGTTTTCGGTTCGGATCAAACATTTGTGGACAATTTCGGTTCGGTTAATGGTTCAGTCAATAAGTAGAAAAACGCGGTTTTCTGGTTCAAAACCGGTTCGGTTCAAAACCGGTTCACGTCCCTGGTTTTAACACTTTTTCACACACTAACACAATAATACACGATATAATAACTACTAATAATGCAAAAATCACGGAGCACAAAATTAAGTACGACTTGACTCTACAGAGTTGTTCTACTTTTATTGACTTTTTCCTGATATCGTCGGGTCTGCGAGTGACTAATGGCCCAAGTGTTCGCGATTATGAGTCTGATCATAGGGCGGTAGTGGTTGATATTGACTCCGGTGAGCAGAATGAACGTGAGCAGCCACTTAGATATACATATATCACATGAATGTGAAACGTTTCAACACGCTCTGCTGATTCCTTTCGACAGGCATTAGATGGGGCAGTGCCGAAGATGTCGGCCGGAAAGGGTAATCTACCTGACCTACCCCGTGAAGTGGAAAATCTAATATTACAAAGGAAAAGGCTTCGGCCGACGTTGAACAGAACAGGCGATCTCTCCCGTCTTCCCGTTCTTAGAGCGGAAATTTAACTTTTAGGCCGGAATATTGATGCGGCAATTGCCAATTTTGACTCCCAGAGGTGGGCAAGTCGGTTGAGCGCGATACAGGTGGATGATTGTACCTTCGGTAAGGTCAAAGCAGCTGCCAGATTGCGCTGTAGGCCAATTCCGGATTTGCAGAAGGAGGACAGTACACCTGTTGTCGACGACCTTAGTAAGGCCGACCTTTTAGCGGAGAGCTTTTCTGCTGTACATAGGGTGAATGATAATCTTAGAGCTGGCGACTTTGGTGAGCGTATTACTGCTGAAACAGCTAATTACTGAGACCATATGCCCCGGGTCACTTTTGGAGTGGGTGTTATGGCTGATGGTACAGGTTGTACCACACGTGATGGTGATTTCCCTGTCAGGGCTGCGGATGTTGGTAATGCGCTTAGGCGACGCTCTACCAAGTAGTCAGCAGGAATGGACGGTATTCCTGACATAGCGCTGAAGAGGACGGATTCTACAGTATGGACTTTTGTGGCGGTTCTTCTGAATCACTGCTTGAATCTTAATTACTTCCCTGCAGCATGGAAGAAGGCATTGATAGTGCCGATTCCTAAAGCCGGTGGCAATCTGAGGAGCTCCAGTGGCTACCGACCGGTGTCACTCCTATCCCCTTTTGGGAAGCTTTTGGTGCTTTTTATGCTCGATGAAGTTCGAGATTTTCTGGATGAGCGAAAGCTCATGCTTGCTAACCAGTTTGGTTTTAGGAGTCGGCACTCAACGTCGCACGCGCTGATGGTGCTCACCGATTACGTGGCCACTGCATTGAACAGAATGTACGCCACAATAGCCGCAAGCCTTGATTTTGCGAAAGCTTTTGACACGGCTTGGCAGGACTCGATCATATTTAAGATGAAGGGTTATAGATTTAGCGAACATATACTCAGGATGGTAGCTGACTTTTTGGCTAACAGGTCGTTCCGTGTTAGGGTATAATGATAACAGCGGGAGTGCCACAGGGCACTTTATTGGACCCTGTGTTGTACAACATCCTCCTTAGTGATATCCCTCTTCCGCCAGAGGGAGACTTGCTCCTTATATACGCCGATGATGTGCTTGTGGCTTCTACGGGCGCGAGGGCTAGCACAGTCAACCGCAGGCTGAACGCCTAGCCGTCGAAATCTTTGCCAAATGGGCTATTGGCTTCAATATCGCCAAGTCAACGAGCATCATTTTCAAGGGAGGGCGCAGGAATCTGTACCCAAATGCGAGTTGATACGTCCCTAAGCTCAAAGTTGGAAATTTGGACATTACAGTTTCCCGTACCGTTAAGTACCTTGGGATGATATTCCACGAAAGGTTTGCATTTGTGGATCATGTGGACTATATTTTGACAAAGGCGAAAAGGGTCTTCTCTGCCTGTCATACGTTGATAGCCAGGGCGAATGGCTTGAGTAGAGAGGTAAGGCTGCTTATTTATAAGCAGGTTATACGGCCAATTGTAGCGTATGCTTTTTCGGCCTGGTGCTCGATATCATCGAGTCAGATGGAGAGGTTGAGACGGTGGGAGAGGAAGATTTTGGCGGCGTGTTTGGGTCTAAGGGCCACGGTTATGGCAGATGACACTATTCGCCGGCCCTCCAATAGAAAGGTATATGACAGCATTAATTTTGAAAGGATTGACAGATTTATGGTGGGCTCTGTTCTGAGATTCCTGGAGAAAGCGGAGGGTGTGGATAACGGTTTGGTTAGGAGATTTTTCGATTTTGCGGATGCGGATGGTGTAATGAATAGGATATTTGGTTGCGGACGGGCGTCTTTTATTTTACCATATGCGCTATGGCACGCTCAACATAGTAAACACAGTCTACAGCACAAGTCAGTAGAGGAACATTTAGATAAATAATTTAGTTTTTTCAAATCATTCCCTAAATACATTGAATTATTTTGTAGTTTTAAGTTTATTTATTAGTTTTAAGTTTTTAGGTTTTAAGTTATATGCACATACAATTTTTTTTCCTTTTTTTCCTTCCTATTTCGGGAAACTACACTACACACAGTCTTGTAAAAGAAACATTGTAACACAATGCCTGCATTAAAATGCAAACACATACGACTTTTAATGATAGGAAGTTTTTTAAAAGCATCCAATGGATGCAACAAAAAAGTAGTTTTTTAAGAAATTATTAATGTATAATATTGAGTACGATCTGTAATAATTTGAATGGAAATGTGTCAATAAATTGCCCATTAGGGCCGAAATTGAAGTCATAATTCTGGGCAACGGGATAGAATTTAGTTTTTGCAACTGGACCAGTGTAGTGTGACCCGTTTGCTGGTTTTTTCGGCACCCACTGGTACGCGGATTTTGCTATGAGCAAAGTGTCGCACATGGATGAGCTAGACCAAGACGAGTCTAGGAAGTCGCTGGGATAGGGCGCTGCAGCTGGCAGCGCTGAATGAAGAGCTGCGCAAAGATTATGCTGGTGCAATGGCCAAAATTGCGGCGATGGAGGAGGAGTTGCGCAACAGGCCTGGTCGGTCGGATGACGAGGAAGAGGAAGAAGAGGGGGTGCAAGATGCCGATGCCACCTCCGACAAAATGGAGTGTAGCGACAATGGTAGTGTCGTAGACGGCCCCGCTGTGCAAGGGGAAAAGTCACTGTGTACTTTCCGTCGCTGGATGAGGCGGCTAAGAGCAAGAAAGTATCGGCAGGACAAGTCGCGACACCTGCCAGGCGAGAGGGCCCGTCATCGAAAAGTTGTGGCAAGTCAGCAGGGCAAGTCGCCACACCTGCTAGAAGTGTTTCAAAACAAACAACGATTTTGTCGCAGGCTGTTCTAGCGGCTTCAAGAAAGATGCCCAAGGCGGTGTCTGTCCTTACCTTGTTTGTTGTGGATGTCAAGATAATTGTACGCCGAATTGCCAATGCTCTGGAGCATAAGAATTTTTCCATAAACACGATGAGCCCGAATGCATCCAACATCTCGGTATGCACTTTGGCCGATTATGATAGGCTAAAAGAGCTCTTAAAGCAAGATTCTATAAATTATTACACATACACAATGTGGAAGACGTCACGGATTACCTCATTGGTTTGGGGCTGAAGATCACTATGAAGATCGGGGGCTCTTGATTGCTCCTAAAGTTACACCGTGTGAAATTTTTTAAGTCATGGCAAAATAATCATATACGGACACCACTACGTGATAAAAGAGCAAAAAAAAAGACCCCTGTCTCCCAGTTTTGCCCAAAGTCCTCCAGGTTTTTTTTATGGGCCTCCAAAGAAGTGGGGCCTCGGTGTCATTTTTGCAAAAAAAGTGAGGCAAAGTTGTAGCTCTTGTCATAAAGAACAAAAATTATAAACATATAAAATCAAAAAAATGCATCTTCAAAGTCAAAATCGAAAAAAAACTTTAAGAAATTCAATTTTTTTTTACCTTTTTTCCCCTGTTCAGGTCCATAGGTAGCAAACCGTTCAAAATTCAAGGAAACAAGCAACAACTAGTATGATCCTAAGATCTCAATAAACAACTTTCTAGAACATGTGAACTTCGTAGGAATGATCCTTAACACCGTTTAGTTAGCCCTTAGATAGCCGCAAAAGTGAAAAATTTCCCGAAAATTTTTTTAATTTCATTTGTTTTTTCTTTATTACGACATTGAGATACTATAAAGCCTTCTCCCGTAAGTGAAAAGGCATGTTGCCGGTTTCATTGTTATGCTATTACTGATTTTTTTAATCTTAGTCCTTAGGTGGTATGGGTTGACATTTAGAGTTAGGGTTGTAACAAAGAGTAGTAGCACGGATATTTAGTAATAATGATTCAATGTTGTAGGGATTAGTAGTGCTATCTATTACAAAAATTATAAAAAAAAATATTCGTATTATATTTATAAAATTATGGACTTGCAAATCGCACTCTCTTAAGTTCTGGATCCAAATCGTCGCCCGAATCTACATTTTTTTTAAGAAATCGCTTATTTTCTTACACTTCAATTGTTTTTAAGCGAAATTGTGGCTCCCAGAAAGAACTTTTGTTAGAAAAACCTCACTATCTCCGGTCTTAGAAGGGTTAATGCGGAGTACCTTAGCTTGAAGTATTGTCTTTTACAGAGTCTAGGAAGAAATATGTTTACTAGGGCTGGTTTTTGAGAAAACCAGATTTTTATTAAAAAAGTGAGGTTAAAAAAACCATTTTTTTTTAATTTGCCCCAATGAGCTAATAAAAATGAACACATTTATACACAGATTTATGGCGTTTTCAAAAGGTCTTCTCAATGATACCCATCTCAACCAGATCGGATAAGAAATGGTTGAGATATAAGCGATTATATACTCAAGCTATAAAGGCCTATATCTCAAAAATTTGGATCGGCCTCCTTAAAATCGCTTTCTGGGCGATTTTTCGCTAATTTTTTAAAGTTTTTCGCGATTTTGACCTTGAAGATGAAGTTTTTTTTGATTTTATATATTTACAATTTTTGTTCTTTATGACAAGAGCTACAGTAAATCAAAATTCGGAACGGTTTGCAAGATATGAGCTTGAGAAAATGATCACTTTTTTGCATCAATGACACCGAGGCCCCACTTCTTTGGGGGCCCATAAAAAATAACCTGGAGGACTTTGGGCAAAACTGGGAGACAGGGGTCTTTTGTTTCCTCTTTTATCACGTAGTGGTGTCCGTATATGGTTATATTTTTTCGTGTTGCACTGTGTTATCAAGAGACTCCGATCTTTTCGGCTTTCAGGATATTAAATTTATACTAAATTCTCGTGTCCGTTTCGGTTGGTACAAGAATAGTGGCCCGACACAATGTTTCCGGTGTCAACGTTTTGGACATGTTTCGCATAACTCTAATATGCCCTCCAGATGCGTGAAATGCGCAGGCCCCCATGTTCGGATCAATGTGATATCCCGAAAAAGGAGGAAAATGTGGTGCCGATTCCGGTGACTGATAAAGTTACTGGGGCGGTAACGCTGCAGGTTGGTCACTCCGTTAAATGTGCCAGTTGCGATTTTTCAGGCCATACTGCTGGCTCCATCAATTGTCCCAGGAGACTGGCAATCCTTGAGAAAATGCGGCCTAAACGCAGTGTCCCCAGGGCTAAGTTGAAAAAAAATAAATAAATGGTTTCCCATTACATCCCATGAAGGGACTGGGGAGAACTTCTCACAATCACTGAGCTGTGCGCTTTCCAGTTTTCACTCACTGATTGGGACCTACAGTTTTACACCGATTCCGAACGGTAATTTGAGAAGCTTTTTCATGGCTAGATACTCGATAGTGTCGCCGTCACTATGCGAGGTGACCGCCGCCGAAAGAAAATTTGAAGGTGGTCAGAGCCGGGTTCGAACCCAGGATCTCATGTACAAGAGCCGCGCACACTAACCACTGCACCACCGACGGCTAAGTTGCCTCCCTCTAATTTTCAGCCTAGTGCTCCTCGGGCACCTGGCATTTCCTACGCCGCTGCGGCTTGCGCTCGACCGGTATCGCGGGGTAAGTCGGCTGATGTCTCAGTTGGCGCTGCTGCTGCTGTTGGTGACGCCATTATGGCTGATTGCCAAAAAAATTTTCGTCGTCGCTAGGCAGCGGCGTCAGTTCTTAAAATTGTTCCTGCGGGAGCACAAGCCTGATGTGCTCATGATGGCGGAGCACAGGCTGTCGGCGAGGCATAGATTTGACGTTGATGGGTATAAGCTTCATAGGACGGATGGTGGTGTTGGTCGTGGCCGCGGCACGGCTATTTTTGTCCGCGAGGACGTTAAGTTTACCAAGCTTTTGCTCAATACCGGCGGTGTTGAGAATACGGCGGTTTCCATTTGTAGGTAGAGTGGGTCGACCCTTTCGGTGGTGTGTTTGTATCTGAGTCCTTCCACTGTTTTCTCCGACTCTGAGCTGGCTTCGGTTGCGGAGCTGGCTAGACGGGGAGACGTCCTCCTGGGGGAGGATCTCAATGCTAGGGATCCCGATTGGGGTGGATCCTTCGTCAATACAAATGGTCGTCGGTTACGTGACTTTCTCACGGATTGCCCTGAACTGGACATTCGTCCGACGGGAGAGCCGACCAGGGTTTCTGGTTCTTCGGCTTCCTTTTTCAACATTTTTATGACTTCCCCTGCTCTTCGGGTGATTGGCCCCGTAAGAGTTTGGGATTTCGAGTCCGATCATAAAGCTATCGAGGCACAGGTTAGTGCTGGGGGCTTTCTGGTGCATCAGCAACCACGATTCGATTTTCGGCGAATTAACGTGAGGCGTCTTCAACAATCTTTACTTCCTTCCACCCTTCCGGTTGACCGAAATGTCGATAAGTCAACAGGGATCATCTTCAAGGGAAAAGGGAGGAGCCTGTACCCGAACGCCAGGAGATTCGTCCCTGGGCTTAAGGTTGGTCATTCGGACATACAGGCCTCGCGTTCCATCAATTACCTTGGGTCATTTATCAGCAGGCGGTGAGGCCAATTTTGAAGTATGCCTTTGTGGCATGGTTTTCCATATCTTCCAGCCAGATGGAAAGGCTGAGGCGTTTCGAGCATAAAGTGCTCTGTGCATGTTTGGGTCTTCGGACTGTGGAGTTGGCGGGTGGCTCTTTTCGCAGGCCATCTTGCCAGAGGATTTATGATACGGTGTCCTTGTCTAGGGTTGATCTCTTTTATGATGGGTTCTGCGCTCAGGTTTCTGGAGGGTGCATAAGCATAAAATAATGCGTTGGTGAGGAGTTGTGTCGACCGCGCGGACGGGCAAAATTCTCTTTCGGTCATTTATTTAAGAACATCTGATCTTCTCGCTCTTGAGGACGCTGGGCTACTGGTGTCGGACGGGCGTTTGCTTTTTTACCACAGGCGATATGGTAGCCTGGATATTTAAAACACGGTGTACAATCTGGCTCAGTAGGGGTGTGCGTGTAACTTAAAAATTTAATGTTTTTCTGGCCAAAGTTTTTTTGTATTTAGTTTTAAATTCAACTTTTTTACCTAGATTTAAGTTTTTTTATAAAATTCCAAATAATGAATTCCTTTTTTTTCCTTTTTGGGAAACTTCCCGTTACCTCTAAGGTATTTATAATTAATAAGAGAAATAGAGAGCAAAAAATTTGTTATTCAGAAATCGATTTAAATAAACGTTTAATTTAGTGTGGGGTAATTAAAAAAAAAAATTGTGACAATCAGTGAGATATGAAATAAATAAATGGTTTCCATTACATCCCATGAAGGGACCGGGGAGAACTTCTCACAATCACTGAGCTGTGCGCTTTCCAGTTTTCACTCCCTGATTGGGACCTACAGTTTTACACCGATTCCGAACGGTATTTTGAGAAGCTTTTTCATGGCTTTATTCTCGATAGTGTCGCCATCACTAAGCGAGGTGACTGTCGTCGAAAGAAATTTTAAGGTGGTTGGAGCAGGGATCGAACCCATGATCTCCTGTACAAGAGGCGCGCACACTACCCATTGCACCACCGACGGTCAGTGAGATATGCGCTTTCTATTTTTACACTCACTGATTGGGACCTACAGTTTTACACCGATTCCGAACGGTATTTTTGAGAAGCATTTTCATGGCTAAGTACTCGATAGTGTCGCCATCACTAAGCGAGCTGACCGTCGTAGAAAGAAATGTAAGGTGGTCTGAGCAGGGATCGAACCCACGTTCTCATGTACAAGAGCCGCGCACACTAGCCATTGCACCACCGACGCCCGATAATTTAACGATTAATTTAACGATTTATATTTTATGTACTTTTTCAATTTCCGATTGCCATTTGCCCAATGTTAGCTCTAGAAGCCAAGGAAAATGATTTTCAATGGCGCTCGACTATTCAACTAAATATTGTTTATGATTGCTAAGTCACCCTAATGCAGTGATGTTCGGAACAAGCTGTTTAAATACGGTTTTATATACATTCCAAAAATTGTATACGTATTTAGTCCATTGTAATTTCACATTTTGTTTATTACATTTAATGGCAATAATTTTGATGAGTTGCCCTAATGATTCTATTTCTGTTCTATTCTATTTGTTTTTCTGCCTCATATAAACATATGTACATATGTATGCACTTACAGATGTACGTAAATATTCGCTGTTACAAATATTGTTTTTGAACTTCTTACATACGTACATACGTGTATATGTATGCTTGGCTCTGCTTTCTTTATATTTTGGAGGTTTACCGCTAATCCGTTAGGTGGTTAATTCTGAGTTAGATTTCAATAAACAGATGTACAGCCAAAGTCACGATGTCGAAAGAAAGCCTAAGCGAACGACAGCAATGCACTCACTTTCGCTTCAAATTGGTAGTCACTATCTTTCGACTTGTCGTTCGCATGGCCTTACGTGTTGTAAACAAAGGCATTTAACCATTGTCAAATGACAAAGCTACCAGATCAAGAATTCCAAAAAAAAGGTTAATACCAAACAAGAAATCGCTATATTCGTGAAAAAACGCTACCATTTTTTAAATAGTTACAAAAAAGTACATCTCTGTACCGCTCAGTTGGAAAAAATTGACAGCAAAATGCAAAGCAAAACAAACAAACAAATCATATGCAATCCAACCAAAAATGTTGTAATTAAGGGTGGGGTTTTGATATAAATTTGCAATAAATGATGCGTTTACCTTATTGTTTATTTTTATTTATTTATTTAACATAAAGTTCTTAATAACATACTGGCACTTTTTTCCACTGCTCCTCTTTTGAGCCTCCAAAGACTGGCGTTCCACTAACGAACTCGGTATTTTCCTCCATATATCTCTCAAATGTTTGCAGCTGCAGCAACGTTGACTTGTTTGTGCTGAAATATACATATAAACATATGTACAAAAAATAATTACTCTAACAAAACAGAAATAATTAACCGTTTACTTACCATTTATTTTCCATTTGATTGAATATTTTATAAGAATTTTAAATTCAATTCTGTTTTTTTGGCACTACACGAAAACAAAAACACAAGTGAGTGTTTTTGACATTTGTGTTCGCACAGATGAGAGCGAAAATAATTAGTGGCTACCGATTTTGTACTGAAATGTTTACGTTTCGTTCGCATTGATTTTCATTCTACTTGTCGTTCTGATGCGTGTTAGTGACTTCGAAATCAGCTGTTTGCCGCTTAGAAAGCATGCGAACGTTAACGTTCGACATCGTGACTTTGGCTGGTAAACATTCAATCGAAACGAAAAGACAAGTTTGTAGTTTCATTTGTGCGGCAGTGCGGGCTATCGGGGACAAAGAAATTAATGTTTTGATTGCAAGAGACAATTCGAGTCATAGTGATAAAAAAAAAGAATAAACTTATATGTATGTATGTAGTATGTATATTAGACCAGTTCAAAAATGTATGGGGAAAACTATGTGTCTTATTTTCTTCGGTGCGCGTCCATTTTCTGAAAGTTCTAGCCCTAACGAGATGCAAAATATTGCAAGACCCCAAAAATTTTGATCCCTAGGTATTCCGAAAATCGATTAAAGGTCATTTTAGGGCTGTTTACGACTTAAAACCTTTTGAATAATGTGTTGTCCAAACCAATTGACATATGGATAATATTTCGATGGGAGATCATTAATAATAATCCAGGCAATTTTTGGATTTTTTTAGTTTTTTAAAAAAACTTTGTCCGTTATTTAATCTGCAATTTTACTCACAAACGAATATTATCGTTTTTCTACATCAAACTTTTTTCCTATTTTATTCTAGCAAAAAAAAATTAGAATTTGTGTTTTTTTGGGCGAAGATTGGCCTTTCTAACGGTATATAATGTTGTACATTCTTTGGACCATAAAAATAAAATATTAATACTACAAACGCTTACATAGTATATATCTCATGGCAGCTGTTTCGGTTCACATTGTATAGTGTGGACATTCGTTTTGAACTTAAAATAAATTCTTAAAATAATTTCTTTGCATTTTTTTATTTATCAAAAATTATAACATTTGTATTTTTATTTTTCGCACAACACAACTTTAATTTCAAACACCACTAAAACAGCTGATTTAAAAGGAGACCCGTTGTGAGTATGCTTAATACGTTTTTCGTTTCTACCCTTTTTGCTGACATTCGTGATATTAAAACACGTGTTGAAAAAATGTCCAAAAGAAGAGCTTGCAATAAAAAAATACATTTAATTGGGAGTGAGATCGAAGAACTGAAATATGATCAACTACCATTTAAACGCGACGTATTAGGTTTTTACTTTTTTTTTTTTGCAGAAATCGGAAAAGAGTGTAAAAATATGTGTCAATAAGGTGATAGAAAAATGTGAAGAATCGTGGACAAATCTTGACAAAGGCATAACATTAAGAAAAGTTATGTTACGAAAATAAAACAGTTAATAAATAGTTGGAAAATATTAAACAAAGATAAAAAAATTTAAATCGTTATCAAACGAAAAAAGGAAATAGTTATTTATTTCACAACTAAGTCTTATATTTGATATATCTAAAAAATAAAACGGAACGTCAATTAAAAAAAAGAGTTATCGAAGATGAAAACAAAGAATATATGGAATCTGATAATGAAAGCGAAATAAGTGTAGATGACGTCGAGCCTTATCACCTATTTATTCCAATGCGTTTGGAACCAAACTTAAGTCCCCCAATAAATATTTTATCTTCAGCAATATGTTCTTCTCTGGATAGAGCGAACATATCGAACTGCAAGGTAACTCTAGTTCTCGGATCCTGGGTTATAAACGTAACAATGTTATTTTAACTACATGAACCACGAGGAGAACGAGAATGAAATCGCGAAAGAAAGATGCAGAAAAATTAAAGACAGTGTTTTACACCAAAACCCAATTAACAATTCATTGGGATGGAAAATTGGTGCCCTCTTTAACAGGACACGATACTGTTGAGCGCCTACCAGTTCTGGTTTCAGTAGGAGGGAAGTCCCAACTGCTAGGGGTACCCTGTCCTCAAAGTGGTACTGGTAGCCAAGCTACTGCCATTTGCCAGTTGATTCACGAGTGGAAAGTAAAAAAAAAGTAGTGGTCTCTGCTTTGATACCACTGCCACAAATACAGGTAGCATTATTCTTATGCACAATAACATTCGATAGCTTTGATAACAGTTTATTTTTATAATTCAAGGGAAAAGAAATGGTGCTTCCGCTGAAATAGAAAAGGAATTAGAAACAACTTTCTTGCACTTTGCCTGCAGACACCACATTCTCGAACTCATTTTGTCCACTGTAATGAAAAGTGCTGAAGGATCGACGATCAGTCCTGATATTTCTTTATTTAAAAAATTTCCGAAACAATGGCAAAACATTAAGCAATCTGAGTTTCGGAAAGGAATAGATGATGATTACGTTCTTGAAAATATTTGTGACTTAATAGCAGAGAGTTTGGATTTCGCTAAAACACAACTTTTGGTATATCTTTGACATAATTATTTCGTAATTCAAAGAAAATTATTTTCAATTATAGATCCATCATTCAAGACATGACTATGCCGAATTATTGGAGCTTATTGTAATCTTTCTTGGGGGGGACAAAGAGAAAAATATACGCTTTAGATATCCAGGAGCAATGCACAGAGCAAGATGGATGTCTAAAGCCATTTATTCCTTAAAAATTTGGATGTCCCAAAATCAGTTTCCTATGTCTCCTCAAGAAAAGAAACTAGTTCAAGAATCTAGTTTGTTGGAGTGGAAAAAAGTATTGGTTTTTGTCTCCACTTCCCGTAATGGCACCTAGAAACGATTCGGAGTTTCTGCAGACTCTTGAAAAGTAAACAACGCAACTAAATTTGTTATTTAACTTATGCAGTTATTTCTTTATATAGGTACAAACGTATTAATCCTCAGATAGCAGAAATTGCAAAACAAAAATTTAGGAATCACTTACGGTATCTTGGTGAAGAGCTTCTGGAGCTATCCTCTTTCGATAGATCACTAAGTTTTGACACTCACAAAAAAATGGCGGAGTCAATTAAAAACAATCCAGGAAACGAAAAGACTTTGAAAAAGGCTACTTGCAAAGCTTCATATTTAAATGCCAATTTGTAGGATTTCGTTACCATCAACACGCAGTTATTTTTTAAAAAACTCAAAATATCTACAGATTTCTTAATGCTTGACCCTGCTGAGTGGCTTAATAACAGCGCTTATGTTAGTGGTCTTCAAATTGTCACACAGCGTAATGTTATAAACGATTCGGTAGAAAAAAGTGTGGCATTAATAACTGATTTTAATAATTCAATAACTTCGAATGCAGAGCGAAAACAATATTTGCTGCAGGTTGTAGATAACCACAACAAAAAATTCAAAAACGTTTCAAAAAATAAACTTCTTACAATTTATGTTTCTTATTTTTTGATCCAAAGAATGTACAACATAATATATACCGTTAGAAAGGCCAATCTTCGCCCAAAAATTCTAACTTTTTTTGCTAGAACAAAATAGGAAAAAAATTTGATGTGGAAAATTGATAATGTTCGTTTGTGAGTTAAATTGCAGATTAAAAATTCAAGTGAGTGAAGTTATAAACGTTTATAACTAGCAAAGACACAAACCATTTTGCTTATTGTGAAAGGTTAGGATGAAATTAATTTGTAACCTGCTGCGCAAATTTAGCTTTTCCCGGAAAATATTGAAGAAACTACAACAAAATTTGCACATGACATGGAAAAACCCCTGATCTATCCAGAAATGGTGCAACCCAGACGATTCTTTATTCTAGGACATTGTCACAAGGCTGTGAATATTGGAGTGGTTGAGTGGGCATATCCGGAAAACGGCGGGGGTGGCATCAATCATGGGGATACCATAAGTAGCCTGGGAGCCCCGGTATCCAACCCTGTCCCCACTTTTTTCAGATTCGATTTCAGAGTGGGCGTATCCATAGGGAGAAAATTCAGATTTCATATGGAAAATTCTGGAGAGGACGAGTGGGCATATCGGAAATTCGGCGAGGGTGGCATCAATCATGGGGATACCATAAGTAGTCTGGGAGCCCCGGTATCCAACCCTGTCCCCACTTTTTTTAGATTCGATTTCAGAGTGGGCGTATCTGTAGTGAAAAAATTCAGTTTTCATATGGAAAATTCTGGAGAGGACGAGTGGGCATATCGGAAAAACGGCGGGGTGGCATCAATCATGGGGATATAATAAGTAGTCAGGGAGCCAGGGTATCCAACCCTGTCCCCACTTTTTTCCTATGCGATTTCAGAGTGGGCGTATCCGTCGGGAGAAAATTCAGATTTCATATAGAAAATTCTGGATAGGATGAGTGGGCATATCGGAAAACCGGCGATGGTGGCATCAATCATGGGGATATCATAAGTAGTTTGGGAGCTCCGGTATCCAACCCTGTCCCCACTTTTTTCAGATTCGCTTTCAGAGTTGGCGTAGCCGTACGGGAAAATATTGCTATCATTGTCAAATTCTGGAGAGGATGAGTGGACATTTCTGAAAAACGGCGGGGGGCATCGATCCTGGGGATAGCATATGTAGTCCGAGAGCACCTGTATTGAACCCTGTCCCCACTTTTTCAGATCCTATTTCAGAGTGGGCGTATCCGTAGGGAGAAGATTCAGATTTCAAGTTGAAAAATTCTGGAGAGGACGAGTGGGCATAACGGAAAAACGGCGGGTGTGGCATCAATCATGGTGATATCATAAGTAGTCTGGGAGCCCCGGTATCCAACCCTGTCCCCACTTTTTAGAGATTCGACTTCAGAGTGGGGGTATTCGTAGGGAGAAAATTCAGATTTCATATGGAAAATTCTGGAGAGGACGAGTGGGCATATCGGAAAAACGGCGGGGGTGGCATCAATCATGGGGATATCATAAGTAGTCAGGGAGCCAGGGTGTCCAACCCTGTCCCCACTTTTTTCAGATTCGATTTCAGAGTGGGCGTATCCATAGTGAATAAATTCAGTTTTCATATGGAAAATACTGGAGAGGACGAGTGGGCATATCGGAAAAATGGCGGGGGTGGCATCAATCATGGAGATATCATAAGTAGTCTGGGAGCTCCGGTATCCACCCCTGTCCCCACTTTTTCCAGTTTCGATTTCAGAGTTGGGGTAGCCGTAATGGAAAATATTGTTATCATTGTCAAATTCTGGAGAGGATGAGTGGACATATCTGAAAAACCATAGGGGTGGCATCGTTCATGGGGATACCATAAGTAGTCAAGAAGCCAGGGTATCCAACCCTGTCCCCACTTTTTTCAGATTCGATTTCAGAGTGGGCGTATCTGTAGTGAAAAAAATCAGTTTTCATATGAAAAATTATGGAGCGGATGAGTGGGCATATCGAAAAAACGGCGGGGGTGGCATCAATCATGGGGATATCATAAGTAGCCTGGGAGCCCCGGTATCCAACTCTGTCCCCACTTTTTAGAGATTCGACTTCAGAGTGGACGTAGCCGTAGGGAGAAAATTCAGATTTCATATGGAAAATTCTGGCGAGGACGAGTGGGCATATCGGAAAAACGGCGAGGGTGGCATCAATCATGGGGATACCATAAGTAGTCAGGCAGCCAGGGTATCCAACCCTGTCCCCACTTTTTACAGATTCGATTTCAGAGTGGGTGTATCCGTAGGGAGAAAATTCAGATTTCATATGGAAAATTCTGGAGAGGACGAGTGGGAATATCGGAAAAACGGCGGGGGTTGCATCAATCGTCGGGATATCATAAGTAGTCTGGGAGCTCCGGTATTCAACCCTGTCCCCACTTTTTTCAGGTTCGATTTCAGAGTGGGCGTATCCGTAGGTAGAAAATTCAGATTTCATATGGATAATTCTGGAGAGGACGAGTGGACATATCGGAAATTCGGCGAGGGTGGCATCAATCGTGGGGATACCATAAGTAGACTGGGAGCCCCAGTATCCAATCCTGTCCCCATTTTTTTTAGATTCGATTTCAGAGTGGGCGTATCTGTAGTGAAAAACTTTAGTTTTCATATGGAAAATTCTGGAGCGGATGAGTGGGCATATCGGAAATTCGGCGCGGGTGGCATCAATCATGGGGATACCATAAGTAGTCTGGGAGCCCCGGTATCCATCCATGTCCCCACTTTTTAGAGATTCGACTTCAGAGTGGGGGTAGCCGTAGGGAGAAAATTCAGTTTTCATAGGGAAAATTCTGGAGAGGATGAGTGGGCATATCGGAAAAACGGCGGGGGTGGCATCAATCATGGGGATATCATAAGTAGTGAGGGAGCCAGGGTATCCTACCCTGTCCCTACTTTTTTCCTATTCGATTTCAGAGTGGGCGTATCCGTAGTGAATAAATTCAGTTTTCATATGGAAAATTCTGGATAGGATGAGTGGGCATTTCGGAAAAACGGCGGGTGTGGCATCAATCATGGGGATATCATAAGTCGTCTGGGAGCTCCGGTATCCAACCCTGTCCCCACTTTTTACAGATTCGATTTCAGAGTGGGGGTATCCGTAGGGAGAAAATTCAGATTTCATATGGAAAATTCTGGAGAGGACGAGTGGGCATATCGGAAAAACGGTGGGGGTGGCATCAATCATGGGGATATCATAAGTAGTCAGGGAGTCAGGGTATCCAACCTTGTCCCCACTTTTTTTAGATTCGATTTTAGAATGGGCGTATCTGTAGTGAAAAAAATCAGTTTTTATATGGAAAATTCTGGGAGCCCAGGTATCCAATATTGACCCTACTTTTTGCAGATTCGATTTGAGAGAGGGCGTATCCGTAGTGGAAAATATTGTTATCAGTGACAAATCCTGGAGAGGTTGAGTGAATATGTCTGAAAAACAACAGGGGTGGCATCAATCATGGGGAAATCACTACAACTAAATGAAAAATGTCAAAAAACAAAACTTTTATAAATAAAAAAACCTTCGTCATGCGGGGATTGAACCAGGTACCATAAACCTTAAAAAAAGTAGTCACTATGACACTACGCGTGTTATGCCACCATGCTACATTACTATATTGTCAATCATTGTATATTTTGGGCTTTCTTTTTTTTGTACATTCGTTGTGCACATATTTTATGAATAAAAGTGGAGTTTTCGAGTTATATTCTGATGAATCTCAGACGAATTGCTTAATTTAATAATGCTACAAACATTTTAACTAAATTTATAAATTTATTTATAATCTAAATAAAATATACTTAGAATTTCTCGGTTTAATAAAAAAAATATAATGATTATCAAGCCGGAGCGGGGTTCGAACCTCGTGCATAAAAAACTGCACGCACTCTGCATCCCCCTTAGCACTCTAGACCACAGAATCACATGTCTTTTCGTGTATGAGTTTAGTATTTATTGACACTACATGTTCGTTCTATGCCATCAATATTTTATTTAAAGTTTGAAATTCGGGGAAGGACACAACTTATGTATTTGTGTGTATACATTCCAATGCAAACCAATGTTTGTATGTAGATATGTTAACGTTTAGTGTAATTGAAACTTGTGATGGGAAATGTGGTGCAATGTACCACTTTTGGTGCAATTAAAATTTTTTGGTACAATGGTGCATTCAAGAATGTGTAGTAAAATGGAAAAAAGTAAATATTATTAACAAAAATACACATAAACAACGATAAAAAATAATATCAGCCAAGCGAGTATTCGAAAACATGACAACTAATCAGATTACTTACTTCTTATATCTCAACCAAAAGAAAACCGTGCTACAGTTAATTTTCAAAAATATGAAAAAACATGCATCGTAATACGTAGCAAATTTGTTAAAACGGCTTTGACATAAATTTTAATTTGTACATTAAGTAAAGCGGACTACAGAGATTTCATTAATAATATGTATAAGCCTAATCAGTACATTTATATCTGACTTGGTAGTAATGCCAACAGCATCCTTTTGCGAAAATCGCATTGCTTTTTTATTTGAAATCGAAAATGACGGTAAAACGACACATCTATTTTCTCACCGGTTCTAGTACGATCTGTGCGTTTGCACTTTATCTATGCGCTCATTTTCCACAAAACCAACACTAACAATAATATTGGAACTTTTTTTTACATTTACTACTTCTGCTAGATTAACTTATTATTTCCATGGAAATTGCTCTATTCACATTAATCCACCATAACAATCACTTTCCTGCTAATATATTAAACTAAAATTGCAGCTTTCATAAAAATTTATCGTGAATGATTGAAGAACATAAAATATACAGATCGAATAGAAACAAACAAACGCGAAAAAGATATAAGTGGTCGAGAAATATCAGATTCAATAGCAATTGCAAACGAAAATAGCCAAAAAACTTCTAAATTAATATCAAAATAGAACGCGGTCTACAAAATTCAACTTTTTGGACCTATTTTGGTCTAACTCTAAGCTAAGATTTCAATGAGACTAGCTTTCAAGGGAGGATGATATTTTCATAATACATATGTAGTTCGTGTATACATAATGCTCTTAAAATGTGAATTTTTAAATCTTGGGCTCGAAACAAAAACAAATATTTCTGTAACAAATACTATATTCTGAGGAAATTCGTAACTAGATATTTACAGCCAAAGTCACGATGTCGAACGTTAACGTTCGCATGCTTTCTAAGCGACAAACAGCTGATTTCGAAGTCACTAACATGCACCAGAACGACAAGTCGAATGAAAATCAATGCGAACGAAACGTAAACATTTCAGTACAAAATCGGTAGCCACTAATTATTTTCGCTGTCATCTGTGCGAACACAAATGTCAAAAACACTCACTTGTGTTTTTGTTTTCGTGTAGTGCCAAAAAAGAGCAAAATTGAATTTAAAATTCTTATAAAATATACTACAAAATGGAAAATAAATGGTAAGTAAACGGTTAATTATTTCTGTTTTGTTAGAGTAATTATTGTTTGTACATATGTTTATCAATTTCAGCATAAAAAAGTCAACGTTGCTGCAGCTGCAAACATTTGTGAGATATATGGAGGAAAATTCCGAGTTCCTTAGTAGAACGCCAGTCTTTGGCGGCTCAAAACTGTCCACAGAGGAGCAGTGGAAAAAAGTGGCAGTTTTTTTTTAAGAACTTTATGTCAAATAAATAAAAAACAATTACAATAAAAACAAGCAAATAAATTCATCATTTATTGCAAACTTATATCAAAACTCACCCTTAATTACAAAATTTTTGGTTTGTTTGCATATGATTTTTTTGTTTGTTTTGCTTTACATTTTGCTGTCAATTTTTTCCAGCTGAGTGGTACAGAGATGTAATTTTTTGTAACTATTCAAAAAATTGTAGCGGTTTTCCACGAATATAGCGATTTTTTTTGGATATTAACCTTTTTTTTTTGAATTCTTGATCTGGTAGCTTTGTCATTTGACAATGGTTAAATGCCTTTGTTTACAACACGTAAGACCATGCGAACGACAAGTCGAAAGATAGTGACTACCAATTTGAAGCGAGAGTGAGTGCATTGCTGTCGTTCGCTTAGGCTTTCTTTCGACATCGTGACTTTGGCTGTTAATGTACTATGCACATATGTAGTACTACACTATCTAACTGGTTACCCATTAGATTCCATTAAGGAATTGGGGAGAGCTTCTCACAACCAGTGAGCTGTACGCTTCCTAGTGTTATTTTACTGATTGGGCCTACAGTTTTTACACCCATTCTGAACGGAATTTTGAGAAGTTTTTTCATGGCTAAATACTCGATAGTGTCGCCGTCACTATGCGAGGTGACCGCCTTTAAGTTGGTCAGAGCAGGGATCGAACCCAGGATATCATGTACAAGAGGCGCACATAGTACTATACGCTAAATTTATAAATTTAATTATAAGCTAAATAAAATATACTTACATACTTAAGTATGCAATGTATTAGAATTTCTCGGTTTAATAAAAAAATATAATAAATATCAAGCCGGAGCGGGGTTCGAACCTCGTGCATAAAAAGACTGCACTCACTCTGCATGCCCCTTAGCACTCTAGACCACAGAGTCACACATCTTTTCGTGTATGAGTTTAGTATTTATTGACACTACATGTTCGTTCTATGCCATCAATATTTTATTTAAAGTTTGCAATTCGGGGAAGAACACAACTTATCTATTTGTGTGTATACATTCCAATGCAAATGAATATTTGTATGTAGATATGTTAACGTTTAGTGTAATTGAAACTTGTGATGGGAAATGTGGTGCAATGTACCACTTTTGGTGCAATTGAAACTTTTTTGGTACAATGGTGCATTCAAGAATGTTTTGGTACAAACAACCACTTTTTCCGTAAATATTTTTAAAATCGCTCAAGTAATATTATCTATTCCTGAGGCTTCAATATGTGTTGGAAAAACTGTTTAGTCTAACCAATACAAAACATACGGTTCAGATATGGAATTACTTCAAGAAGAAGGACTTCGGTGAAATTGGACTTAATTTTGGAATTTTGGACTACATTTGGGAAAAAGTTAATAATTAATTTTTTGTTTGAAAGACGTTACAAAGAATTATTGTATAAGGAAAGAGTTACAATATAGTCTCAGATTGCAAAGCAAAATTACAAACTGCTTAGGATTTATTGAGGAATATCGAAAAATTTCCCAGCTCTTCAGCTGAAGTCTTGAGGCCTTAAACAAAAACATAATGCTGTATTATTTAATAACGATAAAAAGACATTACATAACATAATGCATAAACATAAAATAAAATAACATATTGCCATAAACATGAGGCAATGATTTACAAATAGAGCTAAAAAGCTCCTAGCACTTTTTTCTTAAATAAAGGAGCAGCAATAAAAAAAAGAGCCAAAAATGCCCTAAAAGGGCTAAACTGGCAATAAGATTATGTTTAAATAAAATTCGTGGAATTCACTTTTCATATTCTAGCATATAACAAAGTGAGACATCTGAAATTGAAACAAAATTTCAGTTTGTGCTTCCATTGATGGTTGCATTTTATTCTTGTTTGATATTTTGGTGCAAGTGAAAGTGTTTTCAGTGAAAATGGACCCAAAGAAATTTGAAATTGAATTCGGCAAAATATTTTATTTAACCTTAAAGGAACATATGAATGTGAAGTTATACTCATTTTTAAAATGGAAGCAAAAGAACCATAAAGAGTTTAACGTGTTTTACAAGTGCTTGTATAAACTTAAGGACATTTTCCCGAATTACCGGCTTGCCGTATCAAACGGTAAGCAAAAGAAGCGATTTTACGCATTGTTTAGAAAAATGGTAAGTACATGTGAGTGTTTCTATAAATAATTGTGTGTATTTTGCCAATACCATTCCTAAATATTAAATTTTGTTCAGTTTTTGCACAATGTTTTGAAATTAAAAAAAATACAAGTATACAGTCTCATGTATGTAAGCAGAACCACAATAAGGTACAGTTTATCGAACTTTTTAATTTAACCCAATGTAGAAGGATCATTTTTGTTTTTTTACTGTACGTCGTTTTTCGGATCTGTTCCGAATATTTGTGGGTGTTTGATTTAGTGTATAGGTTGCGTACCATTGAAAAAGATTAAAAAATTACGTGGCCAGCGCCTTCATCGAAGGTCTAAAATGTGATTTTACGGTTTGACGCATCACTTACGAGTTGTGGGTATTTTTTTGTTTTAGGAATTTAACTATTTTTGAGGGCACATTTAATTATGTATATTGATGTGGATCACCTTAAAAAAAATCCCTTAGAAAGACGGAAGTATTGGGTATTTTTTCTATTGGACCCTTTGTGTCCCAGATATAGACATTTGTTTTATTTTTTCTGAAAATATTTAACCCCTACACTAAATGCGGTGTATGCCAGTATTGTACGAATGAGAAATGCGCAACATAGTGTAGTGTATTTGCTCAAAGACCAGTACGGGGGTTGTGTACATCATTTTAAAATCATAGCGTATGGTATTCGGTAGTAAAAAAAGGAATAACGCATTTGTAGTTCCAAGGTACCATATGTAATCGTACGACTTTCATTTCGAACACCTGTTTTAGTTGTATGTTCGTTTGCTGGTACTAGAAATCAAAAATTAAAAAACAGAAGACAGCTGTAATAGCTGTAGTTATACATAGCACAGACAAAAATAAACTGCCGAAGCACACAAAGTTATATCGTATTTTAGTTTTTTCGCTTGGTGTACATAGTTTGTTAAGGTAGCAAGTGATGTAGTTATTGTAAGAACGGTGGTAGTTAATTATTTTTAAAATGTTAGTAATAAAAATTAAATTGTTATGGTTCTTTTCGTCTTCGTATATTTTACTAACCTATACAATTTTTTAGAGGTGATTCAAGTTTGAGAATTAATTTTGAAACTGGTTCTGTTTACCAAAATCGGTTCTCAATTCCGTGTTTCATTTAAAGGTTTTTGAATCCGGCTGTTTTCTAATATAGCAGTCAGATAAATATTACACATTTTTGAAACAAGTATTAATAATTCCATCCTCGTTGGCGAACGAATTTTGAAAACAGATAATTTGCATTTAGCGCTAGTCATAATGTGTAAAAAACTCATTTGTGGAACCTCGTACAGGTAATGGTATTATGCGTTAAGTACGCTTTCCATTTGTCTGCGAATTATTTTGGATCAAGCTCACAAATATCGGCAGATTTCAAAGAAAATTGGTAAACGTCTTTGAAGAACTCTATAAAAATCGTCTTTGCATATACTACAATTACATCTTTATAGTGTATGAAAATAGATGTGGAAGACTCAATATACCAAACTCATTTCCTTCATACATTATTTTTACAACAAACTTCTGTATTTCTTAATCAACAGCTCAATACACTTTGTTTTAGTGGTAAGCTGCGAATTATTTGTTCAATCATATTCATTTAAAACAACAAGAAAATGCAAATATTCGAGTATTAAAAAAGCCACAGTTTTTTATTTTCAATATACTATATATATAAAGTTGTTGAGCAGTATTTCGGTGAAAAATATGTACATCAAAGCATAAACAGTCTTATCTGTACAAAAAGTTACTACATTTCATTCCACTAGTTTCTGTAGTCGTATGCGTCGACGACATAATATAGGAGTTCGTACATACATATTCCGAACGGTGCTTCATTAATGGTTGCTTCCATTACCTCGTCCATAAGTCCAACAAATAACGTGCGGGACAAGACACATCCTTGCCTTATATCCTTGTATGCAAAAAAAGTTTGTTCCTTTAGGGTCCTATAACTTTTGTGAACCTTTTATTTAAGGACATATATACTTTATGTAGACTATTTTGCTTAAGATAAAGTTGGTTAATTCTTAACACTGACGACCGATAAAGTCATCTTAAAAAATTATTAGCAATTTTGGCATTTGTCCAATTAACAGGTAGGTACGTTCCAAAAGAACGTTAAATTTTTTAAATCAGTTATTTATAAAGTATATATCAGCGTAATATTAATTAACAGTTAACAAATTATAATATAAGTAGTAAATGAAAAACCATAAATAATGTTAAATTTTTTAGGACGAAAAAGATATCAGGCTGGGCACGGTGAAAAGCGAATTTGATAATTGGTGCTTAAGAAATGGCAGACCTGACATATTTGAAAAGGTAAAAGAAGTTTTGTACAATGAGGTACTTAATGCCGAATACATCCGTAAAGTCACCAAGGAAGTAGAAATAATAAATTCGACGGGTGATCACTCAATTTTGGAGGTACTGCCTTTTAATGACAGCGGCGAGAGCGGTATGTATAATCCTAAACAATTTCTCTATACAACAGTCAAAACTTTCACCGGTTTCTGAAGTTTTTGGGTCCGCAGAATACGAATCTGAAGACCGAATTTTCGGGTCACCTTAATTTTTTTCATTTTTGGAACGAAGTCCCTTATCGCACATTGCGTGATGGGGGCTAAATGACAAAGGTTAAACAACTTTTTTTTAACAAATTTAACACAACCCAGTATTATCAACTATATTGGATACTTTTTCTTTGGATTGTGTCTAGACTAACATATGTTGGGAAAATTCTTGTTTAATGGCAAGTTTTGTAGGTGGAGCCTGTAACCAATATTTAGTATATATTGTAGTTTTGAACCCAATAAAAACTAAATTTAGAACATCGAAAGTGAAAGAAGTTTAAAAAAGATCAGTTTCTTAAATAAGTGCCTTTTCTGAAAAAAAGTAAATTTTCTCAAAAAAAATCCAAAAAAATTCTTTTTTTTTCTTGATTCATACATACTCTTATAGCTTTTTCTAACAGAAAGTACTTCTTCTTACAAATACGTACAGTACCTTTTCTTTAAAAAACGTTAGCTTTTAATAAAAGAAGTATCTCTCTTTTGAATATATAATACATATTCTTACAAAAGGGACCTAAAAATATACTTTTTGTCACAAAATACATTCTATAAAAATATTTCTTAGAAAAGTTTATCATTGTACAAAAAGCCTATTTTTGTAAAGATCCATTTAAATTGTCGTATTTTTCAACGGGCGCCTTAGGCGTGTTGGAACTAACTAGTACATAATATCTGTGCCAAAATGGAAAAGCGTCTTAAGCGCACTTAGGAAAATATTGATTAAGTGCACTACGATAACCACTGGGGTCTCAATTACCTCCAGATCAAGATTTTGTTTAATTTGATTTATGTATCAGGAAGTCGTACACCAGATATACTAAATATACATATCTAATTAAATGTCAGAAGTTCTCATGGAAAATACCTCCTAAAGAAGCTCACCTAAAAAATTTGGAAATGCACATAAGTCGTTTTTCCTTATCGGCATAGATATATAGCGAAAGAAACTTCGTTCCAACCGGGTGTCCCCTGAAATCTTATGTATTTTTTTAAATGTTTTAAGTAAAAGGAAATGAAAAAAACTATTTCAAATACATTTTTTGTACAACAATAAATTAATTTTGAATAAAATTAGCTTTTAACATAAATTTGGTTCAATTTAGTGTACTACAGCGCCATCTGTCTGCGGTATGTAGGGAAACCCTAGCTAGGGTGACAGGAAAATTCTGACTTCGGATTCACTGGACACAAGAACTTTAGAAACCGTTGAGAAACCTGGTGGAATTTTTAAAAACATCGATTTTATTGTACTGTGTTATTTTCTAATCGACCAATTAACTTAGCAAACGTGAATTTAAAC
The DNA here is from genome assembly GCA_963931995.1 of Phaonia tiefii. Classification (NCBI taxonomy): domain Eukaryota; kingdom Metazoa; phylum Arthropoda; class Insecta; order Diptera; family Muscidae; genus Phaonia; species Phaonia tiefii. The sequence goes on along the minus strand of OZ008368.1, from coordinate 131,409,354 downwards.
ACTGATGCAAACATTTTGGAAGGCGCAAATGATATTTCAGTCGAAATAGTAAACACCATCGAAACAAACAACTATAATGAGTCAGTAGCTGCCGGCATTTCCATCAACCCAAGTAGTGTATATATCGACATAACAAATACAAGCGACTATATTCTACAAGAGTATATTGTCGTCACAAAAAAAATTAAAACTCATGAGGTGGAAAAACACGAAACGGAGGATCAAACAACTTACTCAATTTGTTTAGATAATACGGTATCATTATTTATATATGAAAACCTTAATAACCACCCAAAAATAATTAAATGTGTATATGGGGTTTTAAGGCACATTTGTAAGCCAATAATTCCATGCTACATAATATTTACAACACATGCATGGAATAAATATAATTCAAAACTACGAATTTATTCCAAATGTATATACCACAAAGATGGATGCAAAAAATATAATTTTTACTAAAATTTTAAAAATGGGAATATTGTAGTTAGAATTGTAACAAACAAAAAACCTTTAAGACATCCTAAAAAAAATTTCAGAATCCCTCAAATTAGAGGAGCGAATAGAGACGTCAGCAAATGTAATTTAAGAAATAGATATCCATCTGCTTGGAGGGACAATATTTTATTTAGTATAAAACACGATAGTCGCGCTGTAATAGATGTACCTTCAAAGAATGTTACTCGTAAAATAAGAAGCGAGCAAACAACATCAAAAAATCGATCAACAGACCACTTTGAGTACATTAATCGCATGTATGACAACAAAAATTGGAAAGAATACATTCAGTCATTTGGAAAGCCACAATTTCTATTTCTATTTACTGACGAACAATTGCGATTAGTAAATAAATTACTGACGTATAGCAGGAATACGCTATTTGTGGATGCTACTGGTGCTGTGATGAAACAATGGGAGAAAGAAACCAAACGAGTGTTTCTATACACTCTAATTATGCACGTCAAATGTAATATAAATGAACCGGGAATTCTGTTACCAATTGCCGAAGGCTTTCTGTGTAATCATTTTTCCGACAGTATTGAGGGGTTTCTCAACATCATCAGATTGTACTGCTTGACCAATAAAATAACTTGGCCCCTTGCAAAGCGTGTATGTGTGGATTTTAGCTGGGCGTTAATAAATGCAGTTTTAGAATCATTCAACAAAGATTCAAATGTTCGTAATGTGGACACTTATTTGCAAGAAACATTTCAGTTGGCACACGACACCAAGCCTCGATTAACGTACACAATAATCCAAATTTGTAGTTCACATATGTGTCGAATAATACAAAAAGATATCGAAAATAATTTTAATGAGAAGGCTATTGGATCGTTTATAAACCGACAACTATTTTTTGCTCTTAATATTTGAAAAGTTACTGTGTTTTGGGAATGGCTTGAAAATATGTTTAGCCTTTTACTGAACCAATATAACAACGATTCTGTAAATCTAGCAGAACAGACATTAAGACGATTAAAATTCGACCCATCAGTTGTTGATATAAAGGAAAGAGTGGATAATATACACGACAATTTTAAAGATGGTTCTCCTCACTACATTAATAGCCCATTTTATGTCAAAGGCCTTGAAATATATAACAATGTTAAGAAAAAAACAACCCATTTTGAAAGTTACAAAATTAATTTATTTTATAATGAAAAATACGCTTTATTATTGCTAAAAAAATATGCAGCCTATTGCCCACTTTGGACGAATATAATTGGCAAATTTGTAGACGATGAAAATACTAGAATTTCAAATGGTCCAGTAGAAGCTATTTTAAACACCTAAAAAACTAAATTTTAAGTCATAAACGTTATGTACGGGCAACAACATATGTACGCAAATCGTACAAATTTATAAGGGCAAAAAATAATGAAATTAAATTACGAACCAAATTTGGAAGCCCTTTTCGACGTAAAAAAATCGTAAGCTACCTAAGCCATTAGAGGATACATGGAAGAGAACTCCAAAAAAAGTAAAGCAAAAAATAAATCCACGGACACTGTACTATGAAAAATTATTTAAGACAATTTCTAATGATTATAATGGTAAAAGCTACCACTTGTTCAGATATAAACATATATACGAAAAAAACTACAAGACTAATATTAAAAGCATTTTTTTCTATGAAATTTTATTACATGCATATATGTGCTTAAATGGATCAAATATGCTATACAATACCATAATAGATATATATTTAAATATTCTGATTTATGAATGTAACAAATCCAATATAGTATATGCTCTATCTACTGATGAAGGTACATTTTATTTCCATGATGATGAAAACATAAATATTCCCATACATGATTTTGACAAAATAATTATACCTATATGGAACGCAAGCCACTTCACTATTGTATTTTCTTTCATTAATCCCATTACAGAGACAATAGAAATGTCAAGTATCATGTTTAATACTTTTAAAAGAAACACCATTTCCAAAGGTTGGACTCTTAAAACAATCAAACACGATAGACAATTAGACGGATACAATTGTGGTGTTCATATATGTCAGTTTGCTGAATGTTACATCAATAACATTAAAATGACAAATTTAGAATCTCCGGATGATTACAGACCAAAAATTAAAAACAAACTTGTAAAACAGACAGAGGATATGTCCAATATATGTCTACAATGTGGCGGAAACATACCCGCATTGCATAATAAATGTTTAAAATGTTGCAGATATACATATGTATATGCAATGGATGCCTTACATTTTATTATAACAACAAACAAATTCAATACTGTATGTTTTGCACTATTTAGACATTCTGAGAATATGATTATGTTTAACTGTATACACATACATATATCATCACAATTCTTTAAACTAAGCTGCAAATATGAATTACAATAAATTAAAAAAATGGTTTTGTTATTTTAAGTTTTTTTTTTATTAGAACTGTGTCACTTCTGTGTATGTATTTAATAAGAAATGTTTATAATATATGTACATATTGAGTACTTAACATTGTGTTTATGCAAAAATGTTTAATTTTGTATAGGTATAAAATTAATAAATTTTTTATTTCTTATAAGAAATGTTTTGTATTGCTACGGGCTATTCATTTATTGTAATGGGAATATACAATACAATCTAAAATCATATAATTATGTGTTAATACTAGTGTCCTACACCGAAAAACCGGCTAACCAGTTTTATTCATATTAACCGTTTTCACTCAATTTGTCTTAAGTATGCTAACAAAAAATTGATAATAAATTACATTATTTTCGAATTTTAATGATATGAAATGTTTAATGAAATGTTCTAAATTTAATAAGATATTCACACATAAAATCTCTTTAAAATTTGACTATGATTTTCGAATTTAAATAGGTTTAATGCAATCAGAATAAAACTACCAAATTTTATATTATACACGCATTCAAAATTGGAATAAGTTTTAATTTTAAATCAAAACGTGATTGTCAAATTCAAATTGAGTTGTAAAACTTCGAGTTTGAGACATGAAAAAGTATATAAAATAGTCGCTGAATAAATGTATTGAAAGTGCCACAAGTGCAACATAAATTAAAACCTTAAACCCGAAAGAAACGGTTCCACCGGTGTTTGGCAAAATGGAGCACCGAAACCCGATTTCTTCAAAAACAGATTTATCGAACAAACCAAAAAGCGATGTTTCAAAAATGCCACGATTCTGGATACTCTAGTTACTACGCATGTGTGTGTTCTAGATAATAAATACAAAGTTTTCTAAATTATGTTGTTTCTATTTTTTCCAAACATGATCAAACATTCAAAAGCTTAAATAACTTAAACTAAAGAGCAATATTAAAAATGTGGGGAGTGGTTTCTTATTTTCAGTCTGCTGGGTAAAAATTCAGTTTTCGGGGGAAATTTGTTCATATACTAGATATACAAACCCTAATTTATGTACATTTACATAAATACTACTCATTTTCCATATAAAAACGTATATGGCGTAAAGCACTATAGCCAAAGTGAAACAGGCAAATTTTATGAGAAATATTGCAAATTGTTATGTCAAATGTTTCCTCGGTCTGAATATAGTGCGAATATGTTCCGTTTGTTTTCACACACTAAATGCTAGAACAAACACAAACAAATCATGTTCACTTTCGTTGTAGTATAAATATAATGGAAAGTTCTCTTCTAAAACTGGATTGAAAAATTGTGGCTTGCCAACTGGTTAAGGTAACCCGGTTTTGACGCTGGTTCCAAAACCATTACAAATATCGGGTTTCAAAACTGGGTTTGAAATGTTTATTAAAACCATATATCAACAGTGGTTTTTGAAATTAGTTTTACTAAAGATCTACAAATTAAGACATTTCTTTTGCAAAATGCAAATACATGGGACATTTTGAAAAGAAAATTGCAGAGTTTAAAAATCTGATAAAGTAAGAAATTTCTTATTTAAATTACAAATATATGGGAAATTGTCGAAAGAAAACACGCAAAGGGTTTTAAAATCTGACAAATTAAGATATTTCATTTGCAAATTACAAATATATGGGAAATTTTCAAAAGAAAACTTTCAAAATAATGTTGAAATAATTGAATATTTAAGTGTTACCAATACAAAAGTGAAGTTAGATGAGGGGTTTTCTAATAAATATTAAATTTATAGTATATGGAGCATTTTTTAAGGAATATTATAATTTAAATACATTCGTTTTTTTCTGTGGAAATTAAAGTTTTTTGACTACAATAAAAAATGTAGGTTATATAAACCGAAACCGGTCTAAACTGGGGTTTAACTTCAAAAAAAACGGTTGCACTGGCTTTTCGAAAACGTCGCTTTTCGAAACAACCGATAAGGAAAGGGCGGTTTTCTGATCACTCTAAGTCACCCTCGTTAACGGCTTGTATTTTAGGACTAGGCAGGTCGATTATTTTCACTTCTTTTACTAAATATAAAGCTATTTACATACATATGTACATATGTACGTTTTGTACTTATTAAAAGAAGATAAAACAATCAACTGCCTGCTGCAAAAATACAGCCGAGTGTGACGTTCACGAAAAAAGTGGAGTTTCTGTGGAAAAGGAAATCGAATGGAAAGACGTACAGACTTGCTCCTAAGAGTCCGTCTTGATATCTCATCCGCAATTGTTTACGCGAAACTCACTAACACTCTCGCACAGATGACCACTATAGAAAAATCTATCACTGACTATCCGCAAACACGTCTGATCGCAACGAATGCTCACAAACCAATGAGTCAGAAGTACAATAAGAATGACTTCAAGAATTTATCAGATGTATTGAAGCCTTACAAAAAGGCATTGCAGTCATTCAAAAATCACTGGAAGAAAGAGCCATCCGTCATGGACATACCACGAAGTAATCAGATAGCTGAACGTGCAATCAAGGTGATGCAAGACCTGTATGCTTCTTGCAGAAAGAAAGACAACCTGCAACTTCGATTCATTCTAAGTAATATGCGCTAGACTCTTTATCAGAAGAGAGCATCATGTGACCCCTGGAGGCTTTGTGTTAATTTTGTAATAAATTTATAATTATTTATCACATAATATTTTTTGTTATATCACATCACATGTTTCATAAATAAATAAAATAACAATAGGAGTACAACTATTTTACAACATCTTCGGCCCTTAATATTGAGAAACATTTCCTGCACATATTGAAAATTCGCTTTTTTGGTTTGGGGGTGACCTTTTTTCAAAATATGTTCAAATGAAACATCAATCCATTCTTTTCACATAAAAGTTCATCCAATTACGATACAGGCATACTAGGTTGCAAAAAAGTCATATCCCTATTCTACATATGATTTTAAACGCATTTACAATAAGATTTAACAGCATATCAGCAAAAAATTTCCAAAAAAAAGAAGAACGGAACTAAGTAAATATTTTAGGGCGAACCGCTTCCCTATTGCATTACCTTGTCGATTCTTTTTAAAAGGCGTGAGACTCAGATCGAGTAGTTCTTTGGAATTAGTTTTTTTATTTTAGAGGAACTGACTATTTTTACTTATCCGTAATTACTTGTTTTTAATTTTTTATTAGCGGCAAAATAAGTTGTTCTTTTATATACATCTTGCCATTTCTAAATACATCTTTGCACTTCCTCTCACCAACTTCTCTTCCCATAAAATTTTTGAATTGAGAGATAATTTTTAAATTATTTCTGTATACAAGCGTAACTAGTAAAGCAATAGAGTTTAATAACAATTCGATTCTTTCTGCTGATTATAAGAATAAATAAAGTAACGTCATTTGCATTTGCTTTTTTAAGCTACTCTTCTTCTTTTAAATATACTCTTCGACGAACAAATCAAGTAAATAAAAATGTAAAACGAAAACAAATAAATTAAATCAAAATCAAATAAAACAAATATATTTGTATTTACTTATATTTGTACAAAGGACATCAAATGTAAGCTACAAAAAAAGTAAAGTAAGCCGAGTAGGCAAAAAATACTTCGAATGTTAGTCAAAACATTTGTAATATTTGTGAAAATATTTGCAGCATTTGTTTTTTATTTGAATTTGTTTTTGTATGGGTACGAGGCACTGTGTGGTGCTTAAAAAAAAATAAAAAACGAATAGTAGAAAATGCAATTTTGTTCCTTATTCATCTTTACCTACAAATAAAAGAAGCTGTTTCTTTCATTATCGTGTGGTATAATTCAAACAAATCCAACAAGTTTTTTAACAAATAACTCAAATACCAACTACAGTAAATTGAGAGAATTTGTATTTACATTGTTTTATTCTCTCATCTACTCAAGTTTGCTTACTGCATGTCGATCTCAGACAGTGTTGCCAGTTTAGCACTTTAAGTGCAATTCTAGCTCTATTTTTTTTGGCTTCTGCCCTTTTTTTTTAAAAAACATGCTAAATGCTTTTTAGCACTTTTCTGGGGAATTTTTGCCAACTTTTGACGTTTCTCGCTTCATTTTTAGCATATGTTGACGAAATATTGCAGTTTTTCTATAATGTACGACTGTTTTATGGAGCTGAACTTCAACCAGGAGCTGTAAAAATATAAAATTGCCACGGGTGTGAATGGTAAATATGTATGTACGTGAGTTGACTTTTAAAAACTCCCTTACTGCAAAAGATTGTTGTTCCATACTTTTTATTAGCAATTTCATAAATTTTGCTGTAGGGAAAACATGACTTTATATTTGAGTTTTCCAAATTTAAATATGGCTTCCTGTTTTTGGTATTAAGTGATATACATTTTCTAAATTTATTATGGTTTTCGTACATGAAATTCTACACAAAAATGTGCAATTTAATCTAAATTATTAATTTTGCATAAATTCATGCAAAAGTCATGTTTTTCAAAATTTGGTAAAACAATTTATTTTAAACAATTAAAATTTTAAAATAAGACTAAAATTTAAAATCCTAACTGGAAACAAGTACAGAAATTTCAGTTTGGTAAAACGACTTAAACATAACCTCAACTTTAGTTATCCTTTGGTTCCGAGTTCCATTTTAGTTAATGTATGATAAGTTCATACTACAAACTTACAAGGTCATGAACATTTTCCTAATTGAAAAATGGTTGTTTTTTGTCGGAATAATAAACAATTCAGTTAAACACATGCCTAACTTCTGTGCATGAATTGATATATATTTTAGTTTTCGCAGCCGACAAACCTTCAATTACCCGAGGTAAATTTGTCCATATTCAACAGCAGAGTGACATTTGTAAAATATTATCTATTATCGATATAGGATGTGTTGTGTTTTTGGAGTATGTATCATGACTTCCAGCCAATTCTCCGCTCAACATTTGAATGGAATGTACCAGAACGAGTGGGGTCCTAACATCTATTTTCAATTCCAAACTAAGTTTGTTTAAATACTAGCCAATGACAATATTGCATTCTGATCAAAAGTTTTCAAAAATCCCAAACCGAAATAGGTCCACAGATACCTTAGCTATGACTCCTTCTATGCGTTAACTTTTCTCCGTATCCCTATGGGTGATGGTGTTCTATTATGTATGGTCTACGAAAATGTATTTTTTATTGAAAGTGCCCGCATTACGGTAATTGTTGAGTTTTTCAGTTTTAGCACTTTTTTTTGCAAATTGCACTTTTTTTGGCATGTTTTTTTGATATCTTCTGGCAACACTGATCTCAAACCCTACTGCATGTCGATCTCATACCCGAAGATGCCTAAGTATCAACATCAGTGATCGATCAACACTAGTGGTCTTCATGAAAGCTCGAAAGAACCTCGTAAACTCGAAAACATCGTAAACTTGCACAGCAAACGTCAAAACAAACAAATTTCCCATACAAAGCGATTTGCTCAAAAGTGGAAAGTTTTCGAGGCAAATTTGCTGCGCAAACGTGGGATGGAGAAACGTGTAAACTTTTCACATTTAGTTGTCATCTGACTAGGATGGATAAATAAGGTGATAGCACTAGAATAGTAGAAAAAGTACACATACATAATACATGCAATTGCTACTGCTACCACCTTATGTATCCATCTTGGTCAGCTGATATGGTTTCGAGCACAACTACGCTGAGCAACTTTACCTGGTGCCTCATGCAACGGTGCGAGGGAAACTTGCGCTGAGCAAAAGTTCTCGGCTTTCACGTTTGCATGAATGCCGCTACTATTTCGCACATGTGAATTGCAGACTTGAGTTTGTATATACCTATACGATTGATGATCAACCGATGGTATCAATTCAGGCACAGTAGTTAGGCATCTGATGATGAACTCGTCACGGAGTTCGAAACTAGTTATGCCAGTGAGTGTGTGTTGAACTGAATTGTCTATTATTTCCAACAAAAACCAACCATTTTTCAATTAGAAAAATGTTCACGACTTGTAAGCTGGTAGTATGAATTTCTCATACATTAACCAAAAACTAACAAAAATCGGTCATAAAAATTCAAATAAAATTACATATATTTGAATTGACAAATGCAATTGGCTAAACTTGGATTGAACATATTTAAATACATCCATTGAAAAGATAAATACATTATTTTCAGTCATACAAAGAATGTAATGCATTATCGGTTATACATTACACTACACATCTTATTACATAGAATGTGATACCCCTTCTTTGCAAAATGATGGCAATTTCCATCATAACGTTCAGTCAATAAAAAAGTCACACAAAAGAGTTATACAGTAAATTTAATTGCTGGCAAATTTTTGTTGCTAGCAACATTTTACAAGACTGTTACATGGAATGGAACTCAGCTGTTTAAAAACAAAAATAAACATCATTATAATTTAGCAGGTTGAAGTTCTGAATCCGCTGTTTGTTGTGTTTGAAAAAAAAGTTCAGTTTTTGAAAATTTGTATGATACTAATCTAGGCTTTTTTATCTTATAAAATTTATGATGAGTGGAAACAAGCTTTGTTTTTGTACCTTACGTGCAAGTAATATTCAAATACCTGTTGTAAATGTATCAAAACCATGTGGCAGAGATTTATATAACCATGCAGTAACGAAACAGGTGAGTGACATTTTTTCAAAATCATATGTATTTTGGTTGTATACTTTTTTGCATTATTGTATTTGTTGGTATATATTTGTGTAGAGTTTGATAACTGAAACGAATGAACGAAAATAAAATGTCTGTCGTTGCTGCTTATAAGTACAACTACATCTGTTGCTACGATGTATTTGCTTGCACTGCCTACTTCGGGGAGTACCAAGAATGCCCATATATAAGTAATATACTTCAGTAATTTTTATACTTTATTACCGCCAGTATATTTTTAGCTAAGCAGAGGGTTCACACGGTGGGAACTATTACCTGTCCATTTATTGTTCAAGGTGGAATGGACCTCATGGATAGCTTTTTGGGAAGGAATCACAAAAAGAAGAGGTATAATAAGTGGTATTTGCGTATTGTTTTCATTTACTTGATTTATCAGCAACAGATTCTTGGATTGTCTATAAAAAATCTATAAAATAGAAATAATTGTCTATAAAATAGAAAAAGACTGCTAGCATTGAGCCAATTCCGAAACGAACTGGCTTTTGTGCTATACAACATTGGTACCATTAAATGACCTAAAATAGGTCGTCCAAACAGCAGTCCCCGTCAAATAAAAAATAAGAAAAGGTTATACTGCCCCCCCCCCCCCCCCCCCTTAAGACATATGGAAGGATGGTTCCGAACATTGGCCCAAATAGTTGGCGGTTCACTCAAGTGTAAATACCCGAAGTGTTAAGACTATTCTACAATCTCCTGCAGTAAATATCGAATTAATTTGTGCCTTAATAAGAATAATAATTGTTTTTTGTACAATAATCAGGAATAAAAATTAGACAAAGCTAATTTACATTTTATTTATTTGGTATTGAAAAAAAAATTAAGTTTGAAACAGATTATGAGTGGTAGTTGCTATATTTGTAAACACATATGTACTATTGAATATTATTTCTATTGTATAAGATACAAAACATTTGGAAATCACCTGTATATTTATGAAACATAAACAACATATTTTTAACCACATGTTGATATTTATTTACTTGTTTATCGTTAATGTTACTTGATTGTTTGTTCCATAATTTGTGCATAAAAGGAGAACCCTTGCTGTATGAGGGACATTGAACTTCGACATATAGAAGTAAGCACTTGTAGTTATAGGCGACAGCACCTTCAATAAAATACTTAAAATATATTTTCAAGAGTTGTTTTATTCAAATCTTGGATGAGACGGTACAACCTGAGGCATCAGGTTGTTTCACTGGCGACCAACCCATTAGAACCCGAAGGAAATGCAATTACAGCAGAAAATTTAACTGAAGAAGCGGATACCGAGGAATATATCTCTGGAGAGGAAGAAGACTATAGTATGGCAAACTTGTCAGTAACACAATTACAAGAGCTACTGGCGTCAGTCAGAGAAAAGATTTCTTTTCGTCCTGTACAGCACGCTTTCATGTACAGCGAGATTCTGCCTTAGTGAATGAATTTCTAACTGCCATCGGCATTTACAAGGATGTGGTGAAAATTTCTGATTAAAAGTCCCTATATGCGGAAGAATATGCTGCTCAATAGTGGAGTTGAGTAAAAGGTACAGTAAGTACCTTCGGGGAAGCAAAAACACTACTAAAGGCGTCGTTTTCTGCGACTATACCTGACTGGCGTATTTTGAAGAATATTATGGATAAAAATCAGTTTATGCATAAACCAACGGACAGTTTTGTCTGTCGAAAGCGGACACAATTTGGACAGCTCAAGACACCAATAGCTGAAGAGATTCAAATCGATTTGGTATTCGGGTTACTACATCCAAAGATAAGAGATCGTATCAAACGGGACGATTCCAAAACATTTGGAGAGTTATAAAAGACATGTCGTGAAGTGGAAATTAATCTGCAAGATAGAATCGCATATACAAAATCTAAACCTGACCAAGGGAGATGCGTATTTTGTAAGGTAAGAGGCCACACTGCGGATAGCTGTTATAAAAAGATGAGGCAAGAAGCTAATAAAGAAAATAATGATCAACAACAATTGCCAATGGGAAATAAAACCACTATAGCACATACATTTTCCTGTTATGGTTGTGGTGCACCGGGTGTGTATCGAGCTAACTGCGTAGCCTGTGGAAAAAATCTAAAGACAACCCCAAGTCTCTCACTTTTAACACAGTTTCTACAAGATGTTTGGAATGTAATTTACAAACTGCAAGCATAGAAATTTTTGACGTATCAGGACAAGCTATTTTTGATACAGGCGCAAAAACAAGTGTTGACAGCGCAAAGTTGTTGCAAGTACTGAAAGTGAAAAGTGCAAAATTTCAAGACATTCTAGCCTATATTACACTAACAGATGGATCCGTCACGAGAGGAAATGCAAAGACAACAGACTGTGACATTAAAATGGAAAACCGAACAAGAAAGATTCAAGTTATCTATCTTCCAAATTCAAAAAAAAAAAACAGAACTTGGTTGGGGATGGATTTTTTGGAAGATGCTGGAATTGTTTTAAAAATGGCAAAAGGATTTTGGTATTTCGATGACAACCCAAAAGAAAAGTTTCCGTTCCTAAACTTATCGGGAGTATCACCTTTTCCTATAGGCCAGAGAAAAACTGAAGATCAAGAGGTGGTAGAAATAACAAGAAACATATCCAGTTTCGTCAAACTCCTTGAAGAAAAAAAACTTATATCCTCGTTATCAGCGACGCCATGTCACACAAGAGTAGCGACAGTTAAAGACAATGATCAAGCTCGCCACAACACACCAAAAACACCGAATGGTTCAATTTTGAATCGACAGCTCAAAATAAAAACGATTTTTCTCCCCACTCAATTCAAGCAATTTTCCAAGATGCTTTACCTCCAGGAGAAAGAACGCCTGAAAAATAAAGCAGCTTGTTTGGCCCACCTGTTAAGGTTAAGAAGACTGAGGATTCATATTTAGACCGAATTTGCATTCCGATATATTCAGTGGATATGCATATGCTAAAGGAGTCTGATGGAGTTAATCTTACTAAAAGCTAGAAGTGTAAGCTTAATGCACTATTAAGCGCTAACGAAGATATATTTGAACAGACTTCGGGAGCAACTCAACTTGTTAGGAGTGAGAAGGAAAAAGAAATCGAACAAATCTGTGCAAGACCGTTTAAAGATGATTAGTAAGGTTATTGATAGCTGAAATGGTAAACTAAGGAGCAATTATTTTGAATATAACATTCACAAATGTAATGGGAACTTGAGAAGACAGTGGTAATTTTTTAACAATCGGCTTGGGAAAAGACAAGATAATAGTACAGATTTTTTGACAGAAAACGGTATAATAATTTTCTCTAAGGGGGTAAAGGTATCACGTCTCAATGATTTTTATTATAGCCCTGTTCAAAATATTAGGAACAACATTCCAACATATGGTGATGACGATATCAATGTCTTTAGAACCCTAGTTCCATCTCAAATAACATTTGGTATAAGAAATACTGACAAACTAAGTATTGACAAACTAAGTATTATAAAGTTGTTTAGGTACAGTTTCTATAATATTAGAATGCTGTTTTTTTTCTCAATAATAAACTACTCGTATTAACGTCTGCATTTCACCATTTGCGAAGTAGCCGTAATGTAATTTTATATAAGGGTTAGCCTTGTCGATCTGCACAGATCTCAAACTGTGTAACTTCATTTTATTTGTAGAAGGTAGAAATGCTTGAGAGAATGACTTCCAATCTCGGAATTCGGAGTATTTTATACACCGAATTTCGTAATTTCTGAAGGAGCCCATATTGTTCTTCGTTTGATAAAAGATTATATTGTACTGTGTACCGAATCAACTGGTATCATGGTGTTCCCGGGCAGTAAGAATGTTACTTTAACACTAGTAACAAAAGTTGAACTTTTCAAAAAGAATGCTATCATCGATATAAATGGCCTATTCCGATTCTGGCCTGCGCAGCTGTCTCAAAAAAGGCTAACGGTGTCATGAGTTCTGTGTTTATCTAACTCGGTTAAATAAGGGTATATTATTGAACATCGTTATCGTTTCCCGTCTGTTTCACGCCATAAGAACCAGTATTCTTTTCTTGTGCCATTCTCATATATACTTTCGTTGAAACAATGGTATTTTTTGGAGTAATACAAATTCACACTACTACCGTGAGGGGTATAAAGAAGTTTTTGTAAGTCGAAACTTGCGCACAAAAACTTTGTGTTCCTCTGTTTACTTTTTGCTTGATCACTTAAGAAAATTTGTTTGCATTTTTCCTTGTCTAAGACATGATTTCTGTATGCTTCTGTTTGTTGCATCTCAGATTGTTGGTTCTGGTTTATATGTTTATATTTTTCGCACAAACTGCATTTGTCATTTTTTGGCAGATGGAAGCCCAAATGGAAATCTTTTGTAAAAATGTTTCTAAATATTGCCAAAGTTATTATCTGTGTTTCTTGATTATTACGATGCAAGTGTTCTTTATAAAATCCATATACGGTCGGTATATTACGAAACTGTTGTGGCAAATAAAATTTTTGGATTTTATAGCGGTACAGCTGGTAAGATTTCAATAAACCTATGCGCTATATCAATTTTTGCTTGGCTAGTCTTGTTATGTGGCGAGTATTTTTTCTTTGTATTTGGGGAATGTTCTTTGACTAGATGACGCATGGTCATTTGCGAAAGATCCAACGTTTTTAACAAAAATTGTTGGCATGCTTTCGTTTTTTTCCCTGAAAGTTTATAAAATAGTTGTAAGATTGTTTTCGTTGCAGGCTTAAAACTATTTACGTACCTCTGACGATAAAGAATTCATTGTATAAAGTATATATAAACGCGAAAAAAAAGTTCTGTTTCGCTACTATGTATTTTCAAGAAGCCGCTTTTTAAGCATTCAGTCATTGCAAATGTCAAGGCAACTTCGATTAAAACTACAGTTGTATAGAACAATAAAGTTCTATATTTACAGTGTCGCTTACGATAAAATTGCCTGTACGTGAAAATGTAAACCAAGCAAACGATAAAATGTACTCTGCTTTTCTCCCGTAACGGTACAAATTCAAACTCTATGTATTCCCACAAATAACTAGTACTTATAACCTATTTGCAACAAAAAACTAAATTTCGATAAATTGTCGCAAATAGGGGTCGACATCTTAACGTAAGTTAATTTTGGCAAATGTCTATTATACGGATTCATCTCCAAACAGTAAAAAAATTAATGCGTCGAGTAGAACACGATATTTTAAGCAAAGAAAGTAAAATAACAAAATCGGGGCAAATGCATAGTTTCGGAGTTACCTCGAAATTTCGGATATGTGACAGGGGTATGGCGTTAATGTATCCTGTAAAGCCATTGGTATCACTTTTTTGTATACAACAAGTCAAAACAAACTCAAAATATAATGTACCACTCTTCGATAAGCCGCGTAGTTATCGAGTTATCTGATGTTGAAATTTTGAAAAGTTATCAATTTTTTTTACTTTTCTCAAACAAAACAAAAATTTTTAAATTTTTTTAAAATAATTTTTGTTTTTGTTTGAGAAAAGTACAAAAAATAATATTCGAAAATTCGCGCGATGTTTTAAAATAATTTTTGTTTTTGTTTGAGAAAAGTAAAAAAAGTTCCATAATTTCTCAAAATTTCAACATCCGATAACTAAACGACTTATCGAAAAATACTACATTATTTTATGTGTTTGTTTTGACTTGTTTTATACAAAAAACTGTTATCAATGGCTTTACACGGTACGATAAAGACATAACCCTCTAAAATATTCGAAATTTTGGAGCCCATAACTCCGGAACTATGCATTTGCGCGATTTTGTTATTTTACTTTTTTTGCTTAAAATAACGTCTTTTGGAGTATAAAATAACAAAATCGGGGCAAATGCATCGTTTTGGAGTTACCTCGAAATTTCGGATATGTGACGGGTATGGCGTTAACGTATCCTGTAATTTTACTTTGTTATTTTCCTTTTTTTCTTAAAATAACTGTGGGAAGGGGGAGGGGGGGCCCTCAAAAAATGCTTGTTTTTTAGGCAGAGCGGCGGCGAACCGCGTGTGAAATTTAATAAAAACAAGATCATAAGTTTCAGTCGGGTGAACCGACTTAATCATACCCTCACCCTAAGTTATCCATTACGCGGGAGTTTTGTTAAAAACGCCCATACTCAAAGGCGACCATATTCAATAACAGATTGACATTACGCTAAATATTATTGAATACCAAATTAGTTAGTTTCCTCCCAATATTTATATTCGAGGTACAAAAATGGGTATGACAAGTTGTTGCCAAAATTTTGATCAGTACCTCATTTTATTAAGATCGTTTATGATTTATTGGAGATATCGAGTTGGCAAACCGCAAATACGCCCAACTTTTGTATGGGAGGTACGAAGCTGGGCGTGGCACAATAGTCAGTTATTGATTACACAGTAGCTTTTAGCAAAATGTTGCTAGTACCGAATTTTAGTAAGATCGGTTGTAGTTTACGAGAGTATTCGTGTCGATCAACCGGTTATCCGCCCAACTTTTGTATTGGAGGTACCAGAATGGGTGTGGCGAAACAGCTCATTTTCTAAAAGAGAGTTTAATTTGACTAACTATTGACTAGTACAAACTTTCATAAAGATTGGTTCGGCTTTGCGGGATTTCTCGCGCCGAACAACCAGACGGCCAAACAACTTTTGTATGGGAGGTACCACAATGGGCGTGGCAACATCATCCTTGTTTGAATCGGTTATTGGTGTTTGATAACGTGAAGCCTTATACCTAATTTTATTAAGGTCGGAAGTGTTTCACGCGATTTATCGCATTGACAACACTGACGAACACCCTGTTTTATATGGGAGGTACCAGACTGGGCGTGACAATCTCGCCCATTTCCTCTAGTTAAGTAGGCATTTACAGATTAATGCCCGGTGTGTGGGATTGAAGCTAATCACATCTACCAGAAGAAAGGTTTGAAAGAAATATGATTTTGTGCTAAATGTATCGATTTGTATGGGGGGTACCAGAAGGGGCGTGGTCAAAACGCCCATTTTCAATCCCAAACTCAATATTGGCAAATAATAGTCACTGACAAAATTTCATTGTGATCTGTAAAGACCACACTCAGCCAGACAGACAGACGGACATGGCTCATACGTCGTAAAAAGTCATAAAACGAATTTCGTCCAAAGATACTAATGGCCAGTTTTTAAGTGGGTAGTTAACTATAAGATTACTTAATCGTAATTGAAAGTTATTTTGAGGATAACTCTGCATTTTGTTTTTCAGTGGTGAGTTAATGTAAGTCGCCGCATTGTTAACGATTATGGCAACCCTTGTATTCTTATTGGAAAAAACAACTGGTTTGGGATAAATACCAAAACAACAAAGAGGAACAAACAAAATTGAATTATGTAAAATAATAAATAGATGCATAAAATCAAAGTAATTTTAACAAAAATGTGTAAAAAACTATATAGGCGCAATCATTTAACGATCTAGACTAACGTATGTGTACAAATACGCAAAACAGAAGCATATATTTTATACAATCTAACATTTCTCATTTTGACAGTCAGTAATATGATTGACAAAATCATATGGTTCTGACTACAAGTTAACCAACCAACATTGTGGGTTAAATCATAGTTAAACAATGACTGAAAAACACAATTCGATGTTTAACCAGAATTTAACTAAGAATCGAAGATCACCACTGACTGAAAAACTGGCCATAAGGGTTTAATATGGCTCCATCTATGTGTTACATTTTTTACGTATTAAATGATATATATATGTATATAAATATATGTATATACCCCCAATCCCTATGGTTGAGGGTATAAATACAAGTATTGAAACCGCGCTTGGCCTGCATGCACCAGCTTTTTATATTATTAAATTGTTTGTGTAGCAAAGAAATTTAAACCTTCTGAAAACAAAAACGTGCGAAGATTTTCATATCATAAAAAAAACAAATAATTTATTCAATGCAAGTAAGTGTAAAAAGGGCCGGTTTTAATCTCCTATTTTTTTATTAATTGGTTATAAATGTAGATTTATATTGGTAAAATTAATTATGATAAATAATATATATTTATTGTGATTCAAAAACAATTTGTTTCTAAATATTATTAGGTTTGGGAGGAAATACGCACATGTTTCCACGTAAGTATTTATATGGTGGTTTGGTGGAAACACGGCAATGGGATGAAGCACGTATGTATATACTTTCACGTAAACCCATACATTTTTGTCAGTTCGACACTTGCAAAGATATGCAATTTGAGAGTGTGTTCCAAACATATGCCTGGAACCTTCAGAATGTATTTGAGGGAATATGTTACAGAAACCGTTTTTTCAGCGTTTAAGTACTAAATAAAAATTAATATTAGTGCTATTTATAAATACATAAACTGAGTAAGAATTGTCTTGTTTGGCAAAATTGATTATATTGTCGAACTGCGTTCGTCACCTTTCCTTTCGGAGTTTGGCAAGTAAATAAACTGTCTTCAACTTGTTGAGGGTGTATGGTCAAAATCGAGGTTGATACAAAAAATCGAATTTGACGTCAACTTTATGTCGCTCGCCTTACTCATGGTTTAAGGCGCCCTTTATATGGGGGCTATATGTAAATCTGATCCGATTTCTTTGTATTTATGCCGTTCTGAGGATAGAGCGTGTATCAAGTTTTAATAAGTTCGGACTATTCCTGTGCACTAAATTTTAGCTAAAACAAGGCACGGACATATATGGCGGTATTTCAATCAGTAGTCGCGACTCTAGGATATCAACCAATCTATTTGGCATATTCCTTACTTTTCATTGAGCTTACAATTTCTACCTTCGCCGTTTTTGGCTTGAACAAAATCGATTTTTCGTTATTCTTTCTGTTTTTTGCATAATGTATAGTACACTAGGCCTTGCCGAAAAAAAAGTTGAAGCAGAATCCACACACACAAAATTTCAGAAAAAACGATTAATGTCCCGCAATGCACTTGAAGCAAAAGCGAGATGTAATTTCATATTTTGGAAAATTTTAAATGGGTGGAGCGCGAGTCGTGCTGTGTGTGTAATCGGCTTATTTTTTTTATTTTGCAGGTTACTATTTCAATTTATTAAAATTAATGCTTAGGATGCCGAAAAGACGATTTGGATAGTGCGGGGGTATCGTGCTTTGCAGTCCTTCATTTCCGTCCAAACGCAATTTTGGCGGGAGTTAGGCGGCACTCCTCCGACTTGATGGACCATTATGACGTTTCTACACATATGTGCCGAATCTGGAAACATCACTATCGACCTATTTTCGGGTTCAAGACACAATCGCGGCTGTAGCATCGTCAATTCAGGCAAATCCAAGGCGGTCATTACAACGGATAATTCATGATCACTTAAACTTGTTTCCGTACAAAGTCCAAATTACAATCAAGTAAAACCCAAACTTTGCCAAAAAAATTATTGAATTGACGGATTATTGATAACTTGCTTGTTTATGCCTCATGAGGCCGATTTTGATATAAACGGCAATGTAAACAATCAAAATTGCCCAATATGTAGTGAGCCTAATCCAGAAATGCTCAATGAGACGGAAGTGCACCCAGAACGAGTCACTGGGTGGTGCGTAGTTTCATCAAGGTGCATTGTGGGGCCATACTTCTTTAAAGAAAGGAGTTGAAGGATTTTTTTACCCAGAAGTGCATCGAAGACGTATCAGTTTCAACAGAATTTGGTTCCATCGAGATGGAGCAACTGCACACATAGCCAGACCGGTTATGGCAGACGTCCGACGTAAATTCCCAAACAAATTAATATCCAGATTAATATCCGCTGGCTCCCCAGGATAAACCTGACCTGACTGCACCAGACTTATGGGGCTATGTCAAGCAAGAGGTTTGCAAAACGAAACCAAGGAATTTGACTGAATTGAAGAAGTCTATTAAAACAGTATTTGAGGCCATCCAGACTTCAGGCCGCAATGAATAATTTTCTGATCAGGTGTCGCATTTGCGCGGATGAGCATGGAGGGCATTTACGGCCTATCATCTTCATATCCAATTAGTTATGTAAAATGAAATTGAATTTCTATACAATAAGAAATGTGAATTAAATACATTTATTAAAAAATGTTATGTGAATTTCTTGTTATAGCACAATTTGTGCGCCAGCCTGTGTAACTCTGTTACATTTTCAAAACTGCAAGAATTTCCTATGTGTCATTTTGGTATGTATATGAATTAAAAGTAAAGAAATTCATTGAAGATTTCTGATGCGCTATAGCGGCAATCATGTCTGCTATAAAACTTATTTATTCCAAATTCTCAAAATTGTATAGCTGCGGTTTTAAAGAGTAAATATAGCAAAAAAGTACGTTTTCTACTATAAAATTGAAAGTAAACAGAATTTTTTGCATACTTCAAATGTCCTTCCTCAAAACTTTTGATGAACATACATACCTGCAGACACATGCTATATTTTACCATCCCTGCAATTTTGAAAATGTAGGTCAATTACTTATATATTTACATTTTCCAAGATGTGAAATTGCATCTCGTTTTTAATTCATGTGCATTGCGGGACGTGAATGGGTTAATTGTTTTTATTTAAATTTGGTGTGTGACCCATTTTGTGACCCATAGAATGATTTTTTTGCTAACCAAATCCTGTAGCTTCGCCCTTTTCGGCCCGGCCTAGTGTACGTACACTGGACAATATGCACAGAATTTAAATCGAAACAAGTTTTTAACGCTTTTTTATAACCCAAAATTTGTTTGTTCATAAAATGCCGTTCAGCGCTAACTTGGGTGTTTTTATAATTAACGTAAAGTTTAAGCAAATTTTAATTACTTGCAACAATTCATCAAACGTGTATCCTGAGGCTAGAAGCAGAGGCATGAACACCCATCAACATTTTGACCAAACTGGGTTTGCGAAAGGTGGGAAGAGTGCAGAGATAAATTATGAAGAAAAAGCAATTAATAAAAATGTAAATTCAATTAAGTTTATATGACAGGGAGCTGTCAAAAGACCTCAAATTAAATATACATAACTAAAGCGACATATTGATGTGCAGAGCATCCAATTGCAGAACAACAAAACAACTGGATGAGCATCAGGATCTGAAGGATCCTAAAGCATTCATATTCAGAGACTACCCACTGAAAGGTGCTCAAGCTATGAACAATTCATGACTGCCCAGTTAGACGCAATACTTATTACTGGAGTTGCTGAAGTGTCTGTCTGTCAATGCACGATTGAACGCATGAGATTCAACAATGATCCTTGGAGTCATCTACAACCACCATATAAGTGAAAATTACTTTTATATTCGATTAATGTGCTCTCTCTGTTCTTTGCTATAGACCATATCTTTCATTCATATATCCATCAAAAACGGTTCGGCTATTCCTCCATCACAACCAGAGCACAAATCCAATTCAATTAAGCTTGATCAAATTAAAAATTATGCGCCAATTTGCCTTTCGCCTCTTTCTCTTTTCATCCAGGCTAAAGCCGGTTCCGTTGCATGCCGGAGCTGTCAGGCACTGTAGGATATCTTAGAAATGTATTGGTCACTTTTTGTGGGGTGGACCTGTTAATATTGCATAATCGCTTCTATAGTTAACGGCACATCTGCTGCATCACGATGGCACAGTCAGGATGGTTGCAAGTTGCACTGCCACCCTGCAGTGCAGTATTGCATGCATGTAGCACGATGTTGCTGCTATTGACCAATGCATATGTGCCTTCTTGTTGTTGTGGCATATTAGGCTTCCGCTATTATTTCAACATATTAATCGAATTTCGGTTTGTCTGCATCGCAGCTCCGTTCCATAATGATTTGTTATTTATATTTTATGCTAATTATAATCGCTTTTAATTAAGTTCAGAGATTCGTATCAGGCCGCGAACATAATTTTAAATTTAATTCCAATGATCTTGTGATAATGAGCTATATTCCCAAACAGTCTCAAATATATTTACTCAATACAGCTTTTTCTATTTCTTTTAGGTGTACGAGAACAAAACATATCCGTGAATCTAGTGGTTCGCATTTGATCGACTATGTGCCAAAGTTCACATCAAAGTGACAATGAAGATCGATAGGTGGGTGGATGTGTTACAGTACATTATCAGAATTATGTGTTCTGAATAGGAAATACATTTTAATTATCTAATCCGCTGCCTATATCCATATAATGCTCAGAAGCGAAATTGAATGAAAAAATTTGGTAGATGGTGTTTCGGCTCATTTCATTAGACAATGCTGTAATGCATACATTATGTTTTCCATTGGCGTATTCTAATGTAAAATTTTCCGCCAAACCTCTCAAACTTGATCGAACAATAAAGTATGAATTTTATCTAATTTAAGCTGACGAGATCAGAGTCCCTAGTCCCTCCTCCCGTCTTCGTCAGCCCCAAAATGGACAAGTTAAGTCCTAAACCCATCAGCAAATTGTTGACGTCCTCAACGTCAAACGAGTCCGACAAGCGAGTATTCACTACTACGTAGGGCTTCGCACCCTTTGAAGTGTGCGTAAAGGAACTAATTTTGAATAATTTTGGAATGAAAACAATTCCTTCAATTTGGTGTGATCCTGAAGGGAACATGCAAAATAGTTCGTATCTCTCTTAGTCAACATACGCACTGAAAATTTCGAATGACCTAAAGCCTGAGTTGTCTCCTTCACCATCGTCTTATGATTTACATCGAAAGCGGTTACGGCTGGCACCACCTCACTTCTCGTACTACGGATTGACTTCGCTAAAGCCGCAATAGATTTTGCTGCCGACGTTCACTTTCACGGACGCCCATCCTTGAACATTTCTTTCTCTCGACGCCCTCTGCCCACCCGGCAAAGGGAAGTTGCTATTAACCGCCGGGCATGGCACTTGGCTGGACATACCTAAATCTTCTTCGTCCATTTCATCATAGGATAACTAACCTATTCTCATTCTCGGCGACAACCCGCTAACGCTCGCGCATTAAGGTCTCCAGCCTCTCTAGCGCGGCCAGTCGGTATTCGAAATTCTTCTTCAGGTCTTCATTCTCGGCCGTGAGCTTGAAAACAGTTGTTTCGATACTGAACTGAAAGAAAAACGCTTTGTCGCATGGATGAAACGTTTTCGTTGGTGTTTTTACGCCGATATAGTGAAAAGTGTCGTATATCCGACAATTTGGTGGTCGCTGCAACGAAAAATTTCATACATGATTTCTTTGACAATTTTTCATTTCGCTGCTGCAACAACTTACTTTTCGTTCCTGCAACAATTTTATTTAATTTGAATTTTGTAGAAAACTTGGTTAAAAATTAAAAGAAAAGACATGAGATTTAAACTACTAATATTTGGTTTATCTCTTACTTTTTATTGTTTATATTTATTATTTATTTATTTTGTAGGTTTACCAACATTTTTAGTTAACGAAACAATTGCGTTATTGTGATTAAACTAATTTTGTGTTCCTTTGTTCCTTTGCAACAACCGAAAGTGGGAGACAAATTTCTCCGTCAGAATAGTATTTTAAATAAATTTGTTAAAACAGACTAATTAGATATATAAGTACTTAGTAATAATTTTTATTGTGAAAAATGAATTGTGTGAATTTATGCCTTTGCTGTGATCGTGTGTGTAACTAGAGTATCTATAAATCAAATAGATATCATTCGTTCCAGGAAAGAAAGTTGAAAATAAGTGATTTTATGAATTCACATCCTCCGATTTTGTTTATATTGACAACAGAGATGTCATGCCACAGTACACCATGACACCAATGACTCTCATCTCGATTCCTCATCACGAAGACATCGAGTTGGGCGCCAATATGTCACCACGCACTGGCCAGATTGCTGAGGTTTTCTTCCAACGTCAATTTCCCTACTGTCGCACATCATTAAGCGGCTTGCTTGGTATGCCATGCTTAAGCCTGGGCTGGTAAACTCGCCGGACGGGGGGGATCTTTCCACTTAATGACATCGACACAATCTGACATGGCAAACATCAAGAATACATACCAAGGCTAAAAACAAACGAACCGAAAGCACACAATATCCTACGACATAATAAAATAAAAAAAAAAACGGAGCCCGAACGGATATATCATTAGATGAAAACGAAACAAATGCGACCATTAAACCGAATTAATTAGAAATTGTAATATCCAAAGAAAATGTTTTGCGGGTGTAGGGAAAATAACTTATTTGTCGATATTTTTGCTGACTGGTGTAGATGTCAGCGTTGCCCACCCTCACGAAGCCCCTACGGCTTCACCATGACTCTGTTTCTTCTCAGAGTCCCAATATGTTAACAACCCACAGAGACTTACCTTCACATACCCCTACTTTACCAAACTGGCCAACTACTCAGCCATACTAATGACGACCATAGATCGGATTTCGAAATGAAGTTTATTCAGCCTCGTATAAAGGCAACTATTATTTACAATTTCAAAAACTTAATTTTAATGGGGCCTCTAGGGCGAAGTTAAAATAAACTGTTATTAACAGATATAAGATGTGGGAGCACCCTTTAATGGTGTCCTTAATGAACTTTAACAACATTCAAAATTGTGATCAACTCTCACACTTAGGAACTAAACAAGGAACTTAACGCTAAATGAACCTCATGCAAACTGAGAACACAAACTTTAGATCAAAAGAATCTAATGTTCTCTAAGATACCCCATTTTGGGTAATGACGATAATAAAAGCCTAACTACGGAATCCAATAAATAATTAATATAAAATTTGACCCGAAAATTTATTGGGTACCCCTCGTATACCGGCTGAAAAGTTTATAGGATATAAGTAAAGATATCAGATATAGAACGAAATGGCCATTGATGATGAAAAAATATTATAATAAAATAAGAATAATATGTTCAATATATAAATATGTATAACATGTCAGAGGGTAAGTATGTCTGTCCATATAAAAAGGGATTCGTAGATGCTAAAAATTGGAGATTTACTTTCTCACTTCGCCTGGGTTCTTACAATGATTATATTTTCTTATCGTTAAAAATGGTGTAATTTCAAACTTTACACCTATTCGGGCACAATAGAGGCTGTTCTGATTCAATTTTCAGGTTTAGGGTGCACCGTTTTCAATTAAGTTTCTAACTTTTCAAAATTTTCGTGAATGAAACCGAGATTCTACCGATGCGCACATATTTTCACTTTAATTAAATTTATCTACAATTCTTTAGTTTCGAAATTACGGTCTCAACAATGTGCACTAAATTTTTACTTAATTTCACTATTTTTAAATTCCTCTATCAACTAAATTTAGACGTTTACTACGTGCACTGGTTTTACTTTTACTTCAATAAGCGCCGAATTCTATAACCATGAAATTATGATCTTTACTATGTGCACTGATTTTACATTTACTTCAATAAATTCAGAATTCTACAACCATGAGATTTTGGTCTCAACAATGTGCACTGATTTTACTTTTAATTCAATTATTCTAAAATTCATTAACCATGGAATTTTGACTTTAACCATGGGCACTGGTTTTTACGTTGATTTCAATTTATCCAAAATTCTCTAACCATGAAATTTTAACTTTGGCTATGTGCACTTATTTTAATTTTAGTTTTTCACTTATCTACTAAGGCTCTTATTCTAGTGGATTAATAATTGTGTATGCGGGAATTTCTCCATTCATGGTCAACATTCATTTATCAATTTAATGATCTTCCGCACTTTATTTTTGCTTGGTCGAGATTATCTTTTCTTTCAGGTTTCTTTGCGAGAATTCGCACTTTATTTTCGCTTGGTCGAGTTTTTCTTTTCTTTCGGGTTTCTTTGCGAGAATTCGCACTTTCCCTAATCTTGCCCTATGTCCAAGATTCACTTGTAAGTCCGGGGGTTAAAGAAGCAACGGACTTACCTTTTTCTCCCTCAAGGGGGGGTTTTACATAAGCTGTTTTACCGGGGCAGTTGAATGATGGTGGTTGAACTTCGATACTTTTCTTCCTGCTGTACCGATGTTAATGTTGCGTATGTTCACTTGGTGCTGGCTAGGCCTATAGGTCAGATTTTTGCCGAGAGATTCCCGGACTTTCCCCTGGTACTACGCTTCCCCGAGACTAGCAGGTGTCGGAGACACTAATGACGTCTTGGTCTCGGTGGAAGCGCGTAATCTCGGTGGTGTCTCGGTGGTCTGAAAATGTCCTGGGCCGGCGATTCCGGTTCCTAATCTGGGAGGCTAAAAACAAACACACAATGAGGATCTATTGACACAAAATTTCTTCTCGTCCACATGGTCTACAATCTTACCTCCTATGTCCTTGTTTCGGGTCGGGAATTGGATTGAGGTCTTGTTTGGTCTCGTTGGAGACAGAAACGTCGTAATATACTGATTCCAGCAATTTGATGACTTTCAAAACTTAATTCGTCACTACCGCTGACTTGCGTTTCAAACTTTAATCAATTAATTTCACCACTTTTAAAATTTTTACTACTTCACTTGTATTGGAGACTGCTGTCGACCGTTTGGTTTAATTTCACAATTATCAATGACAGACAGATGTAAATTTTCGCAGCAGCTAAGCGATCGTTGTCCGTTATCCCACATTCCATTGTCTGCATGTATGTGTGTGTGTGTATACGTTTACTCGTCGCTTTAAGGGTGATGCGTAAACGTTTGATTGTAAGACTTGGTGTTATGTGTAAACGTTTACTTGTGCGTATGGGTGTCGTGTGCAAAACGTTTGCAGGTACCTGTTGGGGTGGGGTGCAAAACAAACAGTTTCTTAGACGAAAACTGGTTTGGGCACATTCCACAAATTCCATTGCACATGATGCAATAACTGACGGGTAATGTTATTGTTTTAGGTCAGTTTAGTCGGATAGTTGCCGGATGACTTGGCATGGGGATTTTTGATTGCCAATATGGGGCCGTTACAAACCCAATCATCTGGAAGACAGTCATGGCGAGAGATGGGAGGGAAGGCAGAATTCAGATGGTTAGTAGTCATTAGCTTCTGTGGACAGGGTATCGCCACCTGAGGTATCAGAGACCTTCCGAGGGGATGGTGCTGAGTCACTCGGTGGAACAAATCCCGTGGACTTCCGCCTATACTAAACCTACTTAGTTCAACCCCCATTTCCGTTGCCAATGGTTTCGTATGGTCATAGTTACGGTGGGTGTAGTCTTTGTAAAGTTATTGTATTGTTTGTATTCGTTATCGTACTCGTTACGTATTCGTTACGTATTAAGTTTCGTATGAGTGTCCTATCGTAGTCGTCTGCGAGAGCCGGATTGGAGCTGGGACGTACTTGGCAAGAGCGCTTCAACCTCCTCCAGTTGTTCTTCGTTCTCGATTTCACGCGGGTCATTTTCGCCGCATAGGTGGATTATGATCTGGTCTTCAACGATCCGCAAAAACCGAACACCTCTTCTACCAGAAACTCGGCTTCCCGCTTTCTTGTATAAATCAGAAACCGCTACGCTGTCCTTAACTCGGAGTGCGCGTAGAGCGGCTCGTCCACTATCCACTAACTTGGGGAAGTTTGTGAGAAGCTCAAATTTTAGACCGGGAGCATTACACTCCACGATCACCTGGTAAAGTCCTGAGTGTACCACCAACTGAGAACATGCGTGTATGTCGAAATCTTGGGGTGCGTAGGAGATCCCTAACCGGTCCAAGACTTTAGCAACCTCAGCTCGAGGGTCACTGGTCACGGTTTGCGGGAAGCCCCTGATTGCAACCTTAGTATCCGCATACCCAAGTTGTTTCTTACGCAGGATGCTCTCCTTATATTTCATCTTGGCTACTTCTTGACTTCGCGCGTAATCGAGATTCTGCTTCTGAAGGTCATGCAGTTGGATGGAATGGTCAAGTTGTTGAGCGTTCAATGCCTCGTTTTCCGCGCTCAGTGCGGCCACTTTTGCCTGCATCTGTTTCACGCTGTGCTCCAATCCGACTACTCGTGCGTGATACGCTTGATCAATCTCGCGGAGCTGTCGTCGCAGGGCTGCATTTTCGGCTTCGTAGCGTGTGTGCTGGCGTTGTTTTTCCTCGCGCAACTGAGCAATGATCAGTTGCGCGGATTCTTCTGCCCGCCGAAGTGTGGTCAAGTGTAGGTCGAACTGCACACGCATCTGTACCTGTGCTTCCAGATTTCGCGATGCCTCCGACTGGGCAGCAGCTCGCTGGACTGTACTCGTATGCAATTGTTCGCGAAGGGTCTCTACCTCTTGCGGACTAGGACCGGGTTCAGCTTCGCCGTAACCTAGGTAGACGGCACGGACGGTGTAGTCGGCGTGTCTACAAACCGGGCAATCAGTTCGCTCTTCAGCGCGCCAAGTCTCGTGACAAGTCCGATGGAACACGTGTCCACAATCGGTAGCGAAAACCTGTGGATTGGTGTCAGACAGGGTTGACAAGCATATGCTGCATTCAGCTGCGGACGACATGCTTGGGGTCACCTAATGGGGTTAGTCGAATGTCAGGGTCTTGATACTCTCGTGCTGCAAATATACCAAAAGAAAATACCCCTAAGTAATTTGAACGACTAATCATGGGACTATATAAACTCTGTCCTTACCCTAACTAATAGGATTTCCTTTGCAAGCTGTTGTTTCTCAAACACTAATGACATGACAGAACTAAATAACTTTACTTGAATAACGTACTTATCTAGTAATGGACCTCGATTGCTCCCATCCCAATGTGTCTTCTGCTCCCGAGAATACTATGCTACGCAAAGGGTAACCCGTATTCCTCCGGCATTGGTCCACATTGGCCTAGAACCGATAGAGCTCTAATTACTAGTTGTTTTTCCAAAATACCAAAAATAAATAACCGAAAATCTGTTGCTACATTCTCGCATATTCGATTATCACCAGAAGATATACAAAACTTAAAAGTTTCACACAAACATGTACTCGCAGTTGTATCTCACACACACTACTGCTTCAGATCCTTGGCGTGGAATACGCCCAGTCGCTTACCTTTCAGGTCTTCAAGCTCATACAGACTGTTCCCGATGGGTTTCAGAATCCTACATTTCAGAAACTTTCTAGCCAACTTAGCGTTGAAATTATCCTTAAAAGAGCTTTGCTGAAAGTTTCGTCGATATACCTCTTGACCAGGGATAAACTTCACTTGTCTGCATCTGGTATTGTACGATCGCTCGTTTTTCTCATATGCCTTGTGCAAGCTTTCCTGAATCTTTGTCCGTATCAATTCTTGCGCCACTGACTTAGGCACTGTTTCTCCGCCAAGGTCTGTTAAACTTTGTAAGCGTCGTGCCAGCTGGTACATGCTTCCATGCGTTACCATGTTCATACCGAATAATGCGAAATATGGTGTTACTTTCGTTGCGCTGTGCACCGAAGATCTTAGTGAACATTCAATCTGGGAAAGATGACGATCCCATTCGCGATGATCCTCCTTCATATATGACCGGATTGCTGCCAGAACCGACTGATTTACTCTTTCAGACGCGTTCGCTTGCGGCGAATGTACTGCCGTCCGATGGTGTTTTATCCCAAAATTGTTCACGAAGTCGTTGAACTCTCGGCTAATAAATTGTTTCCCATTGTCAGAAACTATTGTTTCTGGCACACCGAATTTATGGCAGATCTCGTTTATCAGAAATTTAATCACATTCTTGCTGCTGGCTTTTGGCATCGCCTTCAGTATCACAAATTTAGTCAGATGATCCAGAATAATAAAGATAAATGTGTTACCATTACGGGAACGTGGATATGGCCCAAGAAAATCAACGAAGATTCGCTGAAAAGGTCGCTGGGTAATTACTTCTTTGCCCATCGGTGGTCTTAGGACTCGGTTAGCAGCTTTGGCTTCACGACACACTTGGCACGCGTCTATATAACTTTTCACTTGCGCGTTCATGAGCGGCCAATAGAAGTACTCCTTAATACGTTTTAAGGTCTTGTGGAAACCTCCATGAGCTACATGTGGTGGATCGTGAGCTCTTTTAACTACGTCAGCTGTCAACTCCGTTGGTACCCATACTTTCCAGGCGAAATCTTCGTGTAGAGGCACGCCGTCGTAAGGCATCGTTCTTCTGTATACGATTCCGTCGATCACAGTCACGTCGGGCAACCTGTTTGCGTTGTCTTCCACGGTTTTAGCTAAATCCTTATACTCATCGCTCTTAAAAGCTTTATCATCCAGATCGATCAGACGCACTACTTCCGCTGACACTTCTTCCATTTCATAACGTGATAATGTATCTGGCACAACGTTGAGCTTTCCTTTCCTATGCTCTACCACGAAGTCGAACGACTGCAGATGCAGACTCCATCGAGCTAATCGCCCACTGAGATCACGGTGTGACATCAGCCATTTAAGGCTGCTGTGGTCCGTGATCACCGTGAAAGCCATTAACTCGATGAAAGGTCTGAACTTTTTAATTGCGAGAACTACCGCTAAGCACTCACGCTCTGTCACGGTGTAGTTCCGCTGAGCAGACGTCAGCTTGTGCGAGTAGTACGCGATTGGATGTTCTCCTTCATCATTATCCTTCTGGAACAGTACCGCCCCAATTCCTAAATCTGATGCGTCGCACTGTATGTAAAAACGTTTCGAAAAATCGGGATGCACCAAAA
The DNA here is from genome assembly GCA_963931995.1 of Phaonia tiefii. Taxonomy (NCBI): domain Eukaryota; kingdom Metazoa; phylum Arthropoda; class Insecta; order Diptera; family Muscidae; genus Phaonia; species Phaonia tiefii. Next base: position 131,379,316 of record OZ008368.1, on the reverse strand, counting down.
CTGGACTCGTCACTAAGGCGTTCTTCAACTGGTCGAATGCCGCTTTAGCTTCTTCCGTAAAACAGAATATCTTGTTCTTCTTCAGCGTGTCCGAAATCGGGCTCGCGATAGTGGCATATTCAGAAATAAATTTTCGATACCAGCCGGTAGCGCCTAAAAAGCTCCTAACCTGCTTGAGGGTTTTCGGGTACTTATAGCCAATTATTGATTCCACCTTGGAAGGGTCTGGCTTGATTCGGCCGCCGCCGACGAGATATCCCAAATATTTCAACTCCTTGAAGCAAAATCTTGATTTTTGGACATTGATAGTTAGTCCTGCTTGTTCGAGGCACTTGGCAACTTGACTCAACAACTCTACGTGAGTCTCGAAATCTGGAGATACCACCAGAAGATCATCCAGATAAACGAAGACGCGACCACGGATAGCGGAAGGTATCACTCTATCCATTAATCGGCAAAGCCTTTGAGCTGCATTACACAACCCAAAAGGCATTACCTTAAAATGGTAGAGTGGTCTTCCGGGCACCGTAAAAGCAGTCTTCTCTCGGCTGGATGGCTCCAATGGTATCTGCCAGAAAGCGTCTTTTAGGTCAACACTGGAGATATAGTGTGTATCGCCTAACCTGCTGAGCAAGCAATCTATATGCGGAAGTGGGTACGCATCCTTGACCGTCAGAGCATTAAGTTTTCGTGCGTCCAGGCACAGCCGATTCTTGGCCCCCTTTCTTACTAACGTTACGGGATGGCTCCATGGACTTTCACTGACTTCAATAACTCCTAGATCGAGCATGCGGTCCACTTCTGCATACAGAAGAGTCTGCACTGCCGGCGAAACAGGATAATACCGATCCTTCACTGGCACTGCATCTCCAGTATCGATCGTATGCGTTTCCAATGTAGTTCTGCCAAGGCCTTTCTTTGTATAGCACGGAAATTTCTCCATTCGATGGACTTCCAATCCAGCTCGGGCAACTAACTCTTGACATCCTTTGCCTAGGCATGTCACCGATGCTCCGCTGTCAAGAAGGCCCTCTACTTCTATACCACATATGTTAACTTTCGCGTAGAATCTATGGTCTTCTCCTTCGAATAGAGTGGTAGCGGCAATCTCTCTCCGCACCAATCGCCGTTTCTGGTATCGTATTCTCGCTCTATCGATTCGGTCAGATGGTTCTCCAAAGATTCTTTCTCTAACTATGCGGTATTCCGCCATACGCTGGTGTATTGGCCGGATTTCTTTCAAAATTGGAATTGGTCGTGGTACTTCTCCGCGATCATTATTTATCAAAATTGTAACCACTGCTTCTCCAATGGGTACTGGAATATTTTCTGCATCATTATCGATTTTGTCATTGCCGGTTAATCTATTTTCCGCTAAATCGTCATTCTTTATGGTGTTATTATTCATGGTGTTGCTATATGTTGTATCGTTTTCGGGAAGAGTGTTATTGTTGTTGATACTACTATTGCTGTCACTACTGATGGTGTTATCATTGATGGTGTTGTCGCTGATGTTATTTTGGACTAAATCATTCAGTGCTGGGTCGTCCAAAGTCGAAATAGGTATGGCTGGGTCTAAAATTGTGTGGACCTCACCTCCCCAGTCTGAGGTGGGTTCCTGGGCTGGTTTCCCTGACACACTGGACACTTGGGCGTTACAGTATTTTCACGGCCACACTTGTAACAGAAGATGTTTCTCACCGTTGACAGACAATCTCTGAAACTATGTCCTAAGGCCCTACAATTCCAACATATCAAGCTTCCAATAGCCTCTATTTCTGCATCTGCTTCAACTCCAACTCCATCTCCTTCCAGATTCACCTCGTGTACTCGCAGTTGGTTGAACTGCCGCGTGGGATACTGCTGCCGTTGTGTAGATAGTAATGTTTCAGCTCTCCGCACTTCGCGTGAAAATTCGTTGAGTGATGTCGCGGGTATTGGGAACATCAATTGAGCTAGCGAAGGTTTTAAATTTCCCTTCATGATCACCGCTAACTGCGCCTCAGTATAGGGAATTCGCTGCTGGTGTCTCAATTGCATAATGGTATTATAAAATTCTTCGAACGTTTCCTGCGGCTGTTGACGTCTACTCAGGATTTGACTCTGAATTTGAAATTCATTATCATAACGTTGGAATTGCACTGACATCGCTTGTCGAAGCTCGCTCCACCGAAGGTCAGGCGTCAATCTTCTACAGCTCCAATAGTATTCTAGAGCTGGACCTTCTAGCAAATGGTGCAAATCTTTCAGCAATTCCGCAATATCGCATTCCTTGTCTTCGCATGTGACATCAACGCGGTATAAGAATTCCTGCACATTCATGGTTTTCCTCGTTCCGTCAAATTTTATTCCCCATTTAGTGACATCAGGTTTACGTCCACTTCGACTAGAATACTCCTCACGGCCACCAGAACTCGGACTGCGCCGCTGGCGTGTGTCGTTCCTTCTCGCTCTGTTGCCTGGAGGTGGTGTTGACTCGCGAACTGGCCAGAATCGCGGCGTTGGTGCCGTAAAGTCATCGGTTGGCCGCTGCCGTTCTGTGGTCGTCGCTAATTCCATCATAGAAACCATTTCAGGTCTAGTGTTCCTCGAGGGTTGCTCTGCTGGTAAATGTCTGTCACGATCTTCAGCTGTTCTAGGATTCCTTCTACTTCTCGGCTCCTGCTCCTAGTAATCTGCCATATCTCGTCGCCTATTAGTTCCATTATTTGCCTGTATTGGCATCAGCGGCGGTAGTAATCGTTCTTCAAGTTGACTTCCCATACTGCTGGCTAACGATTGCCTAGTGGCTTCCACGATCGCTGGTAAAATTCGTCGTACAAGAGCTTCGTCGTCTCTTTGTCGATCCGTCTCCATTTGTTGATTCGGTTGCCGTTCCATATTGCTTCCATGACCGGATGATGTTGCATTTGCTCTTCGTCTATGACTAGCCAATGCACGACGGGCTGTAAGCGTGCTATAGTCTGGAGATTCTGGCGATTCTTCTTGATCCGTCAAATTGCGGTCGCTGGTAATCTGATCCAAACTCGCTGGATAAATCCTGCCTCCTGGCACACTGGTCGTCATAGGAGCTGTGGTCACGACTGTTGTTGCTGATCCTGCCGCAGTAGTGTAAGTGAGAGGTGCGGAAGCTGCTTGAGTGAAAAACGCTTCCACCGTGGACTCCAATGGTAAATTACCACTTCCAGTTCCACTAATGCGCGGTGATCGCCGAACAGGCATGGTTAATTAACCAAAATCAAAAATGAATAAAGATAACAAAAATGAGAATTTCCTCCCCTAACTGGGGGTACAATGCAAAATTATATCCTCTTAGAGGTAAACGAAATACGAGAATTATCAACAAATTGTAGGAAAATCAAAATGTCCAACGAGTGTTGTCTGTGAACAACAGCTTGCGATGGAAAGAAAATCAAATCTCTTGGTCGAAAAACGAAGAAAAGCAAAAGAAATCGTCGAAAAGAAAAATAAATGAGCTGAAAATCAATAATTAGTCGAAATGAAAAATATAATATAGTTTCGAATATAAAAATAAAATCAAAAAGAAAAGAAACACCACTTCTAAGCTTACATCAACCTTAGAAGAATGTTTATATTCTAGTGCACAACAAAATCAATTTTCATCAATCGTTATCAAATGATGCAAAACAAAAATTTTCTTGAAGATATTGAAAAATGCGGTATTTCAACTATCTACAATAGAGACTATGCTCAAGATATAAATTCAAAAATTGGAGTCTTTCATCCAAAAACGCTTAAAACTAAACTTGGAGTCTTTCATCCAAAATATTCAAAATCACACCTGGAGTCTTTCATCCAAAATAACTAAAACTAAAACTTGGAATCTTTCATCCAAAAATGCTTAAACTGAATTGCGGGATCAAACACCCAAAACTAAAAATAAATGCTTGGAGTCTTTCATCCAAAAAATGCGGGATCAAACACCCAAAACTAAACTAAATGCTTGGAGTCTTTCATCCAAAAAATGCGGGATCAAACACCCAAAACTAAAAATAAATGCTTGGAATCTTTCATCCAAAAATGCGGGATCAAACACCCAAAACTAAACTAAATGCGGGATCAAACACCCAAAAACGAAAATCCAAACTAAAATCTTCTTGTCGTCGTAGATGGTAATTTGGGGTAAGTAAAAGTAAGTTACCGTGGGCAACTTGTGACAAATAAGCTTCGCAAAAATTTTCTTCAAAACACAAAATCATAACAATTCATCGCTGAACTGATAGGTTTACTGAGAACCAAGACGAGGGCAAACGTTATAGGCCTGAGGCCACCTAACGTGTCTCACTCCTCCAGATTCTCCTGAACACTTCCATTGGGTTCAGCCTAGATAACTAGTAGTAACCTTAAACTTATTAATTTTAATTTAACCGTTAACTACTAATTCAAAAACAAACAATATATAATCTTTCGCCGGGAATGCCCTAAACAATTCGTCGCAACGCGGTTCGATTACGAAATCTCATCCGGGACTTACGTATTGTCCTTAAACACTACCGAAACGAAAATGAGTATAAATGAAAAATAAAAGCTTTGCCAGTCATGAGTTAAACAAATCGTCGCAACGCGGTTAAAATTTAAATTTTTCGCCGGGACTTACGCTAAGTTTAACTACATTAACATGAACGAAACGTGAAACTATTTACTCTACTTTACTTTATCAAAAATGGATCAAACAAAAATTTAAGTTCACTCACGATTATGAGCATTTGTTTCAGACTAGAATGCCAAAACAAGACTTCACGAACCGATCAATAAACAAAAACGAAAAATATATTATTGCCCCGAAGCAGATCCGTCGCAACGCGTCAAGAAATTTAATAACTCCTTAAACGGGACTTACGTATCGCGTAGGAACAAAAATAAATTTTCATACTGAATTACGGTTTAATAAACATAACCGCTCGGGCCCCACGTTGGGCGCCAATTATGTCATGCCACAGTACACCATGACACCAATGACTCTCATCTCGATTCCTCATCACGAAGACATCGAGTTGGGCGCCAATATGTCACCACGCACTGGCCAGATTGCTGAGGTTTTCTTCCAACGTCAATTTCCCTACTGTCGCACATCATTAAGCGGCTTGCTTGGTATGCCATGCTTAAGCCTGGGCTGGTAAACTCGCCGGACGGGGGGGATCTTTCCACTTAATGACATCGACACAATCTGACATGGCAAACATCAAGAATACATACCAAGGCTAAAAACAAACGAACCGAAAGCACACAATATCCTACGACATAATAAAATAAAAAAAAAAACGGAGCCCGAACGGATATATCATTAGATGAAAACGAAACAAATGCGACCATTAAACCGAATTAATTAGAAATTGTAATATCCAAAGAAAATGTTTTGCGGGTGTAGGGAAAATAACTTATTTGTCGATATTTTTGCTGACTGGTGTAGATGTCAGCGTTGCCCACCCTCACGAAGCCCCTACGGCTTCACCATGACTCTGTTTCTTCTCAGAGTCCCAATATGTTAACAACCCACAGAGACTTACCTTCACATACCCCTACTTTACCAAACTGGCCAACTACTCAGCCATACTAATGACGACCATAGATCGGATTTCGAAATGAAGTTTATTCAGCCTCGTATAAAGGCAACTATTATTTACAATTTCAAAAACTTAATTTTAATGGGGCCTCTAGGGCGAAGTTAAAATAAACTGTTATTAACAGATATAAGATGTGGGAGCACCCTTTAATGGTGTCCTTAATGAACTTTAACAACATTCAAAATTGTGATCAACTCTCACACTTAGGAACTAAACAAGGAACTTAACGCTAAATGAACCTCATGCAAACTGAGAACACAAACTTTAGATCAAAAGAATCTAATGTTCTCTAAGATACCCCATTTTGGGTAATGACGATAATAAAAGCCTAACTACGGAATCCAATAAATAATTAATATAAAATTTGACCCGAAAATTTATTGGGTACCCCTCGTATACCGGCTGAAAAGTTTATAGGATATAAGTAAAGATATCAGATATAGAACGAAATGGCCATTGATGATGAAAAAATATTATAATAAAATAAGAATAATATGTTCAATATATAAATATGTATAACATGTCAGAGGGTAAGTATGTCTGTCCATATAAAAAGGGATTCGTAGATGCTAAAAATTGGAGATTTACTTTCTCACTTCGCCTGGGTTCTTACAATGATTATATTTTCTTATCGTTAAAAATGGTGTAATTTCAAACTTTACACCTATTCGGGCACAATAGAGGCTGTTCTGATTCAATTTTCAGGTTTAGGGTGCACCGTTTTCAATTAAGTTTCTAACTTTTCAAAATTTTCGTGAATGAAACCGAGATTCTACCGATGCGCACATATTTTCACTTTAATTAAATTTATCTACAATTCTTTAGTTTCGAAATTACGGTCTCAACAATGTGCACTAAATTTTTACTTAATTTCACTATTTTTAAATTCCTCTATCAACTAAATTTAGACGTTTACTACGTGCACTGGTTTTACTTTTACTTCAATAAGCGCCGAATTCTATAACCATGAAATTATGATCTTTACTATGTGCACTGATTTTACATTTACTTCAATAAATTCAGAATTCTACAACCATGAGATTTTGGTCTCAACAATGTGCACTGATTTTACTTTTAATTCAATTATTCTAAAATTCATTAACCATGGAATTTTGACTTTAACCATGGGCACTGGTTTTTACGTTGATTTCAATTTATCCAAAATTCTCTAACCATGAAATTTTAACTTTGGCTATGTGCACTTATTTTAATTTTAGTTTTTCACTTATCTACTAAGGCTCTTATTCTAGTGGATTAATAATTGTGTATGCGGGAATTTCTCCATTCATGGTCAACATTCATTTATCAATTTAATGATCTTCCGCACTTTATTTTTGCTTGGTCGAGATTATCTTTTCTTTCAGGTTTCTTTGCGAGAATTCGCACTTTATTTTCGCTTGGTCGAGTTTTTCTTTTCTTTCGGGTTTCTTTGCGAGAATTCGCACTTTCCCTAATCTTGCCCTATGTCCAAGATTCACTTGTAAGTCCGGGGGTTAAAGAAGCAACGGACTTACCTTTTTCTCCCTCAAGGGGGGGTTTTACATAAGCTGTTTTACCGGGGCAGTTGAATGATGGTGGTTGAACTTCGATACTTTTCTTCCTGCTGTACCGATGTTAATGTTGCGTATGTTCACTTGGCGCTGGCTAGGCCTATAGGTCAGATTTTTGCCGAGAGATTCCCGGACTTTCCCCTGGTACTACGCTTCCCCGAGACTAGCAGGTGTCGGAGACACTAATGACGTCTTGGTCTCGGTGGAAGCGCGTAATCTCGGTGGTGTCTCGGTGGTCTGAAAATGTCCTGGGCCGGCGATTCCGGTTCCTAATCTGGGAGGCTAAAAACAAACACACAATGAGGATCTATTGACACAAAATTTCTTCTCGTCCACATGGTCTACAATCTTACCTCCTATGTCCTTGTTTCGGGTCGGGAATTGGATTGAGGTCTTGTTTGGTCTCGTTGGAGACAGAAACGTCGTAATATACTGATTCCAGCAATTTGATGACTTTCAAAACTTAATTCGTCACTACCGCTGACTTGCGTTTCAAACTTTAATCAATTAATTTCACCACTTTTAAAATTTTTACTACTTCACTTGTATTGGAGACTGCTGTCGACCGTTTGGTTTAATTTCACAATTATCAATGACAGACAGATGTAAATTTTCGCAGCAGCTAAGCGATCGTTGTCCGTTATCCCACATTCCATTGTCTGCATGTATGTGTGTGTGTGTATACGTTTACTCGTCGCTTTAAGGGTGATGCGTAAACGTTTGATTGTAAGGCTTGGTGTTATGTGTAAACGTTTACTTGTGCGTATGGGTGTCGTGTGCAAAACGTTTGCAGGTACCTGTTGGGGTGGGGTGCAAAACAAACAGTTTCTTAGACGAAAACTGGTTTGGGCACATTCCACAAATTCCATTGCACATGATGCAATAACTGACGGGTAATGTTATTGTTTTAGGTCAGTTTAGTCGGATAGTTGCCGGATGACTTGGCATGGGGATTTTTGATTGCCAATATGGGGCCGTTACAGAGAGACTCTATGGAGCCATTAAGAGAATCCCATTATCAGATATTTGAAATTTAAAAAATTCGCGATTTTCTTCGCGTTTTCATTTTTGAAAAACCTCAAAAAATGAAAAAAGTTGTGAAGTTTGGAGAGCTATATTTTTTTAAGTAGATGAACTATTTCAAAAATTTAAAAAGTTTCTGAATGATACGGTTGTCTGTTTGTAGAATCCGTACTCTAAAAATGAGGGCTTGATTTCAGAAATGCATTTTTATAGCAACTGCACTTTTTGAATGCATTCTCCACTTCTTTTTCCCCCTATGATTTTAAAAAATTTAACATTATTGCAAAATTCAGAATTTTTTACAAAAAAGACAAGTAATCTTTTTTTGGGACAAGGCAGCTTACTATTTGTAATGATTTTTTAAAAAAAGACTTACTTGATTTTTCATATAAAAAAAAATAAAATTTAATTTTTTTTAGGATTTTGAAAATGTTTGTACAAAATATGAAAGAAATTTATTTGGTATGTAACTTTGAACTGCTATATTTTAAACAGTTTTTGTCGCATTACTATTATTTAAAAAGTTACTGTAAGGTATTGTTGTCATTTAAAGTGTGTTTTTCTAAAATAATGCTGATTGAGAATAATGCGAATGCAATTACTTGTAATATAAATGCTATTTTTGGATGCACTTTGCAAAAAATTCTAATGTACAGAAAAAAAATTGTTTTTCTTTTGATTTTTTTGTAAGTAGGCTTACTTTTTGATGCCAAATACTTATTCCTAGGAAACTACATGCTACTAGAATTGGATGATGAAATACTTCTTCCCTATTTCATCATGTATTGTGTTCAGCGTGTATACACACCTATGTACACATTTGTACATATGTGTGTACAATTCTGTGACAAGCAAAAGTAGCAAAGATCGAATCAAACTATTAGTTGGAGCGAGATGACTCGATATGTACAAAAATGTTTGGTACATGTGTAACCTGCCAAATTCAGTAAGTTTGTTTTTTACTTCTTCGTGATTTTCATCAAGATAAGACGTGGGCGCATGCGAGCCAAATAAATTAACAAAGTACAAATAAATAAAAAGTGTTTTATTCGATAGTTGAGTGGCGGGGTATTTTTCAGAAATTCTAACATTCTAAAACAAAAAAAAAATGAAAATTAAGTGTTGTAATCCTTTAAATTTATCTGAGCATAAAAACAATAAGTTCGAATTGCTCAGAAAAATGACCGTGAAACTATTAAAACTTACAAATAAATTTAACAAAAATCTTAAAACAGTGCCGTGGATATGTGAAAAGTGTAGAAATCTCGTTATTAATAATGCGGCTAAACGTAATACAAAATGTAACACCTCGCCTAATCCAGAGGATTGTGATACTAATTCTAATAGTGGTAGTCCTTCAAGTGAAAACTCAGACTCTGATACATGCAGTACCAATTCAAATAACTTTGTAGTTAAAAGTGAATTAATTGATGATTTAAATGTATGTTTAAATAATTTAGATACCTCACCAATACAAATAAAAAAAATTAACCAAAAAAGATATCCTAAAATAAAATCAGAAAAAGTGTGCAAAGTAATAAAAAAAAATTTTTGGAATTTGTGAGCCTTCTAATAAAAATGATCAAGATTTAAAGTTATTGGAAAAATTAAAAACTAAATTTGCAAATGCTATCGACATTAATAAAAAAATTTAAATTTTAACTTTGTTTCATGAAATGAAACGCAAAGAAATAAAACAGCACTTCCAAGCAACATACTATGTGATAAACGCTGCGAGAAAGTTATGTGTTGAAAAAGGAGTAATGTCGTATCCTTCAAAAATTATTCAGAGAAAACGTCTTGATGATTCAGTGGTAAAAACAGTTAAAGAATTTTATCAAAACGATGACGTAAGCCGTATAATGCCGGGAGAATGGATTTCGTCACAATATGGAAAAACGGTATTAAATGTCAAAAGCAAAAACGGCTGGTTATAGAAAACCTAAAAGAAATGTTTATGCTGTTCAAAGAGTCATATCCTCACATTTCTATCGGGTTCAGTAAGTTTGCAGAACTAAGGCCAAAGCAGTGCATATTAGCTGGAGCATCAGGCACTCACACAATTTGCTTATGTGTCCCTCATCAAAATTTTAAATTGTTGTTAGATTGTATGAAAAATTATAAAATAATAGAAAAAGATGTTTCGTACCGTGATTGTTTAAGTAAAATTATATGCAAATCCCCTACAGAAGTCTGCTATTTGCATAAATGCCAAAATTGTCCAGGTGTTTTAAATTTCATTGAAAATATAAAAGTAGTCGCTGAGGAAATAAATGTAATATCATTTAAGTATAAGCAATGGATTACTACTGATCGTGCAAATTTAGAGCAACCAGAATCTGATAATAATGCATTTTTTGAAAAAGTTTCGTGGTCGTTGACTAAATTACTAAAACACTCATACATTGCAGATGAACAATCAAAATATTTTAAAAGTACACAAGAAAATTTAGAAAATAACGAGTGCATTCTTATCTGCGATTTTTCAGAAAACTACGCGTTCATATTTCAAGACAGCATTCAAGGTGTTCATTGGAATAATGACACCGCTACAGTTCATCTTTTTGTGTTGTATGTAAAAGATAATGGAGTGGTGAAAAATCTAAACTTCGTGGCAATATCAAATATACACACTCATGATGCTGTAACTTTTAGAGTGTTCCAAACAAAAATTTTGGAGCACATTAAGGCTCATTATTCATTTTTAACTAAAGTAATATATTTTTCAGATGGGGCTGTAACACCATATAAAAATAAAAAAAAAACTTTATAAACTTAAGCCATCACGAAGAAGATTTTAACCTTAAAGCAGAATGGAACTTTTTTGCTACTTCGCATGGCAAAGGCCAATGTGATGGAATAGGCGGCACTGTTAAACGGCTTGCCAGAAGATCATGTTTACAACATCCGGGAATGATTATTAAAACACCTCAACAACTCTTTAATTGGACCGTTGAGAATATAAAAACATTAAATTTTTTTACATTGATTCTGTCCTGTACAAGGAAACCGCCGAAAGATGCCAACAACGATTTAATAAAGTCATACCAATTAAAGGAACTCAAAAATACCACTCGTTTATTCCACAAGATAAAAGTACAATAATAGTAAAAGAAACTTCAAATTCAAAAAAACAGCTAAAACCTACAATTATGAAATTTAACAACAAATAATTATTTTAATTTTGCATTTATCAAATAAAATCAACTTATTATCTAAATATTTTTGTAAACATTATATATATCAAAACAAAATATTTATAAAATTGTATGTTTTTTATAAACAAATCTTTAGATTTTAGATTCTTTAGATTCTTTTTCATAAATATAATTAAAAATAAAAGACATTATTTTTGAAAAAGCTCATTATTTAGACCAACTTTTTATATGAAATATTTCACGTTTTTTTTAAAAAATCATTAAAAATAGAAAAATTCTTTGTCCAAGAAAAAGAGAACATTTATTTAATAAATACTATTCTAAATTTTACAAAACTGTTTTTTTTGAAAATCGAAGGGGGAAAACGCACTGCAAAATGCACTTTAAAACTGCATTTGCATACAATTTTTTTTTGTAGTGGAAACTGTTAAACTGCAAATCATAAAATAGACAAAAACAGCTTTCAGAAACTTTTTAAATCTTTGAAAAATTCGGTCCACTTATGGGAATGTGGCTCTTCAAAGTTCACTACTTTTTCCATTTTTTTAACTTTTTGAAAAATGAAAAACGCTAATAAAATCGCGATCTTTAAGAATTTTAAAAATCTAAAAAACGCAAATGTATATTTGGCTCCATAGAGTCTCTCCGTGCAAAATTTGAAGAAAATCGGAAGACCTTCGGTCAGATTTGTGGCGTTTTCTCATGGAATGAATGATATATAAACAGAATGCAAGGATCAACACGACAGCAAAGAAAGTAAATTCATTTCAGCAATGAAATAAATTCAGTGCAAGAGCTATACTTATTCATTGCAACAATAAAACATTCCATGCAGCAATGAAGCAAATTAATTGCGGCAACAACCATACTTTCACCACAGTAACGAACAATTTGCAGTTGATGAACACGTTTTCATAGCGGGAATGAAACTGAACGTTAGCTCATTTTCGATGACAACAGTTGTTAGGATGATGAACATTTTCATCCCTGTGACGATGCTTTCCGTTCAGTGTGCTAATTAACTCGTCAACCGACAGCTCTTTGTCATTCTTCATTTTCAGCGACTGGAAGTCGCACTTCCGTAGATTACCGGAGTTACAGTGCCGGAGATTTCAGCACCAGCAGCTTTACGCGGGAAATCCACAATTTTACCCCGGGAAGGGTCCTTCTCCTTCCTCTTGAAGGCTCTGGCGCCAGACGCTTTCGCGCCAGGAGAGACTTTCTTCTCCATTTGATTTAGATTTATTTTTAGTTAGTTGTTTATTTATTGATTCTTTTCGTAAAACATCTTAAAACAAACGGCATCAATACAAACAAACTTATACACTAAAAACAATTTTTTACACCATCAAGGAGCACTCAAAATATTATATCTATTATATTTATATGAACTCGCTTGAAAGTCGTCCGTTTGTTTTCTTAAACATTAGTGGGAAATTTCTCAAAAAAAGAAGGAAAAAAGGAACTGAGTTTGATTTTAATTATAAGTACACTTGTCAAAAAAACTTATAACTAACTGAAAACTAGGTAAAAATATTAAACTTAAAAGTAAATGGAAAAACTTTAGAGAAACAAACACTTTTAATTTTTGAAAATGATCTGCTTAATATATGTACACCCTAATCACTGGGCCACGTTACATACTGAGTTATATATGCCATTTCTTCTGTGGTAAAAAAGGAGACGCCCGTCCCATATTAGCAGACCAGCTTTCTCAAGGGCAAGAAGATCGACAGGCTTGAAATAATTGGCCAGAAAAGAATTTCGCCCATCCGCTTGAATCCGAGCGCAGAACCCACCAAAAAACGTCAATCCTCGAAAAGGTGACCGCATCATAAATGCCCTGGCTAGATGGCCTACTAAAGGATCCAACCGCCAAAATCACAGTCTGAATGCCCAAACAGGAACAAAACGTGGTCTATATGGGCCACAAAAGAAAATCTTTCCTGGAAAATACCCCCAAGGTGCGCTTGCGCTAGCCGTCCTGCTGCAACTCGTCCATAACCGACACCTTGCTCTTGGAACAGGTGTGGCACTCAAGGCCCGGCTTATTTGCCATAGGTCGCCCTACTCCGGTCCTGGTCTCGCTCGAAATCAAATTTTGCTTCTGGTGGCCACCAGCAAGTTGTGAAAACAACTTGCTGAAACTTCCCCAAGGTTTCTGTTTGTAGTTGTTTATTGAGCTTGTCCAAGTATTTAGCTAATACATTTGCATTCAATAAATACATTCAGACCGTGTAAAAAATAATGAATTCCATGACGCTTCATCGCGACCTCTTAGAACTCTCAGACTACAATTTGAAGGGTACGATCAAAAATCCAGATAGTTACTTAAAATACTAATTGAATTAAATAGGAATTTCCCAAAAATTAGGATATTTCTATTCTATGATCTATAAAACAACTACAAATAACTTAAAACTAAAATGAGATTTAAAACTAAGATAAAAAGGAAATTCAATTTATTTATGACACAAAGTAAAAGCGACACGTTGAATAAGAAAATTACGAACTTTGAATTGAGATTAGTACTATTAAGCCAAAAAAATTACTCGTGACTAGCCACCTAATCGCGCACGAAGGAGCTCATAACACCTGTCAAGGCCCGCTTCTTCTCCACACCCGATGTCACTTGCCAATAGGTAACATTAAAAGACGCTGTTCTTTCCAGGAGTACAAGACAGCCGGTTCGAAAGATCCGGATACAATCCGCATCCATTTCCACAAAATTGGAACCAAACCCCTCCTTACCTAGAGTCGGATTTGGGCCCACAGTAATCTTCATGACGGGTCACCGCCCCGCAACACTCGCATTCGAAACACCAGCTCTCCGCTGGGCACCACCAAGAACATTAACAGGTCCTTTAACTTTTCCTAAACCTTAAACTTTCTCTTCTCCCGCACTTTCTGGACAATTTCCAGCTTCCCGGAACATTCTTTTAAACCAGCCGTATGGCCTTCCATGTGCCCAACTCAGACAGTTGTTACATCAGTTACCGGATCGGTCACCACAACCCCTTGAACATTCTCATTTTTTGGCAGGAATACTGCACTTCGCACTTAACGCATCTGGTGACATGTTTAACTGGATTTGAAGCATTGAGTCGGCCCCTTTTTCCGGAACCGCGCAAACTTGACCGAACATTCAAGTATAAACTATATAGGATTTAGACTGACGAGATCGGAAACCCTAGACAGCTTTAACAGCCATCTACCTCATCCCATCTTCGTCAGCCCCAAAATGGACAAGTTAAGCTATGAACCTATCAGGAAACTTTTGACGTCCTCAACATCAAACGAGTCCGACAGGCGAGTAATCACTACTATGTAGGGCTTCGCACCCCTAGACGTTTTAAAATTTTGAAAACAAGTCTTTCAATTTGGTGTGATCCTTAAGGGAACACGCAAAAGAGTTCGTAACCCTCTTTCTCACAGAAAATTTCGAATGGTCTAAAGCTCGAGCTACCTTCTTCATCACCTACCTGCTCCCGACTCGCGCCAGGAGTTGCTCTATTTGACTTTGAATACGACCAGAGCACCAAGTTCAAGTCCGCCACAAATTGTTTTTTCCAATTAAAGTGTCTGCTTTGGCTCCTCCCAATTTCCACTAGTTGATGGAACATGTAAATACTGCACAATGCCCAATTTATATTTTCGATGCTGACACTTCACTGCAAATACGAATCGATGCAAGGTTTTGGTTTTATTTGTAATTCTTTTCTCAAATGTGACAATAAAATTTTGCACCAATACAACCAAAAACTTAAAGCTACCTACTATAAAAAATTGCGCATAATGCAGCCAGTTAAAAAGCAAGACGGCTTACAGGCTACATAAGTACAAAATTTCCCAAAAACGCAATAAAATGGACTAAATTTTTTGTTATAAATATGAAAACCTTAAAACTAACTTAAAATTAAATTAATACTAAACACCAAAAATTGTCATCTTAAGACTAGGTACAACTTCGGACCAACGAACAATTTCACTATCAATTTTTACCCAAAGACTTTCGTTCTCACATATACCCCCATCACTGGGCAATATTATAAACCGTGTTATGGACGTCAAGCGTGCGAAACCGTCTGTGGTAAAATACCAGACGACCATGATCATATAATAAACCACACTCGCGCAAGGTGAGGTGGTCTACGGGCGTGAAATAAGCCCGCGAGGAAAAACGCTCCGCATCAGCCCTATCGAAACAGGCCCTCTCCAATTAGTTGTCCGACGAAGAAGTCCCTTCCAAAAAGGGGTGGACGTCTCGCAGGAGGGGTGACGGAGCGCGCCATCCGCCATAACTCTTCTCCTCAAGCCCATTCTCATTTTTCTGCATCTGACTGGAGCAAATAGTAAACCACGCTGGGAAAGCATAGGTCAAAACAAGCCTTACCTATTGCCTATAAATTAACAGGCGAACGTGGGCACTAAGGCCTCTCCTTCCAACCAGCAGCCTACATAGGCAGACAAGACCTGCTTTGACCTACACAAAGCACGATAAAATTGAAAATTGACGAAATTGTTGTGAAACTTGACGAATATTTGAGTTTCTCATAATGCAGTCCGAAATTTTAAATAGCCCCTAATATTCAGCGCTATAATTTAATTAATAATTTTTTCCGTATTTTACTTTATTGTTTTTCTTTAAAAATTCTACTTAAGGGATAAAAGCATATAAAATGTAAATGAAAAGAAATTCAATTGAATTCAGTAATAAAAGGAACAGAAACACGACTTTAAGAAAATAATAGTGACGGAATTATTTTTGTAAGTCTTTCTCGCTTTAAAGTCTAGGGAATTTTTCACGGCTTTCTAATGTCACCGCCATAATTCCTTCTTGATTCTGTTCCACAACTCCTTTGGACACACTAGCGAGCAATTGAACGTGTCTTTCCATCCCTTGTATGTGTAAGGGAATCTTTGGATCGGACAGCGGCGGATCATTGTCTTCTAGATATTGTTGTAGATGTTCATAAGGGATGCTTACAGTAAATGGAATTATCATTCATGTCAATTAAATTCGTATAATCCGTGCAATTGAAGTTTATCGTAGGTTTCTTGTAAACTCTCACTTGCATCGGATCTTCCACATGGTTACGATAGTGTAAAATTATTTTAAGAGCTAAGTCGCGTATTTATTTTCTTCGTCGAACAACATTGTCAATAAAACGTTTACTGAGTGAGCATATTTACAATTTCTCTTGAATGCGAATCCAAATATTGAGTCCAACGTACGAATTTATGAAATAATAATACCCTACCGTACACGACAGAGTTGTAATATTTAATAATGAAGTACATTGGCGTATACACTTTCATTATACAGTTTGCCAGTATTTTTAAATTTTTAGATGACTAACTAGTTGTCGCATATGACCGCAATAATCAACTGGCGTTGGTAAGACAACGAGAATGTGCAATTGGCCCTGGTTTAATGTTGGACAAATCCGCCGAAACCTCATCAGAAGAAATTGCAAGTGGCATTTTGTACAAGTACATTGCGTCGGTAGTTAATTCAACAGTACTTAAATCAGATATATTTTCCAGTGTGATCATCTCAAAACAGTTTACCGCCTGAAAATAGAAGAAAAATTGAGTGAAAATTAGTAATAAATAATTTGTAGGAATTACATTTTCACAAATTTCAATTTGTTTGCTCAATGTTCCGGTTGTGGATTGTGGTCCAGTGGTGGATGATTTTTCCAAAGTGTCACACAAATGTCGAAGCGGAAACTCGTTAAAGTGGAGAAGACAGACAAACCATTGCAGTGGTCTGCAGGTCAATTCTGTAACTCTCGTAGCTAATTCCCTATCTCGATCGCTAAAATGCCAAAATTCTGGTACTGTAATCGCTTAACTAAAAGTTACTATTATCGCCGTAGCTAATTTGCTAAAAGTAGCCTAGACTTCTCCATCTGGTTTGATAAAATGCTTTTGGAAAGAGACGAACATATTACGCACACATTTGACACTTTATACTCGTATTACTGTTGCCAAACCTTATAGTTTGTTTTCCTCAAAAACATTAAAAAAATTCCTTCACAAAATCTTACAAATAACTTGTAAAACATGAAATTTTATAAGTAAGTTTGAAAATTCTTGCCAAAATTTATTTAGATTTCCCAACAAATGCGTAGTATTCTTGATATCGCTCTAATAGTGTGCAAAACATGGCAGCTCTATAAAGGCTTTGTTATTTTCTGAAAAAAAGGTAAACAAACATACTGTTTGTGAATTTTCTGAATATTGTGTTGTGACAAAGATGTATATAAAAAAGAAATATGAGCGGGTTAAACCGAAGACGTCTAATATCAAGATAAATTTGACTGAATTTAAATTAAAAGTATTTTTGTTGAACTTATCTGTTAGCGGCTTCAATTGCTAGTTGCTAAAAATTTGAAATTTAAGAGACAATTGACAGCTGTTTATTCGTTAGAGAATACAAAATAAGCGAATTTTAGCGATGACAACAAACGCAAAAATTTCGGCGAGCTCAATTTTTAAGAGAGAGCTAAATTTAGATGCATTCGTAGCTAAAAATCGCTAAATTCATTTTAGATGCTTTTTGCGATGGAGATTAAGCATTAACAAGTTACAGAATAAACCTGCTGTTTAACTGCAATTCGAATCGTCGCAAAATTCCAATTTTTATGCCAGTATTTGCTTGCTCACCATCACAGCTTATGCCAATCAAAGAATCCAGAGATATTGCTTTATTGGTGAACAATTTGCTCGATTTGATGATTTTGTGTTCAGACTCTTCATTTTCCACTTTTATGTAGGCTAATAATTGGGAATGTGGTTCCTTTAAAACAACTAGATGAGGTTCTTTCACCATCGTTGATTGAAATTGTTATTGATTTTGCCGTCGTGTTGTGTTCTGCCGTCGAATGAAAATGCAATGAAATTGGAAGCATCATATTGATTAAGAAGCACTTTTGTCTACATTAAGCTTTTTCTCTACGAACTTTACTCTTATCCATAATAATTGCCACGACAATCTTTAACACCAATGTCTTCCATAAGAGATGTTGCCAATACTGATGCTACTCTATCAAATCTGTCACACATCATAGCAAAGTTCAAAGCATCGTATCTGCGAGTACATGGTCCTCGTCTCGTTTGAGATGCAGCTTGTGGTCATATTGAATGTGAACTGTGCTCATAATCAATATCCTTATCTTCTTCTTGTACGTATGTTTCTATTACTAGGGAAATTCCGAAGTAATAAAGAGCGAACGAAAATTCGCATTCCGCGAATTTAAAATAAAAAACAATAACAATATGTGTGTATGAAATCGAAACTGGTTGCGTGGCTTGCTTAATCAGGGTGGGTTTAACAGTTCTATGCATGCATTTCAAAAAAAAAATAAAGTAAAATAAGGGAAAAATATGTTTTTTTTCAATCTTTGTCTTAAATTGAATGAAATCGATATAGGTCGTGAAAAAGTACCCCCCCCCCCCCCTAAATTATAGCGCTGAACATTATGGGCTATTTAAAATTTGGGACTGCATTTTGAGAAACTCAAATATTCAAATATAAAAATAAATGTCAAAAATGGATTCATCGACCCAAAAAACCCCCAAACACACATTTAATTAGAGGAAATAACATTTTCTTTTGCCTTTTTAGTCCAATATGTAACTCGATTACTGAATATTTAAAAAAATCCTATTCCGAAAACTCCTGGGGCTCGATTTTCATTTTAGAACTATGGTTTCTTCGGCAAATTTTCTTCCAATGACCCATAGAATAAGAATCGCGATGAGCCTTTGTCGCAAAAAAAATTTGACCCACCCTAATAAATATATATATACATACTAGGGTACCCATTTAATCGGGTTTTTTGATAAATCGGTTAATCGTTAATCGTAAATTTCAATCTGATAGTTAACCTAACAAAGCGCAATAAAATTATTCGATTAATCGATTATTCGAATAAAATGAAACAAATAAAGAAAACAGTGTTCAAACTTTGTACTAGGTACATTTATTAAAACAAACTAAAACGTGAACCGTTCAACAATACTGTATTAACTCAAAAACTTCAAAGTGTTCAGGAGAGACAAAAAACTGTTTTCTTAATGCTTAAGGAATTTTCAATTAACAAAAGTTAGGCAATATTTAGAAACCCCATCAATTATTGTATTGCACCACATAACCTTTTTATTTGTTTATTGTTTGCAGATAGTGTTATGTATTGTTTTTTGCCAAGATAAAATAAAAAAATTTTGAGTTAATACAGTATTGTTGAACGGGTGCGATATGTAAGTACAATTCACAATTCACAAATTTTCTGACTATTATCCTTATTGTATATACAGGGTGTTTCAAAAGTGACCACCCTATTGGACGATGCTCTTATTTTTGCAAATGGCCTCCAATGTCAAAATCTGTTTCGACATTTATGGACTAGGCAGATGTAGAATACAAGTAAACAAGCCATGGAGCTATACACTCCCCAAAAACGCGGAATAATCGTGTCTATTTTTCTGCGTAATAATTCGTCTGTGGTGTTGGCGCAGCACGAATACCGTCGCCGATTCCCCGGCGTCCGACACCGACTGCGCAAACACTGCGCCATTTGGCCACTAGCCTTGAAGAGTATGGGACCACAGGAGACGTTGCCAGGAGTGGCCGGCCCCGGAGCGCCCGTTCTGCCGAGAATATCGCCGCTGTTGCCGGGGATGTCGAGCTGTCGCCGGAATCATCGACCAGATGCCGTACCTCGCAATTAGCCATCAGCCGGTCGTCCCTATGGTGAATTTTGGTCAACGACCTGCGCATGCTCCCATACAAAGTCCAGTCCGTGCGTCAGCTTCTGCCTGTCTACCGCCAAAAGCGTGTAACTTACGCCCAAGCCATCCTCAATCTCGTGGACGAAGTGAACGATTTTTCCACAAAAATCATAATGAGCGATGAGGCTCATTTGCGCCTCAGCGGGTACGTGAACAAGTAAAACTATCGCTTCTGGGGCACCGAAAATCCACGAGTGATGCACGAGGAGTCATTACACCCGCTCAAAGTCACTGCATGGTGCGCTATTCACGCTGGAGGTGTTATCCGGCCCTTTTTTTTCGAGAACGCCGCTGGTCAAACGACAACAGTGGACGGTGCGCGCTATAGGGCCATGTTAACCGAGTTTTTTCTGCCGCAATTCGACGAATTAGGACTGGAGGGCATGTGATTGCAACACACTGCGCCAGCCACAACCGATATTCTGAAGGGGGCGTTCCAGGGTCGCCTCATCTCCCGTTTTGGTGATTTGCACTGGCCAACAAGATCGCCCGATTTAACCGTTCCAGACTTTTTTGTGGGGTTTTTTAAAGTCCCGTGTTTACGTGGATAAGCCCGAGACCCTGGAACCCCTCAAGGTCAACATTCGACACGAGTGCGAGAATCTGTCGCCTGAAATTCTCGCCAAAGTGATGAAAAATGCCGTAAAACGAGCCCGTACGGTAATCAATTGTGACGGCGCCCATTTAACCGATATCATCTTCTCAACTTAACCAATAAAATTCTAAAGGTTCAAATAAACATAATCAAAAAACAGAATCGAAGATTTTCATTTAGAAAAAAATGAAATGAAATGAAATTTGTTCGCAAAGATTGTACGAGTGTTTCAAGACCGACGTACTTATATTTTATTAATCGATTAATTGCTATGATTTGTTCGAGTTAATCATTAACCGAAAAATTTAATTATTAAAATGTTCGGTTAATTTTATAGCACGATTAATCGATTAACCGAATAATGATTAATTGAATGGTTACCCTAATACATACATATAGATGGAGCTAAAGAAGATTTACTTCAGTCGTGAGGTAAAGCACACTCGAATTTTTTTTAATGTTGCACACGCAATATTCACAAACAAATTCTGGTTCGTATCGGCGGCTGGTATTCTACGAGCGATTGAAGAGTTTGTTGTACACATCCACACCACACTAATATTGTTTCTCAAAAGACGCAGAAGACAGCTACCAGTAAATAAACCAGAAAAATTCCAAAATCTATAAAAAAAATTTTTACAAATATCGAAAAATTGTATCGCTTCCCAGGTATTTCTACTCCATTCTTGTTTGTATCATTGTGAAATTCTACTATGCCCTGACCTACAGAATAATGCACAAATACAGTATAATTTGTCAATGTCCCTCTTTTATTATTATGCACTCGAAAGAGCACAGTGGCAGAAAAAAAATTGCGAAGAATTCTATGTGTACGGCGGTCATATCTCGCCACCAAGTCGATGTACTCTAAAATTCTTGGTATCGTTGAAATTGTTCCAACTCACCTCCAAATTATACTTCAAGTCCAATAATAACAATACAAGTCAACCTTAAATTTTTTTTCCGTGCGAGAATTAATTCGTTGTAAATTAATTTGAATAAATAATTAATTAATAATTTGAATAATTATACTGAACTTATTGAGAAAATGGTCGATTGTTTGATAAGCTGTGTGATACGGCGCGCCATCCCGCTGAAACCAATGATTATACAAGTTCATATATTCCATATCAGCTCATAAAATGTCCGAAATCATGCAACATTTCCAGCAACATTTTCGAACAAATGGCCCAATGATGCATCCAATGCTTCATTTAGGCCAAAACTTCTCTTCAAGAAACGCACAGTTTGGGCAACACTTCACTCGCTGTGCATATACGTTTGCAATATTTCCCAACGTTGTACGAGCGAAAAGTGACCGATTTTTGATTTTGAACAATTCTATCAATTTCAACAAAATCATACGATTTAAAAATATACCTGTATTTGGAACACCCATTACTGTAAATCGAACCACTATTAAGGCCAACATGCCAAAGAAATTCAGTACTATCCAAATATTTTGTCAAAACCACACAATTGAAAATGTATGATTTTTTAAGTCCAGTTTGGTAGCTCCCATGCAAATGGTTGGCGGACAATTGGCATACAGACAGACATACAATGTCGAAAAACACATCAGAACCGTAATTCGTTGAAAATCGGTAGTCAAATTAAGCGAACTACAGATCTGTCATTTATGAGCTTGGTCGCCCTTTAACTGGCTTTCTGTCTAACTGATGAATTTGAAAAAATGTTGCACAAAAATTTTGTAAACATGATACCGATGCGAACAACTTTTCAACACAAACAAGACTGTGGTCCGCTTTATTCAAATTCATATAATTTCGAAACATAGTTTCTGAGTTTTGGTATATTTATGTAGTTATATTTTGTTTTGTTATAGAATTCCGGTGCAGATCCTAACCAATTTAGGAATTATGTTCTATATTTTCTTACATATTAAATGGTCAACCATGAATGAGATTTTCGTGTTCAACTATGGAAATTCATTGGCGCATTCATACGAGTAATCACTCATATCGCATATCATTCCAACCAAATGTGAATGAACTAAATGCTGAACTTAAGAATCGGTCATACCTAAGTGTTCAAGTATTGAGTTATCGAATACATCTAATTGAACACGGCGTGTAAATTAAATTATTTAATATAGAGCTACAACGAACGAAGAACGAAATCTACAGCCACTATGCAGTGTTAATGGCTGTTGTTATGAAAGCAACCAACAAAACAAAAGACTTAGGACACAAGCCTCATTTCTTACATTATTTGTATAGAACGAAAATAAATATGTATGCAACTTTTCTTCCGTGAATACTATCACAATATGTACTTGTATTGTTTCACAAGTCCATGGCATATATAGGGGAGGGGACTTTATTAAAATGATTTCGACGCTGAAATTAAGTTAAACCAACAGTATTCAAGTACTAATAATTCGCAATTTGAATAGGTAGTTTACCCAAATTTATGACCCGACGAAACAGAACTTTTCGGTAAAATACTGCAAAAGCCATGTATTCCAGTAGCAGCGGTTTTAACTGCGACATGATATTAGATATTATATGGTTCAAATTATATTATATAACGTAAACGAATAAAACCCTAAACAATGACGATGCTTTCTATCCCTCCAATTTTTAACAATTAATCTAACTTCCATGATAAGTCAGTATGCTTTTTCTACATCCGGCTTCACAAAGACTAAATATAAAATTATGAAACAACCATTATTTTCCAAATATTTTATGTGAGACAATCAGACTCCAATTGATGATTAAAATATTGATATCTTTCGGCTAACTCATAACTCACCTATATCCTGAAACATATAAAACTCCTTTGACCTATAAATCTTAAACATAAATTCCCATTTAATCCCACGAATGTTATTAGGATATCTTCTGTGCGCATTCTTATTTGAAAAATCAATGATTATGATCTACAGATTTACCCGACGCTTAAGAAAATATTCAAAATATATAAATGAATCCAATCAATTTATTGACATTGTTACGAATACAGGAGTTCAGTTAGCGCTGTTTTCTTTAATAAAACAAAATCATTTTTAAATTTCAATAGTGACAATAGTTCTCTTTATTTATTCTATACACAACTGAACACTTAACAATTATTCGATATTCAATAACAACAAAACTTTAGTATGACTTGACGATGTACATTTTTAGCGGCTTCAAAGCAGACTGACACCAAGAGCGCAACTACGAGGCGTGATATGGAGAGTTAGTTTAGTATTTGTTATAGCAGTCATAACTCTCCATATAATGCCGTCTGGGTGCTAGTGCAAGTACTTTTATACTTTTCAGAACACTCTGTAGTTAGGCAATTTATTACCCGTAATATTGGGATTTCAAAAGATTTCTCGAAACTTCATTTTCCGTGGTGAAATCGTTGTTCCTGTTATAAACGTTACATCCAAAAAGTATGCAAAGGTATAACTACTTATAATTACAATTATAACATTACATTGGACTACTTTGTACAACTGTTAGAACTGGAATTTTAAACTGCGTTGAATGCGTTTTTCGAAAGAATATGTAAAATGTATATCCCATTTAATAATTTGAATGATTGATTCTTCGTACGGCCTATTCTACACTTAGAGCTAACAGTTTTTGCAATCAGTTTGTTTGTATGGAATTAATTTTAACATTACTTAACTGTCAGTTAGCTCTATCTTCTTTCTTTGGTGAAATTTAGCGTTGCTCTGGTATTTGAAAATTGATTTTAAAAAAGTTATGTTGTACCATGTCTCGGAAAGCGGGTTTCTGAAAAAGTCGAGTATTTGAACACTCTTATAATGCCTAAATAACAGTGACTGGAATATTTGGAATTATCGATTAGCGCGATATGTTTAATTTACTACTTAGCTAATGGTTGTAATACTATAATTCGTTATAACATGATTGCACAAAAATCGTTCTTAAATTACAATAAGCTACAAGCAGACAAATACACACGTCAGCTGACCCCAACGAATACAATCTATTAGGTTCTCACTAATCATAAGTATATCACCTCTGTAATCGGTAATCAGCAATTCGGAATTCGTTCCGTCTGTTCTGCATTCGATTGGGAAATTAAAAGACACGGTGTCAACGAATTTACCCTGATCCATCAAAGAAATCCTATATGTTGTAGCCTGGCCTCCTTAGCTAAGAAAAAGGTTCCACAAATATTCTGCGGTGGGGTACCAGATCGCACTGCATGCGGGCGCTGGTCAGGAAGTTGATGCTGAGGCTAATGGTTCGAAATAGCAGCGTCCAGACATATTACGGAGGATTAATATAACAGAGGGGTCGTTGGTCCAGGCTGCGAGGTGCCCTATGCAAGTGATGTCGGTGATGAGAGGCTCAATTGGTTAGCTGGGTGCAAGTCCGATGAACTAATATGCATGGGAGGTTAGGCAGAAATGTATAACTTTCCAAACTCTGCAGTCTTGTTGGCCAGCAGCGATTGAAACGAGGTAGATTGTGAGTATATGTTATGCGGCAGTATATATAAAAAATAAATAGTTTCCCATTACATTCCATGAAGGGACCGGGAAGAATTTCTCACAATCACTGAGCTGTGCGCTTTCCAGTTTTCACTCACTGATTGCGCCCTACAATTTTACACGGATTCCGAACGGTATTTTGAGAAGCTTTTTCATGGCAATTTGCGAGGTGACCGCCGCCGAAAGAAATTTTGAAGGTGGTCAGAGCAGGGTTCGAACCCAGGATCTTATATACAAGAGTCGCGTACACTAAACATTGCACCACCGACGGTATATACACCGAGAGAGAAAAAATGCAAAATCGTAACTAAACAATGTTAAATTGCCACTAAACGTTCTCGATTTTGACGTAACGTGGAAAGATGAAAAATTGGCACTATTCAATGTTGATTTTTAGACATTGGCCAATGCAAATTTGTAGCTGTTTTAAGATTAATTTAACATTTACCAATGCAAAACCGTCTCTGGTTTAAATGTAAAACAACATTTGCCAATGTGAGATCATCGTTGCTTCGATTTCAATTTCAACATTACAACGATGACGATACGTAACTTAAGCAATGTTGATTTCCGGTGAGAAGCAGTACGGCTTTCGTTTACCCTCATCCCTCTTCCAAACCTTTTTGAAATAAAAGTTGCTTTTTAATTATGAAGTTTTTTATTAAATTTAAATATGCAGAGATCATTTTATTATATCATTATATATTTTTAAATAAAATTAATTTTCATATAAGTTTTTCAATTGTTTACACTCATTACACGCCGCCTCTTCTGTCTCCAATTCGTCTAAAATGAAAACCGCAAATGCCATTGCGTCCATTTTCATATAACTATACTTTAATAGACAACAGAAACAATCACTTTTAATCACTTTTTTCTAATTTAATGAATTTAAAAAAGCTTCTCAAAATACCGTTCGGAATCGGTGTAAAACTGTAGGTCCCAATCAGTGAGTGAAAACTGGAAAGCGCACAGCTCAGTGATTGTGAGAAGTTCTCCCCGGTCCCTTCATGGGATGTAATGGGAAACCATTTATTTTATTTTTAATGAATTTATTTACTTACCCTGAAAACATTTTATATAATTCTTGTTTAATTTGGTTCAATGTGGTTGGCACACGACAGCTTTACCCATGCGCATGAGAGAGAATTGAAAAATTTACATTGCTCGTTTGTTCTCCGTTTTACAGCGGCTTTTGTGATGTTGGCAAGGGAGGGGAGACTTTGTTTGAGAAAGTCGGGAACATTGGGCAATGCTGTTTCACCAACGATCCAGCATTAAAATAACATTGAAAGTTTTAACATTGCCCTGTGTTGTTTTGTGAACACTCCACTATGATTTTGCATTGTGATTTTTCGCTCGATGTAAGTATGTACTGGAACTCTGGAATGTTACAATTAAAAAAGGGTTTACTCGGTAAGAACAGATATTCTTTTCGTGATTTACCTTTTTATTTAATCAAAATATTAGATGTATTACCAAAGAATTTTCCTAAATTTGCAAATCCTATATATGTAAAAAGGTTGAGGAAGCGACGCTGGTGTGGACGAGACCAACATCTGCATAGATCCATAACAACGGGACAGATAGGATTTGTAGGGTTGTGTTGATTTTGAATCCCAACCTGAAAAAAATTAACAGACTTTAACAATTGTGTAACCCACCACAATTAACCCAAATAAATCTTCCAAAAACCAGTAACAAAAACCCAAGCAATTTATTTGTAATCAAAATATTATTTATTTATTTTTCATGAATTCAATTAATTTCATTCATTCACTTAAACCTGACCAGAGTTCTGTGTCTGGCTTTGCTAGCTTCCGTATAATTCTTGAGCGTTTTTATTTTTGTTTTGCTATGGGATGGTTTATTAGCGTTTCTATTTTGTATTCTGATTTTAATTCGTATTTTCAGCGTAACTAATTAGTACTGAAGTTGATGGATTGAATAGTTTAATTTTTGCCTTATTTAACCATTCCAAGTGTATGTTTTCAGAGAATCGGACATATGTATAAATCATAATTAATTGTGGACATGAATTATAAACTATCAGAATTAATTTTAATTTCGGATTATTTTAATCAAATTAGTCAATTTATATGAAATACATAGAATCAGTTTTGAATACCTGTTTGTGATCAGTAATCTAGATGTTAAAGTGCAAATGCCCTAATCAGTAAAGACAAAATTATTTTTCGAAATATTTCTTATTGAGTTGCTCAAGGTCAGTAATGTTGTGAGCTTTCTGCTTAAATAACACTGTGATAGTTTCTGGGAAATTTGTTTTAAATTCGGCCGGAGAGGGTTTTTTACCCTAATTGGGGTACGTAGAACGGACCCTTTTGCCCTGTCTCGTTTTTAGACTTCCACAGTGTAACTAGTCAATTTGAAAGCATGTGTGGTTAATAAACACATCTGGAGGTAATTAGTCAAAGCAGGGTCTAAATGACTATTAAAGAGATACCGGATCGCTGATTCCTTCTCATACAAATAAATCCCGCATATCAAACAGCACGCAATTTTTGTATCCAATTCAGTGAATGTTATTACAAATTGTCCTTGTGTGGATGCACTGTTTTGATATGTTTCTTTGAATGTTAGTTACATATTTTATCCATAACTGACAACAGCATCGTTAAGTTTGTCGTTGAGTAGAGCGGAATTTATCACAAGGTTTTGCCATAAGATCAACATTCCACGTGAAATTTTATCAAACTCCATAAAAAAAATGTCTGCGGAATAGTATTTATATAGTACTAAGTTGTTCACGCGAAATATCAGCAACATGTATTGATCAACATTTTAATGTTGCTAAGAAAAATTCAACGGCCAATTAACTTGAAGGAAGATACAATCAATGTTGTCTACTTTCGCTCAATTTTTGAACAAAAATAGATTTTTAGTGTAAAAGGAACTTGAACACAGAGAAAAATATTGTTCTCATCACTGACATGTTGCTCGCCCATTTCGCAGTGAAACAAATTCATGTTGATCAATATTTTTTAGGTCAACGATCTTAGTACTCGGATTTATAGGGTAATTTGAAAGAATTGTGTTAGCGAAAAAATTCAATTAAATGGCGAATATTATTGTGCAGACATTTTGTATGTACGACTGTTTACTGACGAACAATGTGTCTCTCAACTCTCGCCGACTTTTGGTGATAAAGTACCATTCTGGACCAGCATATTTCGCTGGATTTCCGGAGTTGAATGTTGTCCAAAATCGGGCATTGTGCCAGAAAATATTCGAGTTGTGCGATAACTGTTATTGCTAGGACATCAAGTAACTTATTGTAAAATGGAAGCGTGTCTAAGCATTAGTTCCTCTGTCCTATTTTTAATATTACATTAGCATTTAGCTAACAAAAAATGTCTTCTGGTGGAATACCGAATACCGTAAAATCTGACAGAGAACACAAAAAAAAATAACGGGCTACATGTCGTACAATTATTGAAATGTAGCCGTACCATTCTGAACGGTACACCATCATCTGACTTCCAGAAGTCGTTTAAGCAATGAGGAATAGCTGTCGTCGAACATGAACCCTTCTGGGATCTCTCCCTAATGCAATCTCTCGCTGGTCGTCTTCAAAAAATTACCTTTTGAGCACTCAAATCATTCAACTTATCATTCGTGGTACAGCTCTGACTTGACATTCAGTGGTTTCTGTTACTCTCCCACATCAAAAATGAAATGCCAGGTCAAGTCAGGTGTCAAGATGTCATTCTGAAATCAAAGCTGTTCGGCAGAAAGAACGCGTGGTATGGAAGTGATATCGGTAGTGCAATGGTAATGTGCGCGACTCTTGTAATTGAGAAGTGAGTTGGGTTCCTGCTGCGACCATGTAATGTAGAAGCGCACTGATTATTATGGTAGCATTTGTATTTAATTTTTAAATGCTGAAGGGATTTAAGTAGAAAGTACAACGGCGGTCATGGATGGGATGGCACAGATATTCAATGCCGAATATGCAATGGCAGATTTGGGTTGTAATTTGACAATCCAAAATCATTAGTATTAGAAAAAATAGTTATGATCTATAATTGGCGAAGCATTTATTAAGTTTCAACATTTTTAGCAAATGTCTTTCTTTTTAAATAGTGCAAATGTAGTTAAGTGTTATAAATGACTAAATCTCAAATTCTTTCACTATTAACTTTCTAAATTTCAAACATCAAATAACTAAAGCGATTTGAAATTATTGCTATTTCATATGTTAATTACTTCCTTACATTCTGTCTGGTCATTTTCTGTCTGGCAACTCTGTAGAGTCAAGTCGTACTTAATTTTGTGCTCCGTGATTTTTGCTTTATTTGTAATTATTATATCGTGTATTATTGTGTTTAGTGTGTGAAAAAGTCTTAAAACTGAAGCTAAATCTCTAACGTTGGTTTTGTGCATGTTAGTATTGCTTGTGCTTCAGTTGTATTATAAATTAAATCTTCTGTTTGTTTGTCATTTAAGCTTTGGTACCATAATACAACAACAATATTTGGTTTGCATCCTTTAATTGTTGTTATTGTCAGTTTTTTTGTTCGATTGTTGTTATTGTTAGTTTTTCTACTCTCTTTTGTACTATTTTTGTTTATATTCACAATTGTAGTGTGGATAAAAATCCCGCTTTATATTGTAAGTGTTTAGCAGTGTTGTCTATTATAGCGACTATTTAGTTATTTTAGCGATTTCTGCAGATTTTAGTAGTGTTGTCTATTGTAGCGATTATTTTGTTATTTTTAGCGATTTATTTTATTATTTAAAATTTTGTTTTTGTTTCTTGGTTTTATTTGAAATGGCGTGTTTAAATAAAAATTGTTCTTTAAAATCTGATAATGAACGTATGTTGTGGTGTTGGTTATGTGACAATCTATATCATATTAAATGTGCTGGAATAGTAGCCAGAGTTGCTGATTGTCTGAATGTGGATAAGGGTATTCGTTGGTGCTGTTCTAGGTGTAGAAATATTGAAAATAGTTTTTATCGTTTTTTTAAGAGCATCAGTCAGAGTTTTCTGGAATGGAAAGGGATCTGTCTGCGCTCTCGTATCGCTTCTCTAAATTAACGAAAATGTTTGAGGAATATCCTGATTTGGAGAAATGCATAAATTCTCCATCTCAATCTTCTCCCAAACGCAAGAAATCATCGAGGAAATTAATTCCGATGATAAATGTGAACTCATCCCCTTGTTTAATTGAGGTTAATTCGCCTATGGCTGCTACTGATAACTCTGTTATCCGGTCGGTCGTAGCCTCTTCTGTGGCTACTGGTGCTGATAGTTTGGAACATTCCGCTCCATCTGGTGCTGGTGAATTACATTCCGAGCGGGTGTAAACCGGGGACAATAATTCGCCTATGGCTGCTACTGATAACTCTGTTATCCGGTCGGTCGTAGCCTCTTCTGTGGCTACTGGTGCTAATATTTTGGAACCTTCCGCTCCATCTGGTGCTGGAGAATTACAGTCCGAGCGGGTGCAAACCGGGAACAATAATTCGAAGGACATCTTGCCGAATAATTCGGTTGTTGACTCTGGGGGCTTGACGTTTGCTAAAGTCACCGCTTCTTCCGCACCATTTCGTGCTGATAGATTGGGCACCGTGTCAAATGGTTCAGTCGTTGACTCTGACCCTTGTTCTTCCAGGTTACGGGCTAGAGAGCTGACTGTAGTACCGGCTAGGCGGGTAATTTTTATTTCAAGATTCTCACCGGAAACCACTGTGGATGATATTAATTTTTATTTATCATCTAAATTGAATAACATTCCGAAAAACTCGCCTCTTTTAAGCTTTTTGTTCCCGATGGATTCTTTGGACAATTGGTTAACTCTAATTTCTGGCCTTCAGGGGCCTTGGTGAAAGAAGTTATACAACGCAATAATGGTAGGCGTTCGAACCCCGTTTCTCTCCCAAAATCGAATAAAATGGCTTCAAAAAACTAAATGGATTTGCCAACATTTTGTATCAAAATGTTCGTGGCTTAAATACTAAACTTGCTAGACTCTATGTGGACAGTTTTAGTTTCGATTATGATATAATAGTTTTTTCCGAAACATGGCTTAAACCCAATGTACTCGATTCATAAGTCTTATGTGACAGATTTTCAATAGTCCGAAGAGATCTCGCAGTTAAATCTGGCGGTGGTGTATTAATCGCTGTGCTCAGATCATTGTCTTATGACGTTGTGATAACGAACATTAGTGATATAGAGTTCTTAGCACTCTCTGTAAGGTTGGGCGCTGCCAAACTTTATATAACTTGTTCGTACATTCCACCTTCGTCAGAGTTTGGAATTAATGAGATGCACTTGGATGCCATCTCTGAAGTGTGTGGGAAGCTTGGTGACAGTGACAGCTTACTGATATTGGGTGATTTCAATTTACCTTTGGTATCATGTTTACCCTTACCTGATACTAAACATCTCACTCCGTTAACTCCTTGCGACTGGACTTCTGATTTTGTTAGACTCATTTCTTCTCTGAATGTTGTTCAGATTAACGATATTGTTAATGCTACGAATAGGACACTTGATCTTGTAATAGTTAATAATTCTGATAATTTTTAAGTTTCCCGCGTTAATCCTCTAAGTTTGCCCGAGGACTCATACCATCCAACAATTTGCATTCGTTTCTATCTCCAGACTGAAAGCGCAATCTATTCAAAATCTACCAGGAGAACTTTTTGTTTCTCACGTGCTAATTTTGTCTTAGTGAATAGTCTTTTTGAATCTGTCGATTGGAGGTCAATATTAGATTGCGAGAATCGCCAGAGCTTTGATGGGAGCTTAATTAATTTTTATGATGTAATGTGGCGATGTATACGTAAATCTGTGCCGAGGGTATCTGCAGAAGATGAGAATTGCTCACCTCCTTGGTCTTCTAAATATTTAAAGCAGTTAAAAAATGCCAAGAGTAGATTACATAAAAAGTTTAGGGTATCAGGTAGATCTTTTGATTATAGTAAGTACACTATTGCCAGATGTCGTTACGAGGCAGAATCTCGCAAGTGTTATCAATCTTACTTGTCCAAGGTTGGTAAGAATTTTAGGAACAATCCTAAAAGTTTTTTCAACTTTGTTAACACCAAGCGTAAGTCCGTATCAAGACCTTCTCGAATTGTGATGAATGATGTCGAATACATAGACTCTGAATCTATTGCCAATTGTTTTTCTGACTTTTTCTCATCTGTTTACTCGGTTAATTCAGTATCGACTACCTGTGACTATCCTTATGATATTCGGTCATTAGATCCGTTCGGGATCACTTCTATGAGTGGTACGTGGGTCCAGGAGAACCTTTCATCACTGAAGCCCACGAACACTTATGGACCTGACGGGATCCCTAATTCTGTGCTAAAATACTGTTCTACGACATTAACTACACCATTGACTATACTATGCAATGCATCTTTGAAATTTAGCTACTTTCCGGCGGTCTGGAAAAGCTCGTATATTGTCCCTCTTCATAAGTCGGGTAGCATTACCAATGTGTCAAATTTTAGAGGTATTGCGAAACTTAGTGCGATTCCTAAACTTCTTGAGAAACTGGTCACTGACAGTATATCTTACAAAGTTTCCTCTATTATTGACTGTAGACAACATGGTTTTCGCAAAGGTCTACCTACAGTTACAAACTTACTTCAATTTTCTTCTCAAGTAATTGATGGTTTTATTTCAGGAATGCAAACCGATGTTATTTACACGGATTTTAGTAAAGCTTTCGATAAGGTTAACCACCGCCTCCTGCTGAGTAAATAAAGCGCTATCGGGTTTAATGGTAATATTATTGAATGGATTTCATCTTACATTACGGGTCGCGAACAGATGGTAATTTTTGGGGATTCGTTATCTAGACCTATCCAAGTGTCTTCCTGCGTTCCTCAGGGAAGTCACCTGGGTCCTATTTTATTTCTCTTGTTTATCAACGATTTGCCTAATTCGATAGCTGAGTCTAATGCGCTTATGTATGCGGACGATGTGAAAATATTTATGTCATATAAAAATACTTCAGACTATATTCTACTACAAAATGATCTGGATCGGTTTGGGAGTTGGTGCAATCTTAACCTTATGGAGTTAAACTTGGGTAAATGTAAGTATATGGCGTTTTACAGATCACGTATGATTACCTCCCGGTATTCTATAGGTGGTTCTACATTAGAATTGGTCAATTCATTCTTGGATTTAGGTTTTTTACTTGATAGGAAATTGTCTTTCAATAGTCACATTATTGCTACTGTTAATAAGGCTTATGGCGTACTTTCGTTCATTAAGCGCTGCGCGAAGGATTTTTCTGATCCATATATCACGAAAAATCTTTTTACATCCCTTGTTAGGCCCATATTAGAATATGGGTCAGTGGTATGGGATCCACAATATGACTTTTATGTGAATATGATAGAATCGGTACAGAAACCTTTCCTTATTTTTTGTCTTATCCATCTTTCTCCATATGTCAGTAGATTGTCTTTAATTAAATTACCTACTCTGGCTAGTAGACGGACTATGCTTAATTCGATTACAATATATAAGATTCTCAGGGGCGATATACGCTCTGAGTATCTTCTTGGACGTACTTCGATAAATGTTCCTTCCAGAACTTCTAGCAACTATAAACCACTGTATATTAGTTTTCGACGCTATAATTATGCTTTGAATGAACCGGTTCGGAGAATGTGCACAGATTTTAATGATGCTTATCAGTTTATCACGTAAAATAAAAAGTCGGTGGGAACCTCTGTTTTGGGAGTTACCGGCCCCCAAAGTTCGAGCATACGGGATAGTATTACGAGTGTGGTGCCGTCTTGTGGGACAGATTTGACCACTTTTTTGTGTAAAAGGAGTCGAAATAAGCAAAAAAAAATTAAATAAATTTTTTCGATAACTGTTTTAGTTACTGAGATATCGAATGATCAATTTTTAAAGAATGTCGACTTTTTCGATAATTTTGCAAAAAATTTAACACCGGCTTCGGCATACACAGAAAAAATAAGCATCGGTTATATTGCCCTGTTTGGGTTTGGTGATTTTTTTGTATGAAGACAAGAAAACGTGGCATTACTGCCTAAAGCAAAAGTGCAAAACACAATATCAACAGTAATGCTGAATTTGCATATGAATGTTGGCAAATTTCTGTGCCCTGTTTCTTATATAAATGTCAAGAGCTGTGGTGAGGCAGCAACACTCCGACTAGACACCGTGCTTTAGAGCGAGACGAATATAAACCTCAAAGAATTTGCACTACTACTGTGTCGCTGTGTATGTTTGTAACCATTAATTTGTGAAAAACAAAACAAGAATTTTACCAAAGTTTCTCAGCGTCCGTTTTAGTAAATTTCTTTAAAAAAAGTGTGAATCTACAAATTTCATAAAGAAATGTAAGTAACAATTTAATCTGCATGTGTTTTTAACAAAGAATACATTTCTACTGGCCAAAAGTCTACATTGTAGAACTTTTGTAAATAGAAAAGTGAGTTATGTTGCTTGTGTCTCTTATATGTATATTGATCAATGAAAAAGTGTCGAACATGTTTTAATAAGCAACAAGAAAATGTAGATCTCTTAGTCATTTGAAGAATAGAAATGTGTATCCTTTGTCGAAATGAGCCAATTTGATAACCAAGAGCTTGATACTTTTATCTAATCATTAATAAATTTCTTCACAGGGAACGTGACTGGAGTTTTCAGCAGTGACAAACGATAAGTGCTACTACATTTGAGGAGCCTGGTATTTCGTGAATATAATGTTATGTTATATAATGTTATCATTTAAGATCATCAGCCACTGCAATCTCTCCATTCCTGCAAAGGATTGGAAGGTGGTCAAGGTTGAGGATCCTGTAGGAACCTCCCGGCAGGTAGTTTTGGTCCTGAACCAGGATTCCGTTAAACCCCTTGAGGAGTCCAAAGGCCAAATTCGGTTTGGGTTCATGAGTGTACCCCTCAGGATATACAAAGTGGATACGCTGCGTGGGAAACTGGCCGAGGCGAAGTCGGATGTCACAGCTGTAAATGCTGGAAAGCATCCTGAAACGGCGACAGATGCTGAAGAAGCACTACTGGATGACGACAGTGGCAGCATCATTGACCTATTGGGCCGCTCTGCCTGGCTCCGAGATGGGTCCATCACTAGCGAGGGTGATCAAGAGACGACCGTGATCGAGGTACCCGGAGTTGAAGATCCTGTAGAAAATGGAAGTCCTCCAGATAAATTTTCAACGCAGTAAGGCAGCATCTGCCAACCTCATTCTCCATCTTGCGAAGGGTGGAGCCGATGTGGCCCTGATACAAGAACCATGGCCGGTCAATGATCGTATATGTGGTATCAGGTGCATTGGATACAGGAACTTCGTTCTATCAACCCCAGGTAGGCCAAGATCTTGCATACTCGTTAAAAACAGATTTAATGCTCTTTTATTGCAGAATTTTAGTGATAGCGATACAACCGCCGTCAGCCTCTCGCTCTCGCCAGCGGGACATGTGGCTAGTTTCATCGTACATGGCAGACGACCATACTGAATCACCCCCTCCGAAGTGCGTCAGGGATATTGTATCGGATGCAAAAAGACGGAATTGTACCGTCATTATAGGTGCCGACGCCAATGCAGGCGAGTACCGGCACCAATGATCGAGGTGAGTCTCTTTTTAATTTCATTATAAGCGAAACCTTGTCTATATGTAACAGGGGCGAGGAACCGACCTTCTGCCAACCTCATTCTCCATCTTGCGAAGGGTGGAGCCGATGTGGCCCTGATACAAGAACCATGGCCGGTCAATGATCGTATATGTGGTATCAGGTGCATTGGATACAGGAACTTCGTTCTATCAACCCCAGGTAGGCCAAGATCTTGCATACTCGTTAAAAACAGATTTAATGCTCTTTTATTGCAGAATTTTAGTGATAGCGATACAACCGCCGTCAGCCTCTCGCTCTCGCCAGCGGGACATGTGGCTAGTTTCATCGTACATGGCAGACGACCATACTGAATCACCCCCTCCGAAGTGCGTCAGGGATATTGTATCGGATGCAAAAAGACGGAATTGTACCGTCATTATAGGTGCCGACGCCAATGCAGGCGAGTACCGGCACCAATGATCGAGGTGAGTCTCTTTTTAATTTCATTATAAGCGAAACCTTGTCTATATGTAACAGGGGCGAGGAACCGACCTTCATAACTTAGGTAGGAGGGAAGTACTAGACCCAACTTTACTACTTAGCTACGACTATGTAACTGTATCCGATTGGAGCGTACTTTCTGATCACTCATTTTCTGATCATAGATATCTACAGTTCCACATAAATATCGAACCTCTGAAAAAGAAAGTATTTAAAAATAATAGGAAAACGGACTGGAACGCCTATCGTGGGCGCCTAAGGAAACTCTTAGGTTACCATCCGAATACTCCGACGAATGTGCCAGAGCTGGAAGAACCAGTTGGGCAATTTACTGATGCGTGCAGGAACGCGCTCAATGAGTCCTGAGGGTCCAGTGGTTATTATGCTGCCAAGGGTAACAAAAAACCTCATTGGTAGAACGCTGAGATTCAGGATCTAAGATCGTCCATTAGGCGGCTTTTCAATAAGGCCAAAAAGAGCGGCGACCGAAGGGATTGGGACGTTTATAAGATTAGTCTTAACCTAAATAAAGGTGAAATCAAGAAGGCCAAACGGAAATCCTGGCGAAACTTCTGTGAATCCATTGAGGGAACCAACCGGACTGCACGCTTAAGATGCGTGCTCGCTAAAAACCCACCGTGTGCGGGGTTCTTAATCATGATGGAACGTGGACGTATTCGTCTGAAGAATCTCTTGGTATTCTCCCGGATACCCACTTTCCCAACGATGACAGGAATGCTGGTCATCAGCCAGAAGAGCTAGGCGGAAACTCACCTAGCTTAGAAAAAGTTCGTTCAATAATGAGCAGAAAGAATCTGATATGGGCCATTAGATGCTTTAAGCCCTATAAATCAGCCGGACCTGACGAGATAATTCCCGCGCAACTACAGGAGGCACTATACCTATCTTGTAGTTGGTTGGAGGCAATCTTCAGGGGCTGCCTTACGCTGGGAGTCATTCCTAGCATTTGGAAGCAAACCAAAGTGGTTTTCATCCCGAAAGTGGGCAAATGCTCTCATGTCAAACCAAAGGACTTTAGACCAATCAGTATATCATCCTTTGTTCTTAAGACATTTGAATGGTTACTAGACATTCACGTTCGAAGTAATCTTCCACATAATCTACTATCGAGTTCTCAGCATGCCTATATCAAGGGCAGGTCAACTGAGACGACTTTGCACTCTATAGTCAGCATAATAGATAACTCTATTGAGAATAAGGTCTTCGCTCAAGGCACCTTCCTGGACATCGAGGGAGCCTTCAATAACATTCAACCTTCGGCGATTCTTAGGTCGTTACAGAATCTAGGAGTCGACAGCTTAGTGACACGCCTAATTGGGAAGCTTCTGATGGATAGACCCGTCAAAGCTGAATGGGGTGGTGTTACAATTGCTAGGACCGTTAACAGAGGGCCACCGCAGGGGGAGTTCTGTCACCACTGTTATGGTTAACTTCTGTCAATGAACTGCTTCTTGAATTGGACAGGGCTTAATGCCAGGTCTTTGCCTATGCCGATGATATTGCTATCATCTGTACGGGTAGAAACCTCCATTTACTTAGCATTCGCACAACCAGCCTACTTAGTCTAATTTCGAACTGGACCGCTAACAACGGACTATAACTTAACCCACTTAAAACCGAGCCTATCTTGTTCTCTCGGAAATATAAAACGCCCTCATTTGAGCTGCCGTCAGTTAATGGGGTGCAATTACAGTCGACGGAAAAGGTCAAGTATCTGGGGATAATTCTCGACAGAAAACTGTCTTGGAAACCGAATGTGGCGGAGAGGGTGAAAAAGGCGTCTGTTGCTCTTTACGGCTGTAATGGGGCGATAGGAAAGCGCTGGGGACTGTCACCTAAGATCACCATGTGGATTTATACTGCAATAGTCAGACCAATACATCTCTATGGTATCGTAGTTTGGTGGAGATCCCTCCAAAAGAAATATATTCTGAATTCCTTGATGAAAATTCAAATATCAGCCCTGATTAGCGTTAGTGGGGCAATGGGCGCGACGTCAGGTACTTCACTTAGTGCTATCCTGAACATCTGTACTCCTGATATCATGGCCGAATCGACAGCCGCTACATCCCTGGTGAGAATCAGAGATTGTGGCGTTTTGATATCGGGGCATTCCGGACACGCTGAATTACTGCACCGGATCAACTCAATTTCCGTAAAAATGGACTCCTGTATCCCCTACCTTCTACCAGCGACAAATCTAAGGACTTCTATTCCGAACAGGAATACCTGGGAAAAGTCACTGGAAGGGGATACCAGTAGTATCAGATTTTTCACGGATGGGGTCCATTACCGGACCTAAATATAAATATCTCCTTCAAGCTGCCTGATCACTGTAGTGTATTTCAGGCGGAAATTACCGCCATACTGGAGGTTGCTGAACTACTGAAAAGTAGCGTCACAACCCTCCGGAGAATATGTATCTACACAGACATTCAGGCTGCCATTTTTGCTACGTCCCTGATGTTGAAAGATTGCCACTCATCACTTAGGGTGATGGCAGAGTATTTTGACATCAGGCTCATCTGGGTACCGGGACACAGCGACATCCAAGGCAATTGCGTAGCGGATGCGTTAGCTAGACAGGGCACTACGGCACAGGTTCTTCCGGCAAAATATGGTGTTAGTATGCCAATCTCTACCTGCCGTTTGCAGATCAGGCAGTGGGCCGATAATTTGTTCAAGGACAAGTGGAGACTTACTTCAACTTGCAAACAAGCCAGGGTCCTCTGCCCACAGATGGACCGGAAGAGGAAAAGGCAAATACTTAACTTGGCGAGAGGCAGGTTATCCACAATTATAGGAACACTTATGGGATATTGTCTTGTAGGAAAACCCGCCCTAAGCTTGGGACATAGAAACTCTACTCTCTGTAGATGCTGCATGGAAGAGGACGAGGAAACGACGAAACACCTCTTGGATTGCCCTGCTCTGGCAGAACTGAGAAGTAGGAAATTCGGTACACATTTAGTTAGTACCGTAGCCCTTCAGGATATTCCTGTAGGTCTCATAGTCAAATTTATTGAAAGCGCAAATTGGCTAGACGACTAGTCAATAGTTGCTATGGAGGAAACGGCAGGTATCACAATGGGCTTCTTTAGCCTAAGTGTGCTAGACAGCGTGCTGCCTTGCAGCCTTTATAAACAACCAACCATTAACCAATGTTATCATTTATTTAAATGTTACTATTGTAAGCAACAGTGCAATAAATACTTCTTTAATTAAAAACAAAAAGAAAATTTGTTTCTGTAAATATGAAAAAAATGAGCCGAAGATTTGATAAGATTGCACATTGAAATTAATCTAATTCACCTCCAATAAATTCTGTACATTGCCCTTTTTGCATTGTGTAAATCGACAAATATGCAAGGAAAGTTTTAATATTGTTGATGAACGTAAAATTGCCTACGTTTATTGGTAATGTTGCCGAATTATATAGCTCACCCTATGTTGCCAGTGCATTGGCTGATATCAGACCATGGTGAATATAGGTAATGCATGAATATACGTAATATTACACTAGGTTTTTTTCTGTGTAGTATTTTTGTGCTATAAAGCTTTGTGCGTGGCCGGGTTTCGGGGTTTTCTCCTCTGGGGTGGGTCAACCACCGGCTCCGGCATAGTATTTTTGTGATATATGGCTTTCCGCGTGGAATATATTTCGATTTCCTATTAAGACCTAAATTTTTTATCTGCGAAATGTTGAAATTGAAAAAAACGATATTTTTTAAAAATTTGTCATCCGATATCTGGATAACTAAGACACTTATCGAAAAAATTTATTTAATTTTGTTTGATTATTTCGACTCCATTTACATAAAAAAGTGGTGAAATCGGTACCATAACACGGCACCACACTCGTAGTATCATCCTGCATGTCGGAAATTTGGGGGCCCATAACTCCGAAAATAGGCGTTCCCGACGATTTTTTTATTTTACTTTTTTTACTTAGAATTTAAAGTTCTGTCCAATGGTGATAGTTTGGAGCAGAAATCGAGTTGCCGACCTATTCTAGGTTTAAGACCATTAGGTGTATCAGGCAGACATTATAACAATGTCATCTGCGTACAAAAGAACTTTTATATCAGTACCAGCCACTTTTACACCACCTGACACAATATCAGGAAGGCCATTTATGTAGAGAGAAAATAATATTGGACTTAATATACATCCTTGCTTGGCACCTGTTTCCACAGCAATATTAACAGAAAACATACTATTATACAAAGATTGCAGATCCCTGATAATCTTGGACAATTTATTGAATAGACTGTTTCTGGAAATCATATCAATGGCTCAAGAAAAGTCAACAAAAAATGTATACGTGTATTTCCCACTCACATTGTTCAAATTCACAACGCTAACCAGATTAAATATGTTGTCTACCGTAGAATATTCCTTTCTAAAACCAGCCTAGAATTGGTTTAAAATATTGTTACTGGGCAACCATTCAGAGATGAGATTCAACAGAGTGCTATTGAATATCTTGCAGAGAGTATCTGTTAGGTGCAGTCCTCTATAATTCGTGACCAAATTTATTAGAATATACTGTCCATAAATATTTTGATAAAAACTAACAACATTCGGTTTATAAGGCTCTGAGGGGCATATTTATAAAATTTGTAAGGATTTCCATCAGCACCAGGGATTTGTTCCGATTAAGGTTTTTTACAACTGCATATAATTCACAGTACTCAATAGGGGCATCCAAAAATGCGTCGACAATACAGGGTATACACCAGCTAAAAATCTGAACATCATCTCGATTTCGCAACATCGAACTAAAATATGCATAAAAGTCGGCGTACCGTCATTTCGCCCAAAAATGAAAATGACTATCGCCCAAAAAATGTTAATGTTAGTTGTTGTTGTGCAAAAAAATCGGGATTTTGGGCGTTATGACATGATTTTTTGGGCAATATGACATTTTCCCAAGCCAACAACGATCCATGACACATCCCCCAAAAATAATAAAAATGTCACAATACCCAAAAATATGGACACATTTGTAAAAGAAATATATGTTGTAGATAAATTTTCTATGTAATATGTAAATAATAAATATTTATTTCACATTGTTAGTAGACAAATAACAAAACGTTCTTGTTCGATCTGGAATGCCTCTATAACTTCCAGAGGTGTTTTTGCGGATTTTAATAAAGTTGGCGATGCAAGTCTCTCCAGAGTTCTTTGTACCCGAGAGTAAAACAATTTTTGAGTACCTTCAAGATTCCTGCACAAAAAATTGTAATTAAAAGACAATTAATTTATTTGACTCAATACTGTTGAGATTCGCTGCGAGGGGGGATTGGTCGCGCTCGTGGCGGCCGCGCGTTACCACCACCGTAAGATTACTTACCTTTCGCATACGCTTCGAAATGCTTTTCTTGTGTTAGCCAATGCACTGGTATCATTCCGCAACGTTGTCGAGCTCTTACATTCGGCTTTTATATTTTCCAAGGATTTCAATTCCTGGTACGTATCTTCCTGACTAGGGTGCTCGGAATGCTCACTGTTTTTACAACTTCTTACACAAATTTTATTTTCCAACATTTCGACGCGTGCCTTACAACTGTTCTTATAACATGTATAAAATGTTTTTTGTTTATAAAGCGATTTTTCCTTGTACAATTGTTTTTCGTCGATTAAATATTATAATTTTGAGTCATGTCGCTTCCCGACAACAAATTCGAAACGTTCACCTTCCATCATCACGCTCTAATTACTTTCGCATT
Organism: Phaonia tiefii; assembly: GCA_963931995.1. Lineage (NCBI taxonomy): Eukaryota > Metazoa > Arthropoda > Insecta > Diptera > Muscidae > Phaonia > Phaonia tiefii. Next base: position 131,337,262 of record OZ008368.1, on the reverse strand, counting down.
GTTAAACAACAGCTCCGTCAATTTACAGCTTAAAATTACAAGCACCCTACCTCATTGGGTTGGTCATTCCTCTTCACACCATAGGTTGGTAGCACATGCATACAACGCAGGGCCTCTGAGGTGTTCCAAACATAATGACAAACCAGCATGTAGCACCATTATATGATGTAGGGTGCTATTACTGATATTCCGTTGTGGTAAATGACACATCGCCCAAAAAAACTGTACGTCAATGTTTTTGGGCGATATGTCATTTCAGTTTGGGTCTTATGACATTGCTTTTGGGCGATATGTCATTTCAGTAATTAGGGTTTTGGGCGAAATGACATATTTGGGCGATATGTCATTTTCGTTTTTGGGCAAAATGACATTGGGCGAAATGACGGTACGCCTAAAAGTCATCAACATCCTGGACTTTTAAGAATTGGAAATATTCCACCATTCTTTGCTACTGGTGCCCTTATCATGCATCATTATATTATTATTTTGATCCTGCAGCTTCTTGAGACTGCACAGCGCTTTTGCAGTAATCCTGTGCTGAGATTCCAAGTCCAGGCGCGTGTCTGCCTATCGAACAATGTTCAGTAATGACAGTTCCTACCGTAGAGTGAATATCATTACTTTCAAATGATTCAGGAACATGTTTCATTCGCTTACCTGAGAGCTTTGCTTTTAAGCATTAGATTGCGTGTAGAAAGCGGCACACCCAAATGCTCCATATTTAGTGACACAAGTAAAGTAGTCCCCAATCGCGACAACTCATCAGCTATGTCGTTCCCTGCAATGTTCCTTTCCCCCGGTACCCACTAAGGTAGATATCAAACTGGTTGGTCGTTATACCCTCACCCATAGGGATGGGGGTATATATCATTTAATACGTAAAAAAATTTAACACAGAGAAGGAGCCATATTAGAACCTTAGCGTCTTTAAGACGTTTGAGCCATATCCGTCTGTCTGACTCAACACGATAACTGCCGTAAATCTTTACAGATCACAATCAAATTTTGTCAGTGACTATTATTTGCCAATATTGAATTTGGGATTGAAAATGGGCGTTTTGACCACGCCCCTTCCGGTACCTTCCATACAAATCGACACATTTAGCACAAAATCCTATTTCTTTCAAACCTTTCTTCTGGTAGATGTGATTAGCTTCAATCTCACACACCGGGTAATAATCTGTAAATGCCTTAGGAAATGGGCGAGATTGTCACGCCCATTCTGGTACCTCCCATGCAAAACAGGGTGTTCGTCAGGGTTGTCAATGCGATAAATCGCGGGAAACACTTCCGGCCTTAATGAAATTAGGTATAAGGCTTCACGTTATCAAACGCCAATCACCCATTAAAACAAGGGCGTCTGGGTTTTCGGCACGAGAAGTCCCACAAAACAGAACCAATCTTTATGACAGTTTGTACAAGTCAATATTTAGTTAAATAAAATTTCTTATAGGAAATGAGCTGTTTTGCCACACCCATTCTGGTGTCTCTCATATAAAAGTTGGGCGGATGACCGGTTGATCGACACGATAACTCTCGTAAACTACAACTGCGCTGAATAAAATTCGGTACTAGGCAAAATTTTCCTAAAAGCTACTGTGTAATTAAAAACTAACTATTGTGCCACGCCCAGTTTCGTACCTCCCATACAAAAGTTGGACGTATTTGCGGTTTGCCGACTCGATATGTCCAATAAATCATAACGGATCTTAATAAAATTTGGTTCTGATCAAAATTTTGGCAACAACTTGCCATGCCCATTTTTGTACCTCGCATATAAATATTGGGAGGAAACTAACTAATTTCATATTCAATAATATTTAGCGCAATGTCAATCTGCTATTGAATATGGCAACCTTTGAGTATGGGCGTTTTTAACAGAACTCCCACGCAATGGATGACTTAGGGTGAGGGTATGATTAAGCCGGTTCACCCGACTGAAACTTAGCTATGTACTGGTTTTATTTATGGGAGTATATGTTGATGCTAAACGTCTGCATGAATCCAAAATCTACCCATGAGATACGCACAAATTGTTATGGCACATATTCATTCACTTCACAATTCAGTGAATAGAACTGAGTTAGTTCTATATTTAATAATAAATATACACAATAATAAATATACAATAAATATATAAATAAACACACACCACGATCCACACTCGGCAATGAGTGAATGTAATTGCTACGGTATGAATTAAACCATTGCATGGGAACCGTTTTTTGGTATTCGAGATCAGCGACACACATTCTATAACTTCACTGCACTTACTCAACATGTTTTAAATAGAAAACTGACGTTCCGGTACTTTCTTGGGTGAGAGCAAATCAAATTAAAAGCAAACACAACCTCACTGAAATGTTTGATTTAAGTGACAACTGACTTGTAAGACAAAAGTAATCGAGAACCAAAGACTCGAAAACAGTGTACCCGTTAAAGCAGGCAGCGAGTGAAGTAATTGAGTAATTTATGGTTGAACAAAGAGAATAGAAAAAAATAAATGTATTTATGTAAATATGTATGTACATATGTATATCAAGATCAGTATGTCTGACAGGAAATGTAAAGAAAACAAACGAGTTAATATTAATTTCAAAAACCATATATTTTGCACCTTTTTTCATTGAAAATAAAATTAAAACCTATGATTTCTACCTTTAGCCTTATGTTAAAGTTATGTCTAAAAAAAATTAAATTCTTATCTTTCAAAATTCATTTATATTTACCATTGTACATTGGTAATTTAATTTAAATAAAAAAATTCAATTAATAGAAATGTTTTTAAAACGCTCTTATTAAGCACTTAATTCCATTCTATTGTAAACCAAATTCTACTATTCTATTCTATTGGAAAACAAAAAATATCAACAATTAAATATAAGGAAATATGCATACTTTTTCAATCTTTTTAAGTATTTCTTTGTAATTGTCTTATAACAGATATGGCTATATAAAACAAAAAGTATATAACATAAACCCAATTAAATATTCCATTCATAAACAAATTAATTAAATATAAACAAAACAAAACGAAAATAATTTAAATATTAATACATTTTTAAATGCGAAAAGATTATCGTTCCCACCGAAATAGCTAAACATACGCATATAAATTAATTTGTACAATGAATTTCTTGTATTCATGAATGCAGTTTCTGAAATTGTGGTGAAGTTCGATGTGCTCTCTCACTCACTCATTGGCGTCGCCGCTAGTGGCTCTTGTCTTTATATCAGTGACGGTCAACAAGAGAAATGAGAATGTTTAGTTGTGTTTAACAAAAGTGAGAGTGTATTGGTAAATATACACATGGAGAAATGCATTTGTTTTCTTTTGTTTGCATTGTTGGATTGTTTTAATATTTTTGCTTATATATGTTAACTTATTATGTTTAAATATTAAGTTTGTTTAAATATTTGTGGGTTTGTGTGTTAAAATTATGTAATGAATAATTTAATGAAAAAATTAAATATATGAATTCAATTGTTTGCAATTAATAAATATTTTTTTTTCTTTAAGAAAACAGGTACGTAAGTTCTTTTCACATAGTATGTTATCTTAAAAATAAGTTCAAAAATATTATAATTAATTGGTTTTCAGAGGTTATGTATGTGAAACTTCTGTGAATCCATTGAGGGAACCAACCGGACTGCACGCTTAAGATGCGTGCTCGCTAAAAACCCACCGTGTGCGGGGTTCTTAATCATGATGGAACGTGGACGTATTCGTCTGAAGAATCTCTTGGTATTCTCCCGGATACCCACTTTCCCAACGATGACAGGAATGCTGGTCATCAGCCAGAAGAGCTAGGCGGAAACTCACCTAGCTTAGAAAAAGTTCGTTCAATAATGAACAGAAAGAATCTGATATGGGCCATTAGATGCTTTAAGCCCTATAAATCAGCCGGACCTGACGAGATAATTCCCGCGCAACTACAGGAGGCACTATACCTATCTTGTAGTTGGTTGGAGGCAATCTTCAGGGGCTGCCTTACGCTGGGAGTCATTCCTAGCATTTGGAAGCAAACCAAAGTGGTTTTCATCCCGAAAGTGGGCAAATGCTCTCATGTCAAACCAAAGGACTTTAGACCAATCAGTATATCATCCTTTGTTCTTAAGACATTTGAATGGTTACTAGACATTCACGTTCGAAGTAATCTTCCACATAATCTACTATCGAGTTCTCAGCATGCCTATATCAAGGGCAGGTCAACTGAGACGACTTTGCACTCTATAGTCAGCATAATAGATAACTCTATTGAGAATAAGGTCTTCGCTCAAGGCACCTTCCTGGACATCGAGGGAGCCTTCAATAACATTCAACCTTCGGCGATTCTTAGGTCGTTACAGAATCTAGGAGTCGACAGCTTAGTGACACGCCTAATTGGGAAGCTTCTGATGGATAGACCCGTCAAAGCTGAATGGGGTGGTGTTACAATTGCTAGGACCGTTAACAGAGGGCCACCGCAGGGGGAGTTCTGTCACCACTGTTATGGTTAACTTCTGTCAATGAACTGCTTCTTGAATTGGACAGGGCTTAATGCCAGGTCTTTGCCTATGCCGATGATATTGCTATCATCTGTACGGGTAGAAACCTCCATTTACTTAGCATTCGCACAACCAGCCTACTTAGTCTAATTTCGAACTGGACCGCTAACAACGGACTATAACTTAACCCACTTAAAACCGAGCCTATCTTGTTCTCTCGGAAATATAAAACGCCCTCATTTGAGCTGCCGTCAGTTAATGGGGTGCAATTACAGTCGACGGAAAAGGTCAAGTATCTGGGGATAATTCTCGACAGAAAACTGTCTTGGAAACCGAATGTGGCGGAGAGGGTGAAAAAGGCGTCTGTTGCTCTTTACGGCTGTAATGGGGCGATAGGAAAGCGCTGGGGACTGTCACCTAAGATCACCATGTGGATTTATACTGCAATAGTCAGACCAATACATCTCTATGGTATCGTAGTTTGGTGGAGATCCCTCCAAAAGAAATATATTCTGAATTCCTTGATGAAAATTCAAATATCAGCCCTGATTAGCGTTAGTGGGGCAATGGGCGCGACGTCAGGTACTTCACTTAGTGCTATCCTGAACATCTGTACTCCTGATATCATGGCCGAATCGACAGCCGCTACATCCCTGGTGAGAATCAGAGATTGTGGCGTTTTGATATCGGGGCATTCCGGACACGCTGAATTACTGCACCGGATCAACTCAATTTCCGTAAAAATGGACTCCTGTATCCCCTACCTTCTACCAGCGACAAATCTAAGGACTTCTATTCCGAACAGGAATACCTGGGAAAAGTCACTGGAAGGGGATACCAGTAGTATCAGATTTTTCACGGATGGGGTCCATTACCGGACCTAAATATAAATATCTCCTTCAAGCTGCCTGATCACTGTAGTGTATTTCAGGCGGAAATTACCGCCATACTGGAGGTTGCTGAACTACTGAAAAGTAGCGTCACAACCCTCCGGAGAATATGTATCTACACAGACATTCAGGCTGCCATTTTTGCTACGTCCCTGATGTTGAAAGATTGCCACTCATCACTTAGGGTGATGGCAGAGTATTTTGACATCAGGCTCATCTGGGTACCGGGACACAGCGACATCCAAGGCAATTGCGTAGCGGATGCGTTAGCTAGACAGGGCACTACGGCACAGGTTCTTCCGGCAAAATATGGTGTTAGTATGCCAATCTCTACCTGCCGTTTGCAGATCAGGCAGTGGGCCGATAATTTGTTCAAGGACAAGTGGAGACTTACTTCAACTTGCAAACAAGCCAGGGTCCTCTGCCCACAGATGGACCGGAAGAGGAAAAGGCAAATACTTAACTTGGCGAGAGGCAGGTTATCCACAATTATAGGAACACTTATGGGATATTGTCTTGTAGGAAAACCCGCCCTAAGCTTGGGACATAGAAACTCTACTCTCTGTAGATGCTGCATGGAAGAGGACGAGGAAACGACGAAACACCTCTTGGATTGCCCTGCTCTGGCAGAACTGAGAAGTAGGAAATTCGGTACACATTTAGTTAGTACCGTAGCCCTTCAGGATATTCCTGTAGGTCTCATAGTCAAATTTATTGAAAGCGCAAATTGGCTAGACGACTAGTCAATAGTTGCTATGGAGGAAACGGCAGGTATCACAATGGGCTTCTTTAGCCTAAGTGTGCTAGACAGCGTGCTGCCTTGCAGCCTTTATAAACAACCAACCATTAACCAATGTTATCATTTATTTAAATGTTACTATTGTAAGCAACAGTGCAATAAATACTTCTTTAATTAAAAACAAAAAGAAAATTTGTTTCTGTAAATATGAAAAAAATGAGCCGAAGATTTGATAAGATTGCACATTGAAATTAATCTAATTCACCTCCAATAAATTCTGTACATTGCCCTTTTTGCATTGTGTAAATCGACAAATATGCAAGGAAAGTTTTAATATTGTTGATGAACGTAAAATTGCCTACGTTTATTGGTAATGTTGCCGAATTATATAGCTCACCCTATGTTGCCAGTGCATTGGCTGATATCAGACCATGGTGAATATAGGTAATGCATGAATATACGTAATATTACACTAGGTTTTTTTCTGTGTAGTATTTTTGTGCTATAAAGCTTTGTGCGTGGCCGGGTTTCGGGGTTTTCTCCTCTGGGGTGGGTCAACCACCGGCTCCGGCATAGTATTTTTGTGATATATGGCTTTCCGCGTGGAATATATTTCGATTTCCTATTAAGACCTAAATTTTTTATCTGCGAAATGTTGAAATTGAAAAAAACGATATTTTTTAAAAATTTGTCATCCGATATCTGGATAACTAAGACACTTATCGAAAAAATTTATTTAATTTTGTTTGATTATTTCGACTCCATTTACATAAAAAAGTGGTGAAATCGGTACCATAACACGGCACCACACTCGTAGTATCATCCTGCATGTCGGAAATTTGGGGGCCCATAACTCCGAAAATAGGCGTTCCCGACGATTTTTTTATTTTACTTTTTTTACTTAGAATTTAAAGTTCTGTCCAATGGTGATAGTTTGGAGCAGAAATCGAGTTGCCGACCTATTCTAGGTTTAAGACCATTAGGTGTATCAGGCAGACATTATAACAATGTCATCTGCGTACAAAAGAACTTTTATATCAGTACCAGCCACTTTTACACCACCTGACACAATATCAGGAAGGCCATTTATGTAGAGAGAAAATAATATTGGACTTAATATACATCCTTGCTTGGCACCTGTTTCCACAGCAATATTAACAGAAAACATACTATTATACAAAGATTGCAGATCCCTGATAATCTTGGACAATTTATTGAATAGACTGTTTCTGGAAATCATATCAATGGCTCAAGAAAAGTCAACAAAAAATGTATACGTGTATTTCCCACTCACATTGTTCAAATTCACAACGCTAACCAGATTAAATATGTTGTCTACCGTAGAATATTCCTTTCTAAAACCAGCCTAGAATTGGTTTAAAATATTGTTACTGGGCAACCATTCAGAGATGAGATTCAACAGAGTGCTATTGAATATCTTGCAGAGAGTATCTGTTAGGTGCAGTCCTCTATAATTCGTGACCAAATTTATTAGAATATACTGTCCATAAATATTTTGATAAAAACTAACAACATTCGGTTTATAAGGCTCTGAGGGGCATATTTATAAAATTTGTAAGGATTTCCATCAGCACCAGGGATTTGTTCCGATTAAGGTTTTTTACAACTGCATATAATTCACAGTACTCAATAGGGGCATCCAAAAATGCGTCGACAATACAGGGTATACACCAGCTAAAAATCTGAACATCATCTCGATTTCGCAACATCGAACTAAAATATGCATAAAAGTCGGCGTACCGTCATTTCGCCCAAAAATGAAAATGACTATCGCCCAAAAAATGTTAATGTTAGTTGTTGTTGTGCAAAAAAATCGGGATTTTGGGCGTTATGACATGATTTTTTGGGCAATATGACATTTTCCCAAGCCAACAACGATCCATGACACATCCCCCAAAAATAATAAAAATGTCACAATACCCAAAAATATGGACACATTTGTAAAAGAAATATATGTTGTAGATAAATTTTCTATGTAATATGTAAATAATAAATATTTATTTCACATTGTTAGTAGACAAATAACAAAACGTTCTTGTTCGATCTGGAATGCCTCTATAACTTCCAGAGGTGTTTTTGCGGATTTTAATAAAGTTGGCGATGCAAGTCTCTCCAGAGTTCTTTGTACCCGAGAGTAAAACAATTTTTGAGTACCTTCAAGATTCCTGCACAAAAAATTGTAATTAAAAGACAATTAATTTATTTGACTCAATACTGTTGAGATTCGCTGCGAGGGGGGATTGGTCGCGCTCGTGGCGGCCGCGCGTTACCACCACCGTAAGATTACTTACCTTTCGCATACGCTTCGAAATGCTTTTCTTGTGTTAGCCAATGCACTGGTATCATTCCGCAACGTTGTCGAGCTCTTACATTCGGCTTTTATATTTTCCAAGGATTTCAATTCCTGGTACGTATCTTCCTGACTAGGGTGCTCGGAATGCTCACTGTTTTTACAACTTCTTACACAAATTTTATTTTCCAACATTTCGACGCGTGCCTTACAACTGTTCTTATAACATGTATAAAATGTTTTTTGTTTATAAAGCGATTTTTCCTTGTACAATTGTTTTTCGTCGATTAAATATTATAATTTTGAGTCATGTCGCTTCCCGACAACAAATTCGAAACGTTCACCTTCCATCATCACGCTCTAATTACTTTCGCATTGTTAAACAACAGCTCCGTCAATTTACAGCTTAAAATTACAAGCACCCTACCTCATTGGGTTGGTCATTCCTCTTCACACCATAGGTTGGTAGCACATGCATACAACGCAGGGCCTCTGAGGTGTTCCAAACATAATGACAAACCAGCATGTAGCACCATTATATGATGTAGGGTGCTATTACTGATATTCCGTTGTGGTAAATGACACATCGCCCAAAAAAACTGTACGTCAATGTTTTTGGGCGATATGTCATTTCAGTTTGGGTCTTATGACATTGCTTTTGGGCGATATGTCATTTCAGTAATTAGGGTTTTGGGCGAAATGACATATTTGGGCGATATGTCATTTTCGTTTTTGGGCAAAATGACATTGGGCGAAATGACGGTACGCCTAAAAGTCATCAACATCCTGGACTTTTAAGAATTGGAAATATTCCACCATTCTTTGCTACTGGTGCCCTTATCATGCATCATTATATTATTATTTTGATCCTGCAGCTTCTTGAGACTGCACAGCGCTTTTGCAGTAATCCTGTGCTGAGATTCCAAGTCCAGGCGCGTGTCTGCCTATCGAACAATGTTCAGTAATGACAGTTCCTACCGTAGAGTGAATATCATTACTTTCAAATGATTCAGGAACATGTTTCATTCGCTTACCTGAGAGCTTTGCTTTTAAGCATTAGATTGCGTGTAGAAAGCGGCACACCCAAATGCTCCATATTTAGTGACACAAGTAAAGTAGTCCCCAATCGCGACAACTCATCAGCTATGTCGTTCCCTGCAATGTTCCTTTCCCCCGGTACCCACTAAGGTAGATATCAAACTGGTTGGTCGTTATACCCTCACCCATAGGGATGGGGGTATATATCATTTAATACGTAAAAAAATTTAACACAGAGAAGGAGCCATATTAGAACCTTAGCGTCTTTAAGACGTTTGAGCCATATCCGTCTGTCTGACTCAACACGATAACTGCCGTAAATCTTTACAGATCACAATCAAATTTTGTCAGTGACTATTATTTGCCAATATTGAATTTGGGATTGAAAATGGGCGTTTTGACCACGCCCCTTCCGGTACCTTCCATACAAATCGACACATTTAGCACAAAATCCTATTTCTTTCAAACCTTTCTTCTGGTAGATGTGATTAGCTTCAATCTCACACACCGGGTAATAATCTGTAAATGCCTTAGGAAATGGGCGAGATTGTCACGCCCATTCTGGTACCTCCCATGCAAAACAGGGTGTTCGTCAGGGTTGTCAATGCGATAAATCGCGGGAAACACTTCCGGCCTTAATGAAATTAGGTATAAGGCTTCACGTTATCAAACGCCAATCACCCATTAAAACAAGGGCGTCTGGGTTTTCGGCACGAGAAGTCCCACAAAACAGAACCAATCTTTATGACAGTTTGTACAAGTCAATATTTAGTTAAATAAAATTTCTTATAGGAAATGAGCTGTTTTGCCACACCCATTCTGGTGTCTCTCATATAAAAGTTGGGCGGATGACCGGTTGATCGACACGATAACTCTCGTAAACTACAACTGCGCTGAATAAAATTCGGTACTAGGCAAAATTTTCCTAAAAGCTACTGTGTAATTAAAAACTAACTATTGTGCCACGCCCAGTTTCGTACCTCCCATACAAAAGTTGGACGTATTTGCGGTTTGCCGACTCGATATGTCCAATAAATCATAACGGATCTTAATAAAATTTGGTTCTGATCAAAATTTTGGCAACAACTTGCCATGCCCATTTTTGTACCTCGCATATAAATATTGGGAGGAAACTAACTAATTTCATATTCAATAATATTTAGCGCAATGTCAATCTGCTATTGAATATGGCAACCTTTGAGTATGGGCGTTTTTAACAGAACTCCCACGCAATGGATGACTTAGGGTGAGGGTATGATTAAGCCGGTTCACCCGACTGAAACTTAGCTATGTACTGGTTTTATTTATGGGAGTATATGTTGATGCTAAACGTCTGCATGAATCCAAAATCTACCCATGAGATACGCACAAATTGTTATGGCACATATTCATTCACTTCACAATTCAGTGAATAGAACTGAGTTAGTTCTATATTTAATAATAAATATACACAATAATAAATATACAATAAATATATAAATAAACACACACCACGATCCACACTCGGCAATGAGTGAATGTAATTGCTACGGTATGAATTAAACCATTGCATGGGAACCGTTTTTTGGTATTCGAGATCAGCGACACACATTCTATAACTTCACTGCACTTACTCAACATGTTTTAAATAGAAAACTGACGTTCCGGTACTTTCTTGGGTGAGAGCAAATCAAATTAAAAGCAAACACAACCTCACTGAAATGTTTGATTTAAGTGACAACTGACTTGTAAGACAAAAGTAATCGAGAACCAAAGACTCGAAAACAGTGTACCCGTTAAAGCAGGCAGCGAGTGAAGTAATTGAGTAATTTATGGTTGAACAAAGAGAATAGAAAAAAATAAATGTATTTATGTAAATATGTATGTACATATGTATATCAAGATCAGTATGTCTGACAGGAAATGTAAAGAAAACAAACGAGTTAATATTAATTTCAAAAACCATATATTTTGCACCTTTTTTCATTGAAAATAAAATTAAAACCTATGATTTCTACCTTTAGCCTTATGTTAAAGTTATGTCTAAAAAAAATTAAATTCTTATCTTTCAAAATTCATTTATATTTACCATTGTACATTGGTAATTTAATTTAAATAAAAAAATTCAATTAATAGAAATGTTTTTAAAACGCTCTTATTAAGCACTTAATTCCATTCTATTGTAAACCAAATTCTACTATTCTATTCTATTGGAAAACAAAAAATATCAACAATTAAATATAAGGAAATATGCATACTTTTTCAATCTTTTTAAGTATTTCTTTGTAATTGTCTTATAACAGATATGGCTATATAAAACAAAAAGTATATAACATAAACCCAATTAAATATTCCATTCATAAACAAATTAATTAAATATAAACAAAACAAAACGAAAATAATTTAAATATTAATACATTTTTAAATGCGAAAAGATTATCGTTCCCACCGAAATAGCTAAACATACGCATATAAATTAATTTGTACAATGAATTTCTTGTATTCATGAATGCAGTTTCTGAAATTGTGGTGAAGTTCGATGTGCTCTCTCACTCACTCATTGGCGTCGCCGCTAGTGGCTCTTGTCTTTATATCAGTGACGGTCAACAAGAGAAATGAGAATGTTTAGTTGTGTTTAACAAAAGTGAGAGTGTATTGGTAAATATACACATGGAGAAATGCATTTGTTTTCTTTTGTTTGCATTGTTGGATTGTTTTAATATTTTTGCTTATATATGTTAACTTATTATGTTTAAATATTAAGTTTGTTTAAATATTTGTGGGTTTGTGTGTTAAAATTATGTAATGAATAATTTAATGAAAAAATTAAATATATGAATTCAATTGTTTGCAATTAATAAATATTTTTTTTTCTTTAAGAAAACAGGTACGTAAGTTCTTTTCACATAGTATGTTATCTTAAAAATAAGTTCAAAAATATTATAATTAATTGGTTTTCAGAGGTTATGTGTGTTAAGATTAAGTAATGAAAGATTTAATAAAAATAATACATATACGTAAATTCAATTCAAATCGTATTTAATGATGATTTAATTTAAAAATTTATGATTTAATAAAAAATAAATATATATAAACGTAAATTTAATTCAAATCGTGTTTAAGTGTTTAAATTATGAAAAATAAGTTTAAAAATATTATAAGTCATTGATTTTCTGAGGTTTTGTGTGTTAAAATTTAGTATTGAATGATTTAATAAAAAATGAATGATTTAATAAAAAAAATATATAAATTCAATTATTTGCAATTAATAAATAAAATAATAATTTTCTTCAAGAAAACAGGTACGTGAGTTCTTCTCACATAGTGTGTTGTCTTAAAAATAAGTTTAAAAATATTATAATTCATTGGTTTTCAGAGGTTTTTTGTTTTAAAATTAAGTAATGAATGATTAAAAAATTAATATTTATGAACGTAAATTTAATTCAAATGGTTTTTAAGTGTTTAAATTATGAAACTCAATTAATTTATCTATGTCAATTTCTTTGTTGTAACATTTAATTTTGAGCAAAGTTTCTACATGGTTGTCAGACAATTTATTTCGATATTTGCTTTTAATTTGAGACAACGACGAAAATGTTGCCTCGCATATATATGTTGTCGAAAACATTGAAATAAGATTCAATATAAGATCCCTACTGGCACCATATTTTTTGGGACAAATATTTTTCCAAAATGGAATACCAGTTTCCAATGGTAACGATAAATCGTTTCTCATATTGACCAGTTCTTGTTGAATATTTAATGGTACATTTTCCATTGAACATGTCAGTGGGTTGTTATAAATATTAACAACCCATTGCATGCCAAAAATATCTTTAAATCTTAGTTTAAAAGTTTCTATAAGTTTTTTAAGTTCTTCTGAAAAGAGGTTTAATTTATTAAAATTTGGAAATTTGGAATGTATTACCGAAACTTTTTCAAAATTTAACAAATTTTGGGAAGCCATTTGATTTTGCAAAATCACTAATTTTCTGCTAAATTCAGTGATTGCATATAATGTTTCGCAAATGGTTTTATCTTTTCCCTGTAAAACTAAATTTAAATTATTAATGTGCCGGGTTATGTCAGTAAGGAATGCTAATTCCAATAAGAAGTCGGGACATTTAATGGCTGTAAGCAAGTCTGTGTCCTTTGGGGAGGCCTCAGATTGCAAGAAAGCATCAATTTCCACTCTTAGGCTAAAGAGTCGCTCTAAGCTTTTCCCTCGACTTAGCCATCTCACTTCCGTGAACAAAAGAACGTCTGCATACTCCGCATTTACTTCCTCCAAAAATGCCACCAACTTCCTATGCATAAGAGCATTATGACCACCTCTTAAACGATTTATTATTTTAATGGCTGTTTTCATTGTATCAGCAAAGCCAAGAGATTTAGCGAATAGGGCTTGTTGATGTATGATGCAGTGAAATGTTGGAATATTTATTCCTGCTTTTAATAAGCGCCCTACAAAGCCCTGCTTTCGCCCAACTAAAACGGCTGCACCGTCCGTACAGACAGCAGACAACTTATTTCTGTTTATTAAGGACAAAACATTCCACTCAAAAGATGAATAAATCGTCTCACCATTAACGTTTCCATAGAAGGATTCAAGTTTTAATATTTCTTCAAAAGAATTAAAATTATCGTCTATTGTGCGAATACAAATGATCATTTGGCTGGTGTCATTATTGTCAAGACTTTCGTCGAAACAAACCGTAACGAATTTAGCATTTGTAATCCGCTCATTTGTTTCGGATTGTATAAATAACCCAATTTTTTCTGTTCGACGCATAATAGTGTTGCGGGACAAAGCCATTTCATTCACAATATTTTCCATTTTTTTCCCAACATCCCCAAAAAATGGAAAAACTGAAATACAAATTTCTTTCCATAATTCCCCATCCTCAAAAGGTCGACCTTTTTTAGCTAAGGCTAAGGAAATTGTATAGGTCGCCTTGAGTTGACCACTTGTTGAGGAAATGATTTGGTCATGATTGGCATTCATGAACTGATTATATTTAATTCTTAAATCTTCTTTTAACTTGATAATTAAATTAGACCTAGCAATTCCAGTAAGAGAATGCATATCTGAGTGGCGGTTATAGTGCCGCTTTAAATTGCATGCAAATTTCTCTTTAATTTTTTGGTTGCAAACAAGGCATTCTGCTTCATTAAAAATATTTAATGAAAATAAAAATGAATTTTCCCAACCAATATCCCACATACTGAATGAAAATCAAAAAATGTATTTATTAAAAATCAAAAATTTAATATATTACATTTATATAATTTTTGAAAAATTTTATTTAATTAAAAATTTTAAATTAATAAAATAAATATTATTAAATAAAATCTATTTAATTTTAAATCAATTATTTAAAATAGAAATATAATATATATATATTTTAATGTGCTGTTTGAATATTTTACCAGTGTACCTATTTCATAAAATTTAATCATAATTTATCAAACAAAGCGACGACAACCTGCCTTTGTTGATGCTGGTATGCAACTGAGTGAATTTTTTGGTTTTTTCCTCTACATTTTTTTTGTTTCGTAAACGTTCGTGCTGTGTGTGTGTGAAACCCGACCAAACTTCGTCGTTTCAACAAGAGTTGGCCGTCACTGCTTTATATTATCTCGTTTATTGAATGTTGTGAGTTCGAGTTTTTCGTTTTTATGCGATTTTATGGCCGTCGGTGGTGCAATGGAAATGGTGCTCGGTTCTTGTGCATGAGCACGTGGGTTCGATCCCTGCTCTAACCACCTTCAATTTCTTTCCACGGCGGTCACCTCGCTTAGCGACGGCGACAGTATGGGGTACTTAGCCATGAAAAAGCTTCTCAAAATACCATTCGGAACCGGTGTAAAATTTTAAGTCCCAATCAGTGAGTATAAAACTGGAACGCACACAGCTCACAGGTTTGTGAGACGCTCTTCCTAATCCCTTCATAGGATGTAACGGGAAACCATTAATTTTTATACGATGACTTACGACCCTGGGACACGAGTCACGACTTACGATGCTTCTTGGTGAGGGGAGAAGAGAAGAAAGGGGGATAGGATGAGAGTGACGAATTGGAAATTCAGGGGACATTTTGATATTTCTCTTTCACTTATTTCGTGTTTTGACAGTATACGAAAAGTGGTGAAAAATTGTTTTGAAGCAATTTCTTAATACATTAAAATAATACAATTGCAATTTTATCAGCCATTGTTCATTAATTTTTTAAAATGTTGAATTTGAGATTATTACGAATAGAAAAAAATACAGCAGAGGCCTTCGGCCACGGCCTGTCCTTGCAGGCTGTGTCAGAGACACGGCCATTAAGTTTAACGTAGAATACGCCATCCGATAAGACAGAAAACATATATAACAATAAATGATAAATAACATAAGCAAATGAATTTATTTATTTGATAGTTACTTTGATAATATACATAAGCTTATGGTAGGCAAAATAGGATAAATATGTTTTTAAATTAAAAGAGTAAGGATAAATGATAAATAAGAGACGCAAATCAATTTGATTTATATTTTTTATAATTATATATCCATGTTAAATTCAAATTCACATTTAACATTTTGTTTCACTTAAATACATAAGTAAATATACGAAATTTCAATATTTCATCAATCAAAACAACAGCCGAAGGTTTGTGTCCACACTGAAACAGCAGCATAGTTTGTGTTCACGCTACAAACTCAAACACTCAACCAAACACCACACATATGTTTGAGTGTGTGTGTTTAAACAAATTTCATTTGAGAAATTTAAATATTAGGAAGATATCAACCAATATGAAATGTATATCAAACGAAAGATAACATCTTCATTTACCTACAAAAAAATTTTTAAAAAAAAGTTATATCGCCGTTTCCTCATAATCAATGAAATAAAGATTACAACAATAACAATCTGGCATAACTCCCTATACCGTAAGGTAAGACGTATTCTACGCCAAAAAGATTACAAAGAGTCACACATAGTTGTATACAGAGAGTCGTCGTCTGAACGCACATGAATTTACGAAGCGTTACCAAAAGGAAATGAACACAATGTTCCAGGGTCGTCACTCATCATATAAGAGACGAATTTGATCGTATAACGAACGAAGTACAACACAACTTCAGTGGCTGCATTTAATCACATTCATTCGGAGGTATTGTTGCACACTGAGAAACAGGAAATATTCATGAATGCGTTTGTCCATTCACGGTAGGAATGAATTCATGAAGACCTTAAGTTGACACTAATGTCGGTGGTGACGTTTCTCACAGCCAGAATGCGCCATTCCTGATTGCCATTTCTTCTTCCTGAAAAAATACTTCAATTTTTGGGTAGCCCTCGTGTGAGAACTAGAAGTATCATATGTTGGTAACGACTGCTTTAATATCAATCGGTTGAAATCAGCATTTGGTATTTTTATGTACAAGTCTCAATGACCCACATAATATACTTGTTGTATGGCACAAAAGTGTAGGGTATCATCTCGCTCATTGTAAAACATTTTGCTTTAGGTAATTTATTCATACTTAGATGTACATATATACAAGTATTTCCCGGGCAACAACAAGTAGTTTAATTCACCGCTAATTATTGATTTATCATTAACCAACTGAACACTTTTTGTTATTGTTATACGAATACAGTGGTGTTTTATTAATTGGACATTAATTAAGTCAATAAATCTTTATTTTTTTTATGCAGTCGTTGCATCGCAATCTTGCTGTGATAATACAAAAAAATATAATGAGTTTAGGAGTAACTGAATTGAAACACGTCACAAACTTGCTGAACTACAGATAAGAGAAAAAAGACAAAACAGCAGCAATTTATCAATTACAAATGATACGTGAAAAGAGTCACATTCTCCAGAACAGTCCTCGTATCTTAAAGAGTGACAATAAATAAATAACTTAAGTGGAAGAATCCAAACTTATAGATTCTATTATATTTCCTCTTCCAAAAAAAGTGGCTAACCTGTTTCTAACGGTTACGACTTTCTTTTACGATCATGCTCCGTTCATGCTAATTGGCATTCTACGAGTATCATATAATTGAGCGCCATTCAAGTGCCAACCAATTGTTTATGTTGCAGTATGCAAAGTATGCAACCTGATATGCCTCTTAAGTCTTTCGTTTCACATTTGCATATACCACATAATACTAAGCCACATTCAATGACGCCATCAGCATCGCATCTTATCGATAAATCACATCACTTGTTATTCATTGTGAGCCAAAAATCAGTTTGAAATGGAATAGTATCAACACCACATTAAATACGATCAAGTGTGGCTTCTAAAAAGAAACAAAAATATTTTAATGTTGTATGCCCTCAACAAGACCAGGCGGGCGGAATCATAATCAAGGCTACATACAATCGCGCCTTGTGGGCCCCGGAGTCACCCGAGTCACTGAGGAAGAAGCCACAACATAATCGTAAACATAACAATGTATTATTTTTTAATTAATTAAACAAATTCAACGTAGCAGCGGGAAACCAATTTATGTGATTTTATGTAAATTAACACAATTATCGTTTGTGTCTTCAGGAGGCGTATCTATCCATTAGTCCGTCCGCGGGTCTGACAGCTTGGCTGTCTGCCTGTCTGTTATGAAGTCACGTTAGTTAAGATAATAACAAGCGTTGCATTTTGATGGAGGGGAGACGAAAGCCTGAACAACCCACATTGATGATTAACTAAAAATGCATATCAAGAGCAGATAACAATATATGATAAAATAACTCAACACAGAGAGAGAAGAGCGTCTGCCTTTTTTCAGAATTACCATCATCATCAATATCATCATCATCGTAGTTCGGATCATCACCACCACACCATTATAATGATTACCATAAGTGTAATCATAATTATTATCATGCTCATGCATATTAATGAACAATTTAAGCAAATGATACACAATCTATAAGTGCCCATGGAACACCTCATCAAAGTATGGTTTAAATGTTTGTTGTACCTTACGTAACAGGTGTAACCAAGTAATTAAATTTATTTCCATCCATGCCTAAAAAGGGAGCCGGTGCACAAACTATTTAATTCGACTGACTTGGGAGTTATTTTTATATGGGAGACATATCGAACCATGTACCAATTTTTAATACAATTTCTCTCGGGGTCGTATGTATAATGTATATTTTAGAATAAGATCTGCAATATTTGCAAAATATTTATTAGGTTTATACAATTTTAGTACTTTGATGTATTAAATTCCAAATTCGGAAACCCAGGATGAATATTAAATTCAAGAATGCACAAATTCTGTTAAATTTCAAGCAATTGTTTCCATTTTCAGATTTTATAACTGAGTAGGGGAAACAGGAGCTGGGTTTAACAGGGGTAAATACTAACAGCGTAATTACATAGAACCTATTCGACTTACCACGCTAATTCCAACGTACTTTGTGCCTACGAATAAGCGCGAACGTGTCTCGACCTGTCAGTTGCCGGTCGAGCGTCAAGGGGCAGGTTGTGTCATACGCCTCCAATTTTACAGGTAAATTAACTTTTTTATGTGTTTAATTTTTTGCATTACTCTTTAAATATGTATCGTAGAAAATAGGCTTCGATATTGCATAAATCCGTATTTATTGTATTTTTCATTAATGTTAAAGTTTTAATCGAGAACATGACCGGTAAAAGGAAAGCAATAACTTTGTGAAAAGTGGGCCGTGGGGTTGGTTTTAACAAAATGCACTGGGTAGGTTCTAACGGGTTAATATTTGCCCCGCACAACAGTTGAAAAAATATGGATAGTAAATACCTATAATAATTATTATAATATAAAAAATATGGATCGAGGTCGCAAGCGAAAGTGTGCAATCTTAACCGACACTCCGGAAAAGAGTGCTTTAGAAGAAGAAGCTAAGCTAAAGAATAATAAAAAGAAATCTTCTGCGAATGTAGAAGTCAATAAGGAAAAGCAAAGACTTAAGAAACGTAAAGTGGAAAAAAAAGAAAAGAAGTCCAGTAAACAGCCTAAGGATAGAGTGAAAAAGAAAGTATTACAAGACAGTTCAGAAGACGACGATGATGAGGATGCGACCATTTGCTTAGGCTGTGGCTCATCATATTCTGAAGATATATCTGGTGTGGACTGGGTCGAATGTATGTCCTGTAAACAATGGTCACATATAACCTGCATAAAAGGCGATGCAGTTGCTTATGTTTGCACAAACTGCAACTCAGATTGTGATTAGTTTAGTTTAGTTCGGCAAGGAGCCGAATTTCATTTTATTTGGATTATTAATGATCATTTGATGATCAAAAAATATTTTTTGTTCTTTGATTTGTGTACCTACCTAATGCTGATTGAGTGAGTCAGTTTAACTAATATAATTTAAGTTTTCTGTTTATTTTATGAACGGTAAGGAACCGCATTTAAATTTATTAATAATAATAATAAACACTAATTAGTGTTTCTAATAAACATTGAATATTATTTTGTTTTTTATCTTAACCAAAATCCCATTCCCAACTACATGTTATTTCTTACCCCCGCTGTTAAAACTTTCCCATGCGGTGTTAAAACCAACCCCAAACCGGGGGTAAGATCTAACAAGTGACTTGTTTGCCAAAACTGCTTTTTTCTCAGATATGGTAATTAATATATACATTTTGTTGTACTTTACGTAAAGCTCATTAAATTTTGCATCATGTACCAAAAAACCATGTTTCTTGCTAAAGTAGTTTAGAAAATATTACGCTTAATTCAAAATTTGTTAGAACCAGCCCCAGTCTCCCCTACTTTAGATCCATAATTTTGATTTGGTCCCGTTTTTGTTATTACTTTTTATTAAATTTTCAAATTAGTTGCCAACTAAAATACAGTCAAAAATATTAGAACTAATTTTGAGTTAAAACCAGTACATAAGTTTCAGTCGGGTGAACCGACTTAATCATACCCTAAGTCATCCATCGCGTGGGAGTTCTGTTAAAAACGCCCATACTCAAAGGTGACCATATTCAATAACAGATTGACATTACGCTAAATATTATTGAATACCAAATTAGTTAGTTCCCTCCCAATATTTATATGCGAGGTACAAAAATGGGCATGGCACGTTGTTGCTAAAATTTTGATCAGTACCAAATTTTATTAAGATCGGTTATGATTTATTGGAGATATCGAGTCGGCAAACCACAAATACGCCCAACTTTTGTATGGGAGGTACGAAACTGGGCATGGCATAATAGTCAGTGTTTAATTATAAAGTAGCTTTTAGCAAAATTTTGCCCAGTACCGAGTTTTATTAAGAGCCGTTGTAGTTTACGAGAGTAATCGTGTCGATCAGCCGGTTATCCGCCCAACTTTTATATGGGAGGTACCAGAATGGGTGTGGCAAAACAGCTCATTTTCTATAAGAGAGTTTTATTTGACTAAATATTGACTAGTACAAACTTTCATAAAAATTGGTTCGGTTTTGCGGGACTTCTCGTGCCGAAAAACCAGACGAACAAACAACTTTTTTATGGGAGGTACCACAATGGGCGTGGCAACAATACCCTTGTTTTAATCGGTGATTGGCGTTTAATAAGGTGAAGCCTTGTACCTAATTTCATTACCCTGTTCCTGTCATCACCCTGTTTTGTATGGGAGGTACCAGAACGGGCGTGACAATCTCCCCATTTCCTCCAGATAAGTCGGCATTTACAGATTATTACACGGTGTGTGAGTTGAAGCGAATCACATCTACCAGAAGAAATGTTTGAATGAAATATGATTTTGTGCTAAATGTGTCGATTTGTATGGAAGGTACCAGAAGGGGCGTGGTCAAAACGCCAATTTTTAATCCTAAACTCAATATTGGCAAATAATAGTCACTGAAAAATGTTCATTGTGATCTGTAAAGATTTACGGCAGTTATAGTGTTAACCAGACAGACAGACGGACATGGCTCCAAAAATACTAAGGGTCTAATATGGCTCCTTCTATGTGTTACATTTTGTACGTATTAAATGCTATATAATAACGAACTAAATCTGACGAAAATGAAACTTCGTATGGCGTCAAAAAATGTTTAACTCAATTTAAGTTCATGAATTTCGGTGGAATTAGTTACTAATAAGATCTTGGACTCTGTTCAAATTTATTAGTTTTAAGTTCAATATTATTATTATTATTATTATTTTATTGAGTAGACAATATGTGACAATGTTTGTATTCGATAATCCGCGAAGCTTTTGGCTTGTCTGCAGATTTAGAAATATATATATTGACAATATCATTTTAAACTAGTTTCAACTCTTAGTTAAGTTGCAAATTAAATTCATACATGACAACTATTTTATAATAATAAGTTGATATTTTGATTTTTAGTTACTTTGATATAATTAGAGATTTAAAAGTTTAAATTCATTATTGATTATTTAAGAAATATTTCTTTAAATTTTGTTTTTTATTGAAGATGTTATTTATATTCAATAAGTTTGTTGGTAATTCGTTGGTGACCGTTGGTAGCAATACTGCTAGTGAATTTTTTCCGTAATTAGTCCGGAACGCTGGTATTTGGAATCGTCCTTGCGTTCTACTCCTTGTTCCGTGTTCATGACTGATTGGGCGAAAAAACTGTGTGTTTCCATAAAATTCATTTATGATTGTTAATTTGTGTATATTTGTAACGCTGAGTATATTAAGGTTTTTGTTTAACGCATTTGAGTTGATCGAGATGTCGCTTATTGTTGTATTGTTTTCTTCAGTTCGTATGTTTGTATGTTGTTCATTGTTGGTATTAAATATTCGGTTTTGGGTAAATGATTTCCGTTGATGTTTATATAAAATTTTTAGTAGTCTTGTTTGTGTTTTTTGTAAGTTCTTGCAATGTGTTGAGGCTCCATATGCTGTTATTCCATGTCTCAGGCTTGATTCGACCAGCGAGTAATATACTTGCCTTGATATGTGGCTGGGCGCACAATTGCTTAAGTGAAATAGTGCATACGCCGCCCTTTTCAGCTTTTTTTGCAGGTGTTCTACATGGATTTTCCATTTGAATAAATGATCTAGATGAACTCCTAAATATTTGTATGTGTTCACTTGTTCAATCCGGGTTGTACATGTGCATGTTTCCGTTGATATTATATTGTTTTTATTGTTTGAGCTGTGTAGGCAATTGTTGCTATGGAAAATTAATTCTTTTCTGGTGGCAGGCAGATGTCGCGGCCTGAAATGCATTAATTTTGTTTTTGGTGCATTTATTATTAAGTCTCTGTCATGGCACCATTTTGTAATTTTGTCCAATTCTATTTGCATTAAATCTATCGCCGTGTCACTACATTTATTCGACACTATAATGGCAGTATCATCCGCATACGCATATGCAGTGCTATCTCGTAGAACCTTCATCATATCGTTGGCGTAGATTATGTATAGGATTGGTCCAAGCTTTGATCCTTGGGGAACACCCTGTGTTAAGGGTACATTATGGCTCATTTTGTTTTGCAGCTTCACCGAGTAATATCGGCAATATAGGTAATTTTTAAACCATTCTAAACATTTGCCTCTTATTCCGGTATGTTCCAACACTTCAATTAGTTTAGAATGCGATATGGTGTCGAAGGCTTTAGTAAAGTCTATGAATAGACCAAGAGAGTGCTCATTCTTATCGAGTGACTTATTGATTTGATTGGAGAATAGCCCTAGGAGTTGATTAATATTTTTGCCCTTTTGAAAGCCAAATTGGTTTTCATTTATTAGCTTATATTTTGACAAAAATGCATTTAATCTCCTAGCCACTATTTCTTCAAGGACTTTTTCAACTACTGGTAAAATTGCAATTGGGCGATAATTATTGTAGTCCGACTTTTTTCCGTTTTTGAATATTGGCCTTATGATTGACGTTTTCAGTACATCGGGTATTACAGATTCCTCTAAGCTTTTATTTATAAGGGACGTGATTATTGGTGTAAGTTTTGCTGCGTTGTTTTTTAAATCTATCCCACGTATGCCATCTGCCCCTGCACTTTTCCTTGGGTTTAGGTTTTTTAAAATATTAAAAATTTCTTGCTCGTTTGTACTATCCATAAACATAGAGTTTGGTACATTAGTTTGGACATGAGCTAGTGTTTTTATGTTGCATTTATGCGTTATGTTTTGTACGTTTTCGTTAAATTTGGTTGCAAAGTTTTGCGTAATTTCGTTGGTATTTGAATTTGGAAAATTTCTTTTTATTGTTTCTTCAATGTTTTCTGTTTTATTTCCTATAATTTTATTTATTAATTGCCATGTTGTTCTTGCATTATTTCTATTTCGTAAAAATAGATTAAAATTGTATGCATTTCTTGCGAAAATTATCTTTTTGTTTAAGGTATTGTTAAAGCTTTTATATATTTTTTCATTTTCTTTATTGTTTTTGTTTTTGGACCACTTTTTATACAGATTATCACGGATATTACAGCATTTTAGCAGTGCATCACTTAGCCACGGATAATCATTTCTTTTTTTAATTAAGTTCTCCTTTTGTATTGATTTTTGGTATATATTATTGAAAACTTTGCATACATTATTGTATAGCTCGCATGTATCTTTAGACCGTATAATTATTTCATCCCAATTTGTTTCGTTTATTAATTTATTAATCTTTTTGTTATACATTTTTCTGGTTTCAGTACACTGTGCTGCCATTTGTGTTTTGTTCTTTGTTTTGAATGCATCCCATTATGGTAAAGTGATCTGATATTGTTGTTGTTATTACTGCTGCTTGTGCTTGTGTTTTTTTTTCGTCGCATCGAATGAATAGATGGTCGATGCACGTGTTTGTGTTTATGTTTAAGTCTTCCCTCGTTGTTGTTGTTACCATGCATTGTAGGCCATTCGATGCTATCATCTCCAAGTAATTTTTTGTTGTTTTAACATTATTTTTGTGCAAGTCAATGTTCATGTCACCAATGAGTATTATGTCTTGCGTTGTTGTGATTTTACTGAGCTCCTGTTCTAGCTCTATTATGAATCTGTTTATGTTATGTTTTGGGGGACGGTAGACGGGAAATATTGAGGTTTTTTTGTTGTTTATTTGGAGATCTATTCTTGTTGTTTCAAATGCAGTATTGGTTATATGTGTACGGTCATATATGATGTTTTCTCTGATGTATATCGCTACTCCTCCTCCTCTACCTTCTCTATTTATAAAAATTGAGTTGTAACCATCTATTTGGTAGAATTGGGTTTCATCGTTATTAATGTTGGGCTCTGTTAGAATTATAAGGTGTGTTTTATCAATTATTGGTTGTATCTGTGATATTAGCGTCACAAAATTTTTTCTCAATGACCGTATATTTGTGTGCATAAATGAAAAGGAACAATTTAACCAGGTTTTATCAACTTCAACGAAATTATTTATTATTTGATTTGGCAAATTCATTATATTTTTATGTGGAATATGTAATTCTTTGTATTAATTTAATTCAACATTCAATTTCAGTATGTACTTAAATATTAAAGTGTTCTTTTAAGTATTGTTTTTGCGTTTGTGAAAGTTTTTCTTTTTATTTTATGAGTTTAGTAATATTATATGGATTTTTTATGTTTTTGTTGATATTTGTTTTCTATCTAAATTTTAAATTGTCTGGGTTATGGTTTCGATATCGGCGGTGCTTGAAATATGTATGGCTGAGGAAGTTTCTGATTTTTTGGCAAATATGTGTCCATTCCGGGTCCAGACAAATTTCCATCCACACTCTTTAGATTTAATTTTCGCCATCCATAAAATAGAATCCAATCATGAACTAGACTCGAGTAAATTGTTGTAGCAATTTTTAGTTCATATTCAAATCATATTGAACTAAATTTAACTTCAATTGAAGTAAAATCAAGGAAAAATTAATCTCGTATAGAACCAAAGATATTATTTATTCCGCTATAGTTCATTAATTTCTTGTACTAAGTATGTATACCGTCGACCAATGGTAGTGCGCGTGCCTCTTGTACATGAGATCCTGGGTTCAATCCCTGCTCAGACCACCTTATAATTTCCTTCGGCGGCGGTCACCTCGCATAGTGACGGCGACACTATCGAGTATTTAGCCATGAAAAATCTTCTCAAAATACCGTTCGGAATCGGTGTAAAACTGTAGGTCCCAATCAGTGAGTGAAAACTGGAAAGCGCACAGCTCAGTGATTGTGAGAATCTCTCCCCTGTCCCCTGTCCCTTCATGGGACGTAATGAGAAACCATTTAATTTTTTTTAGTATGTATACTAATAAATTTACCATAAGTTCAAAATATTCAAATTCACTACAAACGTCTGCAATAACTATGTTTCCAATGTATGTTAGCGTATAGCACAATCAAGTTCAATGTTTTGAGAATTAAACTGAAAATAAGGTAATTTGAACTAAAACTGAGTAAAACTTGCACTTGATGTAAGTATACATTGAACTGAAGATGGGTGGAATTTGTCATATTCAAGTTAACAATTCCGCCACCTTTTCTAATTTTTAGTTCAACACCTCAAGCCTGGTACACATGTACCAACATGATTTACTTACATTGAGTATAAAATGGAAAAATTGAGTTCATATGGACTAGAATGCAGTTCAAATTGGATAGATATTAGCTTAAATGTTTGTTACTTTCACTGAAAAGCAGTTCGGTTTTTCCTCAAAATAAGTACGTATGGACATTTCCATTTGGACGTTAGGTGAAATTCAAGGAAAACAGTGATCTACATTTTAGAATGTGGAATAACCTTTATGTACTGCACATGGTTTCTTCCATCCAATTTTGTATTTATTATTTTGTATTATTATAACTAAACTCTATGAAATGTTTAGTAAAGTGTAGTAAAATTTTCCTCAATATGAGAAAAATGTGACCCGCTTCTACAAAATGTATTTAAGGAAATTTACATTCTAATTATGAGTACAGACAATTGTTATGTGTACTCCGGTCAAGTACAATTTACAAATTCCAAATTTTAAGTAAAAATAAACTGAAATTTGGGTTAGTTTTAGACTCCAATTTAGGATATTCTTTCAAAGTCCTTTATTTTAAATATTAACACAATAATTTAAAGCTGATTAACGTTAATGTGCGTTGTGAAATCGCCTAGAGGGTAGTAATTATTTTATGAAAATTATTTGATGAATCTAAGGAGTGTAATATGAGTTTCGTCCAAGCCAACTAAAGCTAATATTTATCCCAATTCTGGACTTCATTGCTTTCGGAGGTTGCACATTTTCCTTACAGAGGTATGTACTCTTAAATTATTCAGATGTGTGTAACCTGCCCTTTATTAGTCTGGTAAGATATTAAAAAAAAGTGTGGAAAAAAGCTGATGTTAAAATTGAAAAAAGCAAATTCAGAACGGAAACTAATTTATAATAAATGTAGGCTTTAATTAAATGAAAATTTTTTCGAAATCGAGACCTGTTTCCTAAGACTTTTCCCCATATTATCTTGTTTTATATAAGTAAATGGGGTTGGCATATAATAATTCAGGATTGGAAATCAATTTTCAAAACATTGCGATCAGTTTCGCGATAAATATTGGTTTGTTTCGATTTTTGTTATACCATCTGTGGTAACTTTCAGATCAGCATTCACAATTTTGACCACTTCTGGTGTTTCACTACCGGAAACTTTAGTTGGTCTGCCATATCGATGCTTACTTTAAGTTCTTTTGGACGATTTATAAGCTCTTATAATAAATAGCTTAACTACTCAACGGCATTTTCAACAATTTGTGAAATTACTCCGCACGATTTATCTGCATTCATCATCTTTTACTTTACTTTTTATAGTCATCTGTTTTACTTATGTGAGATTTGCCTTAATTCTAACGACAAACGTCAAACTGACCAACTACTGATAATACCGATAACTAGATGTAGCCTGCTTTCGGAACTCTATCGCTGAACATAGAGTGTACCAAACCAGATTACCAATTTTACTGCATTATATAAATAAGTGCAAGGCTTTTTTTTAATTATTGCTAATATTTATCAAAATGGTACAAGCTACGTAAATACAAAATTTTACCACTACTTTAGTTCCATAAAAATCCATTTTAGATGACTGTATGTATTGCACCGTCGGCAGTGCAGTATTTAGTGTGAGCGGCTCTTGACGACGGTCACCTCGCCTAGTGAAGGCGCCACTATCGAAACCAGGAAACCGCTTCTCAAAATATCGTTCGGAACCGGTGTAAAATCGTAGATTCTAATCAGTGAGGGTAAACCTAGAAAGCACACAGTTCATTGGTTGTGAGGAGATCTGCCTAATTTCTCATTGGAATGTAATAGGAATCCATTTTGTTTGTTTGTAAACGTTGTTCGGCAAATGTGTACGCTTTCTCCCGTATTCTAGTATTCTCTTTCAATACGTCCCATGCGATTTGTCACCAAAGGAAAACATTTACCAATACCGTCTTTCAAAAATTGTTATTTATTTAATTTTTCAGTTAGTTTAATTATTTTTTATTTTGACTCTTCACATTGACACTGGCAACGCTACCATACATTTCCTCTTGTTCTTGTTAACGTCAGTTGAAATCTTTAAAACAAGAATGTACTTTAGCCAAGTTTCTCAGATGTTGTTTAAGTCAGCACGTAGTTTAGACAATTAGGGAGTTCACATAGTGTACTATTGTGTTGTATTTATCGTATATGCTAAAATAATACAACAGTTGTAAATAAATATATTTTACGACTATACAACCTGAGCATGTCTGTTTTTCCAATGTACTATGTTGTATGTTCAGTGTCAGCTGTTTTTTGTTTACTATTTAATCAGATATATTGTTGTGTTTTGAAGAAAAAACTACTGAATATTTTCTCAAATTTCTTTTTTTATTTGAAAGTACAATCCTTCCGGTTAATAATGGAAAATAATTTCATTCAAATGGCTGCCTCGGCTGGCTATGCAGTAGCCTACACGATCGGTCCAATTTTTAAGCACATTATCGATTGTATGCAGCTGTATTCCTAGTTGAAAAAAAACGTTAGATGGGGGACCCTTTACAAAATTAACTCAAGAATTAATTTTAATTGGTAAAATAATAAAAAAAAAAATAAAACTTGGACAAATGGAAGGAGAAGAAACTACTTCGGTAAGATTTTGTGCACAAACTTTTCACACAAAACCGCAAAAATGTTATCTTTTTCGCTTCTTGTTGGTATTTTTTAATTTTTTTTTTAATAATTTTCTTTTGTTGCTTGACGTTTTTATGACTTATGATTTAGCACATACAACATGCTGCTCACATGCAAAAGTCATATGTACTAATTTGTTAAGTATGACTGTACGACTTATGACTTTAGGAGAGCATGTGAATTCCCTAAATAAAACTCAACCTTAGTATGTTCAGACTTTATCAATCTTTGCAAAACAATTGAGTTGGACTCTATATTTACGATTTTTATACTGATTCATCTAAGAATACCCTATCAATAAGTGCTTATTTTATCGCCTAACTGTTTATAATCTTACTTGTAACTAATGTTTATGATAGCAGTTCGCAGCTGGAATATTTTTCAAAGTTACAATACCGTCGGACAGTAGTTGGTAGTTTATTTCCATAGGCCAAAATTATATAACTTTTGTTACAGTCAATGTTTGTGCGGTCTGATTGTAGGTAAGAAGCCAACGTTGACAGTCGGACAATCGAGACTACTCTAGAAATTAGAACAAAATTTAATAATTTTCGATGTAAAAAAAATTCATATTTTGGTTTTATTTTATTTTACAAAGTGGTGACAGTATTGGATACCTAGTGCCTAAGGCTAATTATAGTGTTTTTCCCTTCGACGCCACCTCTTACATTTTGGAGATGTTTGCACTGCTCCATGTTGTCCTAGTTTCGTATTTGTAAGGTGCATTATCAGATAACGTATACGCCAAGTCCAAACCGCAATCTTACAAAAGTGGGGATATATCGTAGTTGGACTCCTACACAGAAAAAAAATATTATTTATGACAAATACTTTTTGCAGTTGAACAATTTTCATTTGCCGCAAATGAAAAGTCGTTGATTCAAATGATATTGTATTTGCCACAAAAAGTTGCGGCGAATGAGCTGCATTTATCACAACAGCAAAATTGCAGTTGATAAAAATCAAGAGCAAAATAATTTGATCCAAATGCAATTTTCAGTAAATTAAATGTGATTGCATTTGAAAATGCACATCAACAGCAATTTAGTAAAATAATTATACTTACAAATATTATTTAAGTCAAATACGGATCGTTGTTGTTTAAATAGTAAGCTTGTCTTTTCAAATGCAATCCGCAGTTAGTTCTGTTGTGTTGTTAGCGATGTCTCTCGTTCATTATCATTTAGTTTGTAAAAGTGAAAGGACGTGCCAGAAAATTAAGTTAGTGACATCAATGAAATTTTCAATAAAAGAAGCCAAATTAGAGAAAAAATAATTTTTCGGTATAGTCTTAATAAGTGCCGTATAGAAAATAAGGTAAGTAATTTAGTGAGTGTGTCAAAAATTTAATTCTTAAAACATTATAAAAAACAAAGTTAATTATATAAAGCCTGTTTGCTTGTTTTAATATAACACTTATGTGCACAGCAAGGTACCAAGTGTTATATGAAAAGGCACTAACTGTAAACATATTTTTGTTAACTTTTGTAAAGTTCCGTATATTTTCTTCAAGGGTAATCCCCAGTTTCATGTTATTTCTACATATAATTCACGTCTATTAGCTTTGGTATATGTAAAGAAATTTAGCAGTTATATTTAAAATCTATCTGAACTTTCAGATAAAATATAGGATACTGTGCATATACATTACAAATTCCGTATAGGTACCCGGGTGTTTCTTGTGCCGTACACATAAGGGTTAAAAAAAGTTTTAAATTATAATTTATTTCAGTGTTGCCGTTTGAAAATTTTTTTTCCGACCAAAATTTGCCCAAACCCCGACCAAAATCGCCTGCTTCCGACCAAATTTGAAAATTTAATTAATATTTGTGTTTTTGATGTACATTTTATTTAATATTTAAGTAAAATAAAGATTTCAGATATAACATATTTGCATTAAAGAATTCAGGCATATAAATTAATATTTATGTAATGTAATTAATAATTAAATACATTAAAATTGTAAATTGTAAGTAAAAAATTTTTATTCAGTCTTTGTTGATTTAATTTACTATGTTATAATTCAGGCATGTATTAAAACATCACATTGAAAATAAAAAGTTAAAGTTCTTGATTTTACATTTGGTTATGAAGGTCCCTTTTGGCTGACCAAACATAGTGCAGATAATTCATTTTGATAATTTGTTTACACGACATAATACCGTTGACAGTATTTACTTCTAGTTTATTCCTTAGTTTAGTTTTTATTAGCGCTAGTGTGGAAAATTTGCGTTCAGCGACGGCGGAACTATGTGGCAGAGATAACAAATTAAAAATAAAATAAGAAATATTTGAGAAACTTTTCTCATTTAATTCGTTTTTTATAGAAGCTATATTTTTCCAAAAAGCATTAATGTCTAAATTGGCCAAAGTTTTTATATCGCTGAGCCGCAGCAAATTCCACTTAGTAACTATTAAATCGGGATCACATTCAACTAACTTAGGGAATTTTAAAACAAGATCCAGAATTGCTAAGTCGTCGTTTGAAAGTACCTTATCAGGAGTTATCATATTTAAATGTTGTATACTATCCTTTTTGAAATCTAATCGCTTGTTGATCTGAACAAGAAATTCTATATAAAATGCTAAAACAGCAGATTTTATTTCATATTTTTCAGTCTTATTTAAATAAGTTTCCGCATATGTTTCTGCCTTAGTGCCAATAAATATTTTACGAGTATCAAGCTGATACTGCTTATTTTTGTAATCAATTTCTATATTATTTCTTAGTTTCTTAGTTTAATAAAATTGCTTAATATTAAAAGAAAATTCGGTTTTATGCTAGTGTATACAAACGGTAAACGTGAACTTTCCGCTTGAAATTCTTTGTTAAGATTATTGGCAATGGGTAGAAAATATGTCAAAAATAAAAAATAACATTTCCTTTGGCTTGTCATATCCTCCGCAATAACACCAGCAGAAATTCCTTGAACTTCATCTACACAGGAAATTAAATACAGTTTTAGGCTATCCCAGTGCTCAACGATTCTTAATACAACGCCTTCCAGCGAAAGCCAACGGGTGCTGCATATACCTAAAATTTTATGCGGTGCAACTGAACAATACTATTGGAATTGTTTAAGTTCGCTGATGCGTTTGGGACTACGAGAAAAAAGGTGTATATGTTCCGACACAATTTTTCGATAGACGATGGCAATTTTTTTGTAGCGTAACTGGACCAGTGATGTAAAGCGTGACAGGAACATTTAATGTAAAATAATTCTACTTCTTTTTCAAGTAACGCCTTAAGGCCTCTAACATTACAAGACATAGCATTTTCTCCGTCTGTTGACAATCCTATTATGTTCTTGAAAGGAATTTCACATAACACAAAAAATTCTTTAATTCTGACTTAGTTACTTCCAACTTTGTCAGAAACTTATCTTGGATTACATACGCTGAATTTGCATAACGCGCGATTAAAACAAACCATTTCTTCGTAGAAAGGTCGGCAGTTCCGTCCACAATTAAAGAAAATTTTGTCTTTTGTAATGTGGATATTACATCATTACTTGCCTGCTTTCCAATTTTGTCTGCTATTTCTATGGCCTTTGTCCTTCCGCAATGCACTAGCTTTGCAATTGCAGAGTCCGGGCAGCACTCAACCAATAATGCAGGAAGATACTCCATCAATATGAAAGGCAAATTGTGCGTAATTCAAAACATGATTAACGTGAATTCTACATGTTTTACCTGTTGCGACTTTCTTTGGTTGTTCGTTGTTAAAAAATTTGTCGACATGCAAATGTTTCTTTTTGGTGTCATAGTTTTGTAAATGCGTTGTTGTCTTTTCATGATTTTTCACATGTGTCAAATGTGCAGCAAGTGGCTTGGAACATGCAGTACAAAATGGAGTACCATTCTTTGCATCACTCTAAACAAAAAGGTTCATTATTTTATCAAAATTGGTTAATTTAAACTACTTTACCTACAAGCTGCTTCCATTTTTTTTTTTGTTATGTATCTAAAATAGATGTTTATTAATAAAAAAAAAGATTTTGTTGATTAATATTTATACTTACTTATCCATAGTTCAATCCTCTAATGCACATGCAGAATGTTTTATTGTTTTCCTATTCAGTCTTTTTTCCAAAATGCTGACATTCATAAGAAATAGGGCGAAGAAGCATAACACAAATCGTTGTCACTAAATTAAGCTAAACGTCGTTTATAATTTAATGGTCAACAGCGGAATTCGGTTCAGTTCACAATTTGGCACAGTTCACTGTCACTGATCTAATATAAACGTCGTTAAAAACTACTTACCCGTCATCGATGTGCATAATTTATTGGTAAATGGTTAACAGTGTGCAAAAAGTATTGTTAAGATAAAATATATGAGATTTTAAATAAATTATGCAAAGGAAAAAATAATTTGTGATTAGAGACAAAAACCGATCAAAATTGAATTGGTCCGACCATCCGACCAAATTTTAAATTTTTTCCGATCAAATTTGGTCGGATCCGACCAAAACGGCAACACTGATTGATTTAACGTGTTAATGTATGAGAAGTTCATACTGTAAGCTACAGGTCAGAAACATTTTTCGAGGTAAAAATGGTTGGGGGTTTGTTGGAAATACCATACCCCAACCATTTTTCACCTAGAAAAATGTTTCCGACCTATAGCTTACAGTATGAACTTCTCATACATTAACACGCAAACAAACAATATAAGGTCATAAAACTAAATTCTAAAACTGATTTTGTTGTAGAACGAGCCATTAATATGCAGTGCGTCCGATTGAACTTTTACAAGTTCAACCTGCACCCAAAAATGGGTTTACTCCCCTGCATCAACTAATTCGGACTTGAATGTGAAGGAGATATTGGAAAAAAACGGTAGATGAAAAGGATATTCTTTCAACATAAAATTCAAAATATTTTGCCATCAACTCATTAAGCGAACTTAAACAAACTTCGATAGTTCGAATAATTGTGGACCACTGTATTTTCTACAACATCAAATTGGACGCAAAATCTATGGAAAATCTAGCAATGTCCATAACAAAGCTTTTCCCAACCGAATGCGAGACGACATATTATGTACCTCGATCTAAAAAGAAGAACGCTTCTGGTAAATTGTACGACCGGTACTACAACCGAAGGAATAAAAGAAAAAATATTGAAAATCCAGCTACAGCTAAATTATATAGGGCGAATGATATTGTCGACGACAGTCCCTTGGAAGTCAATGAATTCGGGGCGAAAAAAATGGTAGGCACACAATTTCCCCAATGTTATACAAACCCATTGGAAAGCTACAGCAACCCTACGAATGAGAGAAAATAAAGAACCAATTCCAAATTTCCTGAACGAATGGCCTAGATACAAAGATCCTACTGGTTACACATTGATTGACAGGTAAAGGAAATCTCATGTTTGAGCTAATGCTAGCTCTTGAAAATGTGATGACTTAGCGAATTCTTCCAATTTATATAAAAGACAAACTCAAAATGCAATACCTAGAGAAAATTAAAACAGCAATAGACACAAGCAAGGTATATATTACTTTAAATATAATATTTAACAATAATTTTATTTTATTTTTTAGATACGAAGCACTTCTACTTTTTCTACTTGTTACATTCGATAATACTTCCGCCTCGTGTAAATAAGACTTTAAAACCGTCCATAACCGATGCTCAAAATGACATGATTGTCCACTAATTTAATATAAATTGTTTCATTCAAAAAAGGACGAGCAATGGGAACTTGCCTTCCAAGAGCAGTCGACCATTCAACCTAAAATGTTCGTGATTGGTGAGTTAACAAATTAACGGAGTTTTGTCACAGTAAATGATTTAACTTACATAGGGGTTAAAAGGTGTTTGTTACGAAAAAGGAGATAGTATAAAATTACAAAATGCTTTATTAACCACATTACACATATTTTATCATTCTACAGCTCAAATATATTTAATATATTTAATTATTTAACCAAATTATCTTAGGCCTCCATACTAAAAAGACTTAATTTATCTTTTGCAAAACGTTATAAACATCGCTTCTTTTATTTTGCGGTAATAAAGCACATTTTCTTAAAATTTGAATTACTGGCATTTTTCTAAAAAACTGATTCGCAAATAGATTTAAAAACAGGAAAAAGGTTCAGCAAAATAAACAAAATAAATAATCATGAATCGTTGGGAATTAATTGAGCCACATTAAAAGTTATCTTCCTTCTAGTCTTTGTATCGCCGGACAATGCTCATTCCAGATGGGGCAGCGACTGGTTGCTGATGTTGGTGTTGATCGATGAGGTTATTGTGTATTCGTGCAGTATTTGTATGTTTCAGTAGTGTATATTGTATGTTTCTATCGTACATTTATCTTTAAATAAAAGTCCTGCTACCAATTATGTTCATTTAGGTTAGGGACGACACTTTGGAATTTGATGAGGGCAACTAACGGCTCAAATAACTAAAACCTAACGTTATCAGGCCTGATCTCATTCTAAACTCGTTAGTAATTTTCCCCTGATTTTTCCAGGGTTAGATCAAAACATCAAACGATACTCTAATGTCTGCCCTACCGATCACGGTTGCAAGTAGCCTATTTATTATTTTTTCCTATCTTTTATTTTCACATTTTCTGTATTACCGTTTAAAAATACAAGTATAACCTCGTTAATATAATACCTCTGCGCCCCAGATGTGATGGAGCTATACTGGATCAAATGGTTTTCCCACGTTGCGGCAGAGGATGTTCAGCAATTTCGATGGTTATCTTTTAATTAAGTTTGTTTCGCGGGAACTGTATTCATATATATGTAAAATTTTATGAATTGTCTTTTATTCTTTAATTTACTTCTTTCTCCGTTAATTGTTCTGTTTTTTTTAGCACAGTTGATAATTGTTCAGTTTAAATTAATGCGTGCATTTTTCTTTTAATTTCCCATTATAGGTATTTTAACTGACTTTTCCCCTCTGGGTGTGGATGCGGTAAAACCACTGTTCAATTGTAGATTTTGCATCTCTTTCACGTAGGTGTATCGTTCATATGATTGTCTTCTTGCTTATTGTTAATTCTTAAATAAAGATTGATTTTTTTTTGAAATATTAAATTTCAACAAACGTTATATTTTTTTTATTTGGGTGGGCCAATAGTTATTTTCCCAGAACCTCCGTGCTGCTGCCGATCAGAACCCAAAAAGGAAAGGCCATTTTCCTCCTCAATTGCAGCCATACTTTTTCCTCCTGTCTAAATGACAGATGGCTCAAACCGTTCCCTACATCCCAGTTTGAAAACAACTGAACATTGTAGCAGTGTTGCATTCGGCTAATGTTCAGCACTTTCAAACAAAACCTCACCTATAGATGGCGCTATTTCCACAGTGGCGTTGTATCCCAACGTGCACACCACTAACCCAACCATCCAGCTACAGCCCTGTAAAAGGATGGGAGGGAAAAACTTCGCCGCACGTTAATCAATTTAATGCATACCTACTAGTGTGAACAGACCTTAAGGCTTCCTAAAATCAACCGCCGATCTTGCCGATTACAAGTCATGTTTTTTTTCCTGGGTTCGGCCAAATCGCATCTGATAATTTTATTTCAAAGGCATTCCTAGGTTGAACGGTATAAAATAGCTTAGTGTGTGAGTGAACTTAATTAGTAGAGTCAGACAGTTTGTCGACGGTACCGTGTCGCCTTACAATAAATTGCTGAACCGGCAGTATGAATCAGTCCACATTCAGTGTTTAGTGCTTCAACTGTTCAGTCGTGTTCGGAAGAAAATAATTGTGCCAAGTGATAGTGGAAAATCTTTGTCTTTTCGAGACAAATTTTTTGAAATTGCCTTTGGCAAAGTGAAAAGCTATAAAAATTTTTTTTTAAAAATTTTGAGAATATCCGTAAAAGATATAGACTGAAAATCGGAAAATTTTTGTTAAAGTTAACTAAAAGAGAAAAAAAAACTCTAAATTAAAGTTAAAATTTGAATTGACTAAAATTGTGAAAAGCTTTTTTAATATTTATTAATAAAGGAAAAATCGCCCAAAATCAGTGCTTAGCTGCACTTTTGAGAAGCGCATGGAACGTAAAGGGCTCAAAAGACTTAAGACACGAGCGTAGTATTTTTCATTTTCATTTATTATGTCCCTAAAATTCATTACAATAAAGTCTCTTAAAGATAACTTAAATCTATCATTACTTATTTTCCTACATTTAATAATATTTACAGAACTATATACTTCACACTAACTTAAGTTGCAGCAACTACATACAAAACAATCGGGACGAAAAAACTAAACAAACTACTGCCCACTAGAGGCTTCCCCAAAAATGGACAACGAAAAAGGGGAAAAATCTCACGAGCGTAGTACAAATTCGCTAAGGTGAGAAGTGCGTAGTAGGCACGGAATTGACAGAACTAACAAACCTAATTTATAAACCTGAAAAGTGACTAAAATGAATCTGTCCAACATGGATCAAGAAATTGAACATAAGACAAAAAGGAAAAAGGAGTCCAGATCTGTGTCTGGAAGTGATTCTGACTGTGAAAAAAATGAATTAAGAAATATAATCAAGACATTAAAAGACCAAAATTATCAAATGCATCACACAGTTCTCCGTTTACAAAGAGAAAATGATGAGATGATTACAATTAACCAGTAAATCATACTAACGAACAGTGAAATACCATCAAACGAAGACGAATGTGATATGGAGGCCGAAGCCGTAGGCTCCATGAGCAACATTTCAATTTTCGAAGACGCCAATGACCAGGAATCCGGTTGGCAAAAAGTTAAGGGAGTGCAAGAGGCCAGAGACTTCCCACCGCTGGATCCGCCTAAGGGATTACAAAAATTATAACCAAATAGACAGCAGCAAGATACTCGTACACAACAACAGGCAGCCCAAAAGAACGCCAGACAACATCAGACTCCTGTCAATATTGAGAATATTAAACCGAAAAATTCAAAAGGTAAGGCCAGCCCACTCATATTTAAAGTATATAATGTTAATGTAAAAGATTTAGCGGCAAAGCTCAGGGATATTCTGGGCATACTCTTTTTACTTACGATAATTAACAAGAATTTGGTGAACCTAAAAGTGAATAGCACACAAGATCACCAGAAGGTAAGAAACTTCCTTGAACTTGGAGAATATTCTTTTTTTACGTACACTCCGAACGAATTGAAGCCGTTTTCGGTCGTGATAGACGGGCTCTCTGCGTCATACGAAGAGGAAGACCTGAGGCAGCACCTTGAAGGCCTTCAGGTCAATTTACAAATACTGAAGATCATAAAGCTGAGAGAGGACCAATGGCTGGTAAACATTGCAAACGATTCCGATATAGAGAGCTTGTACTCTATACAATACATATTACAAAGTAGAGTGCGAGTTCGACGCTATAGGCAGAACTGCATAGTGCAGTGTCGTAACTGCCAACGATTTGGACACATTTCGTCTAATTGCATAATGCAATACAGATGTATCAAGTTTGGCGAGCCCCATGGCCCTGCCAATTGCAAAGTTCCGACTAGGGAGAACAATACGGAGGAAATTGTTACCACCGATCCGTTGACCGGGAAATTGATAAAAAAAAGTTGGCCTACCGGTAAAGTGCGCAAATTGTGACCAGGAGGGTCATGTGGCAAGCTCGCGCTCCCGCCCCACGAGAAAAGAGATTCTTAGAAGAAAAGAGGAAAGGATGGCCTCAAAGAGTCTGGCCCGAATTCCGGGACCAGGAAGAGTTCCAATGTCTGGCGCTGTAGATGGACGCCAGTATGCCGGAGTTTTAAGAGGTAATGCTACTAGTGGCTACACGCAAGGCGGAAGGCAGTCCGATGCTGCCTTGGCTGATAATGCTTTTAAATTAATAGATGGCGATTGCCGCAAACTACTAGCGAAAGACTTTTACACGTGCATGCAAAAAATAGGCAATTTCGCCAATAGATACCGGCAGCTCTCCGATGAAGGAGAAAAGACCAATGCGCCCTTTGGATTTCTCCTCTCCATACGTCTTCATGACTAAACAAACCAAATGCGTACTTATTAACATCAACTCCGTTGTGTCCAAACACCGGAGACACTACTTAAGATTATTTTTGGATCAGCACAAACCAGATGTCCTAATGCTGGCGGAGCATAGGCTAGGAGTTAGGCATAAATTTGAAATGAATGGCTATAAGACCTTTAGGCAGGACAGAATTGGAAAAACTGGCGGAGGAACTGCAATACTGTTGAAAGATAACATGAAAGGAGAGAGGATCTTCCATGACACTGGGAAAATTGAGAACACGACTATTCGGGTACGTCTTTTGAACGGCGAGTACATAATTTTCGGCGCATTTTACAATGGTCCTAAGAATGTTATAGATAAATCTGAGCTTGATGCTATTTCGGAAATTGTCGGAAATAGAAATAATGTGGTTATTGGCGGCGACTTTAACGCTAAACATCCACAATGGGGTGGTTTAGTCGAGAACAAAAATGGACAACTTCTACGGGAATGGCTCATGTTATGTCCCAATCTTGAGATCAAACCCACAAGAGAACCCACGAGAGTTACACCAACATCGGGATCATTTATAGACATTTTTATTACCTCTGTAGGATTGGCCTTGTCTGGAGCCAGCGTTTCCTCCGAAGGACTCATTACTTACGGGTATGCCTCTGACCATAGAACTGTGGAGCTCACCTTTGTCTCAGGGGAAATGGAGAAAGCCGA
Organism: Phaonia tiefii; assembly: GCA_963931995.1. Classification (NCBI taxonomy): domain Eukaryota; kingdom Metazoa; phylum Arthropoda; class Insecta; order Diptera; family Muscidae; genus Phaonia; species Phaonia tiefii. Next base: position 131,298,026 of record OZ008368.1, on the reverse strand, counting down.
AAAGGTGCTGGTCTTCGACTACAAAAGTTTCAGGAAATATCGCTTTAACATCAAACTGAAGGAGGGACTGGAAGATTGTGCCATCCCAAAATATAGAAACTTGAGCACACGAGAAATAGATGTAGCCGTCGATACAGTTACCGAGGCTTTCAGGGAGCCATGGAAGCGAGTATGTATAAAACGACTCTGAGACTGGGATGTATGCGGAAATTGACAGAGAATGTACTCTCCCTAATACGACAAAAAAAGACATTACAACGAAGATTCCACCGAACCCTGGAAAGAGACAGGAAGAGAACTCTGGCTGCTATAATTAAAAACGCTGAGAAAATTATAAAAATGCCATACTTCAATTCGAGCAAAACATCAGAGCCGAAAAGCTATACTTAATAAAACTGGGCAACAACACCTAACAGCAGATTAAAATGCATGCTAGAGTCTCAAAGAGATGTAAAATCCCACCCCTGACAACTGTAACATCCCTGAAAGACCTTGGGCCTATAACAGATTTCAGCATTTCACAACCTGCTGATGGTACGTGCGAGATTCCACCGCAGGTCGAACATATAACACCAGAGGAAGTTGGCTCTGCCTTAAATCGCCTCAATTGTAAGAAGAGTCATGGAAACGACGGAATCTCCAATTTTGTCCTGAAAAAACTGGCCCAGAATCTTGGGCGTTTCTTGCTACACTTTACAACCAATGTTTGAACACCGGGTATTTCCCGAAAAAATGGAAATATTCCCGTGTCGGTCCTATTTTGAAGCCCGGAAAGGACCCTACAGCAGTAGTGCATACAGGCCCATATCTTTATTACCGAATTTAGGAAAACTATTTGAAAAACTAGTTTATGCAAGGGTAAAGAACCACATCGAAGACAACAATATTTTCAAGGACTGTCAGTTCGGATTTAGACAGGGATTGTCAACAGATCATGCCTTGATTTCACTGGCCGATACCATCACCAAGGGTCTAAACAGAAGATGCGCGACCATAGCCGTTAGTCTCGATTTTGAGAAGGCTTTTGATACTGTGTGGCAGGAAGCCATAGTTCACAAAATGAGGGTGATACATAATTTTGATGTGATCACTACCAGGATTATCACTGATTTCCTGAAGGACAGCACATTTGCGGTACAGGTTGAACGAACGGAATCGGAAGTGATTGAGGTTAGGGCGGGTGTCCCACAGGGATCCATCCGTGGCCCCTTCCTATATAATATATTTTTAGCAGATCTGCCAGACCCACCCCCAGGTCTGAGTATGATAATATACGCCGATGACATCCTGATCACGGCCACTGAATCCCTGGTAAAAAGGGCAAATAAAAACTTGAATAATTTTCTGGCGACTCTCGCCGAATACTTCGGAAAATGGAAACTGCATATAAATGTGCCCAAATGCAACACCATAATATTTAAGGGCCCAAGGGGAATATTATACAAAAACGCGAGAGGCTACATACCTACAATAGCAGTTAATGGTGTACGAATAGCTAACACTCCTACAATAAAATATTTGGGCGTAGTTTTTCAAGAAAACTATAGCTTCATAGAACATGTCAATTATATCCTGACGAAAAGCAAGAAAGCAGTCGTGGCGTACGGTAGCGTATTAAAGGGCGAAAAGGGTCTTAGCCCCGAGGTAAAGCTCGCAATCTATAAGACCAAGATTAACTCATGCGTTCCCAGCGTGGAGCGTAATTTCCTCGCATCAAATGGAACGAGTTAGAATATTTGAAACAAAAATACTTAGGTATTGCCTGAATCTCCTGGGCAAAAAGAATATATGGGGCGAATATTCCACCCCTGCGAACTCACGGGTCTATGAAGGCACCAAGATATACAGAATTGACTGTTTTATGATGAGGCGGGCCATTGTTCTCCTCAACAAAGCTTTAGAGAGCGACAACGGGTCTTTGAGGTGGTGCCTAATAGATGAAATTGATTTCACTCGCGCGTTGCAGGGAAGCTGCTTCTTTTCACCAATGTGCCTTCTGAACTTGGAAAAAATTGTGTATAACGCCAATTGTGATCTTGTGCTGTATCACAGGAGATACTGGACATTTGATTTTAATCCTGATAATGTAGTGTATGATCCCTCCCAATAACTTCGAGCTTTGTTTATTTTTCGTTTTTTTGTTTATTTCCCCCGTTTTTCTTTCTAAATAGTAGTCTTAAGTTATTTTAGGTTAGTTATTAAGTAAAATTTTAAAATGGACTTGTCTTTTTCATTCCTTTTTTTGGCAAAACGTGAATGCAATTGTTGCTATAGGCATTTTTTTTTAAATTAATGGTCAAATGGGCTGGCCTGCTCATTTATTTATATAATTAAAAGTCACAAATTCTAGGCATATACATTGTATATTAGAAATAATATTGGAACAAGAGATCTCTGTATTGAAAAGAATTTAGGAAATAAATATCGCTCTATGCGATTGTCGATATTGTATGAATCAGAGTTCGTATTCACACAACTAAAATCCATAGTTTACCATGTCATTTCAAAATAAAATTTGTGTCGTAGTGACAGAGATCACCTCAACTCCAAAATTGAACACCCTTGCAATAAAAAAAAAATAATCATATATTTTTTCTCTTTTAAGGACGGTTCCTGCGCACACTTCCTCTCTGACATCTCGGTGGACACTTCATGCCTTTAAGCAGAAACGCTGCTGAAGAAGAGAGAGAAAGAATGATTCTCACAGATCATTCTCAAATATTAAGTATTCAGATGGTAAAATATTGACATAAATTCCTCTTATATATAATATATACAACAAACTAACATTGTTCTCGCCACTCCTTAGGTTTCGCCGCCGACAAGTTCAAAACCACACAGTGAGTTTCCATATACTTTCGTATTATTTATTTAATTGGCCAAATGCCTTTTACGATTTTTTCTCCGTTATACTGAACACATATGTGTATCCCATAGATAAAGAGGTACAAAACAAAACATCTACGCGTAGCGAGAACAAGCTTGAAACCCTCATTTTACTGAGAGGTAAAAAAAAATCTCCTGTCGACCATCATTTTATCGCCAGCTTCCCTTCAGTTCAACCCCACGATAGGTCTAAAAATATAATCAAATATACCACATTACTTGGGGTTTGACCCAAAACTACATATGAACGTGGTATGGCCTTAAAATTGAAAGTTTCGTTTGGTCTGAAATCTTAACCTTGTATATATTGTAAATAGTTAGTTTTAAGTTAGTATTTAAGGTACTTTAAGGTTCACTCTTTTATATTTATCGTTCAGTAGTCACAGTTTTTGCTTGGCTTTTTTTAATTAATGTCTTTTGGTATTAGTGTCAGTTTCTTTTGATGATATCCTGGAGGAAAACCTCGACATGGTGGAGTAATCCGCATAGTTAGTAATGTAGACCTACAAATGTTTTTTTTAAAATTGAGATAGCAGTACTAGTTTAAAACCCTAGCTTTACGTTATGTTTATAAATGTTTTTCTGAAAAGATTAATAAAAATCAAAACTAAACTAAACTAATCCAGGCCTAAAACCACTGGTATGGGCCATACCATACCGTATGGCCCAATCAGGCCAGCGATAATTGGTTTTAGTTTTTCGCACATTGTGCTTGATAGAACCTTATAAACTGAACCAAAAGCGGTAAGTAAATAATGCGGGGTGTAGGTTTAAAGAAAAGGAGGTTATTATACAACTAACAAAAATGGTGTGGTTTTTAACACACCTTTTTTGCAAAATAGTAAATTTTTAGGAAATAGTCATATTGAAGAAAAATCTTCAAATTGAATAAAGCGATTTGTTATTTTTCGATGTGTTAGTTTGACTAAAATTTAGTAAAATTAAATAAAAAATAATATTTATAATGAAGAATCTTAATTCCATTTAACTAACTGCTCTAGTTTATTCAATTTAAATGCTCATATTTATTCAATTCACCGAAAATTTAGTTAATTGTAATACAGTTCTAAAACCCCAGTAGGAAATACTTAAAAAGCGTCATTATGTTATTTAAAAAAATTGTGATTTATTTATATACATTATGACTTTATACAATATAATGTTGTGATAATATATGACAAAATTGTGTCAAAGTAATATATTGAAATACACCATTTTGTCTAAATTATTTATTCGTCCTTTTTTTTTTTATTCCCAATAATAAAACAAGGTTCGTTTTAAATTACGATAATTACAACGGTTTAACTTCGTTTTATTTTACTTATATATGTAGTGCAATAGTTTACTTTATTTACACCACTTTGATAAGTCTTATACTTTACTATCATCTCGCGTTGCTTACTTTCCGGCGGTTAATTACAAACTGAACACTCCGTTCCTTTTAACGTAGAATACGTTATACAGCAAAGTATGGGGTGCTATTTGGTCGCATGTTATTAACATGAAATGTTAGAAAAAATGTTATAAAAATGTAATGGTATAGTATAACTTTCACACACTTTTACTTATATATTAAAACATATTTTAGCAATATCAATATGCGGGTCCTCTATGGTAATATGTTTTCTTTCGAATTGCATCCTAAAAATTATATGTGTACATATAAAAGTTTTATGGTGAATCGAAAATGAAAAATGAATATTTAATAACAGGATTTTTTCAATGTTATTATTAATAATAACAACATTACTCAGTTCTGTTCACAACAGAACAAGTTTAAAATTCTTACAGAACGCTGTATTGGTAAAATTAAGCTCAATTAAGCTTTCGTAAGAATGTTAAACTTACAGCAATAGGAATTACCTTTATGATATGGGTCCTCTATGGTAATATGTTTTCTTTCGAATTGCATCCTTAAAATTATGTGTACATATAAAAGTTTTATGGTGAATCGAAAATGAAAAATGAATATTTAATAACAGGATTTTTTCAATGTTATTATTAATAATAACAACATTACTCAGTTCTGCTCACAACAGAACAAGTTTAAAATTCTTACAGAACGCTGTATTGGTAAAATTAAGCTCAATTAAGCTTCTGTAAGAATGTTAAACTTACAGCAATAGTAATTACCTTTATGATATCGTAGCACAATAGATAAGCTGTTTTCCAATAAATTTTATGATATGGCAGCACAATAGATGAGTTGCTTTCCAACACTTTTCCAATGTATTCCCAGAAAGCCATTTGCGCATATAAAGTCAAAAGTTAAATAAGTGAAGTGACGTAAAAATTGAAAAAAGTGAAAAAGTAAAGCGAATCTAAGAAAGGAATATCAACAAAATGCCGAATAAAAGACCGCGTACTACTTTTAACACAAAATATTATAATTCAATGAAAAGAAGCAAAAGAATTAAAATACAGAACAACCAAGCGTAAGTAAATTGCATGCATATACTTCAAAACTGATTTCACAACTATGTACATAAACGTGTTTCCAATTTTATGCATACAGTGATGAACAACAACTGCAACTACAGCAACAACAACAACTGCAACTACATCAACAACAACAGCTAACACAACCAAAGTAAGTTAATATTTAAATTATTCTTAACCAATTCTACACTAATACAAATTCTATTTACAGTGACGTGCAAAATGAACAACAGCATCAACAGCAACGACAGCAACAACCACAACAACAACAACAAATAGAATGCTCACAAGCAATGTAAGTCATTTTATACATTTTGTTATTTATCACAAAATACTTATAAAATTTATTTATTATTAAAGCGAAATGCAACAGCATCTGCAACAACAACAGCAAACACAGCAACGACAGCAACAACAACAACTGCAACTACATCAACGACAATAGCTAACACAACCAAAGTAAGTTAATATTTAAATTATTATTAACCAATTCTACACTAATACAAATTCTATTTACAGTGACGTGCAAAATGAACAACAGCAACAACAGCAACAACCACAACAACAACAACAAATAGAATGGTCACAAGCAATGTAAGTAATTTTATACATTTTGTTATTTATCACAAAATACTTATAAAATTTATTTATTATTAAAGCGAAATGCAACAGCATCTGCAACAACAACAGCAAACACAGCAACGACAGCAACAACAGCAACAACCACAACAACAACAACAAATAGAATGGTCACAAGCAATGTAAGTCATTTTATACATTCTGTTATTTATCACAAAATACTAATAACTTCTTTTTTCCATTTACAAAAAGTGACATTCAGCCACATCAGCGGTATACAAGACCTAACACTTATCTCGTATCGTATCAAAAGGCGAACGATGAATTTAAAAAATTATTTCTTAATAATAATTTCGGACATGTTTGTGATGTATGTGACAGGCTTTGGTTTGCAACAGATTTGTTTGTTATATTACCTCCTCATAAACGTATACTTCAATCACATTTCCCTGTTGAATGCGCTAATGATGATAATTTTACCCATTATTGTCATACTTGCAAACAAACTTTTGCTCGTAATAAACTTCCAAATTTATGCAAATTTAACGGATTTAAATATCCACCGCATCAATTAAATTTGCCGCCATTGGATATAATATCAGAGCGCTTAATTTCGCCAAGACTTCCTTTTATGCAAATTCGTCGTTTACGTCGGGAATTGGGAACATATAAAATCATTGGACAAGTAATGAATGTACCAGTACAAATTCAAGAAATGGTAAATCAGTTGCCTCGTCAGCTAGATGATGACTACGCATTTAACGTCAACATTAAAAGAAATATTTTACATAAGTCGACCTACTTATGTGGTGAAGTTAAGAAAAGTACAATTAAGGCATGGCTTTCTTTTATGATATCAACACCGTTGTACAAATATTACAACATTCAGTTTAATGTTCAATATTTCAACAATCTTGATAGTGAACAACCTTCAACAAGCAGAGCACCCAACATTCCAGTTGCAAATGAAGAAATAGAATGCATCATCAATGAAAATGACAACGAAATGTTATTGGCGCAGCAACAAACAATGTTGTGGGATGAATCAAAATATTTGGATATTGCACCAGCACAAAATAACCAAGCAGTGAGCATCATATATGATACATATGCTGAAGAATTATCTTTTCCAGCTATATATTATGGTCAACCCAGAACGTTTAAACAAGGAGTCAAGGCTACACCATTTAATATAGCTTCCAGCGAAATTAGGCGCAGTGATAGACGTGGTGCCACGCCTCAGCATATTCTTTATGTAGCAGCAAAAATTATAAGACTTAGAGTGTCAAGTGGACTGCATTCCGTTTTCAAATTTCACAATTGTACTAACAATGTAACACGAGAAATGCTGGAAAATAGAGAGTTCATGGAAGCTGCAGTTGAAAAAAACTTATCTTTCCTTCAATCTATACCAAATTCTATGCAGTATTGGAATAAAAGGAAAAAGGACTTATTCGCTATGATTCGACAACTCGGAAAGCCAACAATGTTTCTTACATTGAGTGCCAATGAAGTACGATGGTCTCATTTATTAAAAATACTGTATAAATTTTCTCGAGAATCAAATGGTCACGAACTTCACGATCCCATGAATCAACTAAGAGCATTTCAACGAGCTGCCCTTGTGAATGAAGACCCTATCATTTGTTGCATATATTTCCATAAATTAGTTAACGTTATTATGCAAATATTATCAGCAAACAAACCGTACAATCCTATTCAAAAATACCGAGTTTTGGATTATTTTAAGCGCATAGAATTCCAGCATCGGGGTAGTCCACATGCCCATATTTTGTTGTGGCTACAGAACGCACCAGACGAGCCAATATCAGAAAATATGCCAAATACAGTGAAATTAATTACTGATTTATGTTCTGTGTCGTCCACTGACTTGCCAGACACTTATTCTAATCAAGTGCACCAACATACATTCACGTGTTTCAAGAGAGACCAGCACAAATGCCGTTTCAATATTCCATATTGGCCTATGGACGTCACTAGAATTCTGTTACCGTTAGCTGAAACTGATAGTCGTAAGGCTGTGCTTAAGACTCAGGCTGCAAATTTATATAAAAATCTTTCGGAAAGAATTTATCCTACTTTACAAGATTTCTTGACTGATAACAACATGAACATGAATTATTATTTAAATGTAATCAGGGCATCTCTAAAAAGAGCAACTGTCATATATAAAAGAAATATGCAAGAGATTTGGACAAACACATTCAATCCTTGGATAGCTGGAATGCTCAATTACAATATGGATTTTCAATTTATTCTAGCTGAATACTCATGTGCGGCATACGTTGTAGAATATGTGAATAAAAGTAATCGCGGCATTAGTAATTTACATTCCAAACTCATTGAATTACAATCACAGCACCCAAACGAAGATTATTTAGGATTACTTAAGAAAGTTTGCATTAACATGATAAATTCTGTGGAAATGTGTAGTCAAGAAGCAGCATGGTATTTATTGAGACAGCCTATGTCGGAATCCAGTCGTGAAATTGTATTTATCCCTACAATGTGGCCTACAGAACGTCAAATAACACATAAAAAGCGAGATCAAATGGACAGAGAAGAAATAAGCAGCAGTTCTACTGATATTTGGACATCAAATATTTTGCAAAAATATGAACGTCGGCCAGAAGAACTGAATGATATTTGTTTAGCTGATTTTGCCGCATGGTACAATTTCTCGAATAATGCAAATAACACAAATTGTACCAAAAGGAGACACGCACGAGTTTTACGCTATGTTCATTACAACATGGTTAACAGTTACTCTGAATATAAACGCGAAATGGTTACTTTGTTTTTACCGTTCAGATGTGAACATATTGATATTCTGGACCATTTAAAATATTTGCAATTATTCGATGAACGCAATGAAGAAATTATGAGAAATTTCACAAAATATGAATTGCGTGATATTGCGAAACATATTGAACTTTATAATTCTCTAAACAAAGATTTATCGTGAAATGGTTGCAGCTGCACAAAACCGAGTTGTCCAATTGTTGGCTACTACCGATGCAAATAATGATGACTTTGATAGTATACCAACCGGAACTATGACAGCCATAGTTCGCGAGCGTAAAAATGTTATGACTTCACAAGAATTTTGTGAAAAAATGCGATTAACAAATGAAGATCAGCGAAATTTCCTGTTGACACTGATGAATACTTTATTAAGCTCAAACCAAATTATACAAATTTTCTTCACTGGTGGTGCAGGAACGGGCAAAACTTTTACTCTCAACTTAGCAAAAGAAATAACGAATCGTTTTACTCAAAGCCATTCCAGTAGATCGAACGCTTATGTCGCATGTGCTTCCACAGGAAAAGCAGCAATAGCACTTGGTGGCTCTACAGTACATTCCACCTTTCGAATTGCAATTTCGAGAAGGTCTAACGCAGCAATGTCCAGAGAAACGATACACAGTTATCGAAATGCTTTTGCTAATCTCAAAGTCATTTTCATAGATGAAGTTAGTATGCTGAGTTCTGATATATTACAAAAAATACACGGACGAATGTGTGAAATTACTGGAAATTTTGACACTCCATTCGGTGGGCTTAGTATAATATTTTGTGGTGATCTTAGACAACTCCCACCAGTAAATGCGAGAGCCATTTTTAAGCCAACTAGAGGTTCTCTAACCGGAGCTTTACTTTGGCAATCTTTAAAATTTTATAATTTAACAAAAGTTATGCGACAAAGCGATACAACATTTTCTAATATCTTAACGAAAATCGGCAACGGAGAAGAATTAGCTACTGAGGAAGCACTTCTCATAGAAAGTCGTTTTCGGACCACTGAGTGGTGCAAAGTAAATGTTCCAAATGCTATACGTCTTTTCCATCTCAATGCTGATAAATATAATTTGGAATCGATTTCAACTTTTGTTGTAAGCAGTTGCATAGATACTTATCAAGGCTACAGAACAAATGACGAATTAGTTGGGGCAAAAACTAGGCTGCATAAACTAAGCATCACTGAGTGCGGAGGATTGCCATATATATTGAAACTTTGCGAAGGAAAGCCATACATGATAACATGTAACATCGATGTGGAAGACGGTATTGTAAATGGTGCCATTGGAATTGCAAAATATATGGAGTATGATGAAAATAGTTTCATTAGAGTATGGTTACACTTTGAAAATAGTGATATTGGTCACAAATTAAAAATTAAATGCCGGCCATTAGTTGCAAGTAGACCAACAGTGCTTTCTGCTGACTGGACGCCTATTACAAAAATAACAGGGAAAATTTCCTTAACCAATAGTATAAAATGTACACGTCAGCAATTCCCACTGTCACCAGCCTCTGCTTTAACCATACACAAATCACAAGGCGGCTCTTTTAATGATATAGTCTTTAAATACAAGAAAACTCAGGATCAACAGTTAGTTTACGTCGCACTTTCACGTGTCACAACTGTTGAAGGCTTATACATAACCAACGAAACGAATGACTATACATTTTACCACAAAAAAGGCTGCAATTCGCCAAAAATTATAGAATTAAGACAAGAATTGGAACGTTTGCAAGATTATAAGTTACTCGCTGTATGTGATGAAGCAAAACAATTTTTAACATCGATTAAATACTCATTCATCTGTATCAATACACAAAGTTTGAAGGCACATGTATTGGATACAGAATCAGATCATATTTTACAAACTACCAATTGGTTACTCTTGACCGAAACGTGGGTAAAAAACGAAGTTATAAATATAAAAAATTTTAATTTAGTATGCCAATACAAAACGAACGATACAAGATCTGGTGGAGTTTCTATTTATGCAAATGTTTCCAATGCTACAATAGTAGCACCTGAAGAAATATCACGGTTTTCAACAGTCATCGAAGAGCAATTTCAAGCAAGAAATAGCGTTGGAGATTTATGTGGCACTGAGATAATAATCAATAATACCAAAATATTACTTGCAGTTATTTATATACACCCAAACACACCGCTTATGCAAATATGTTTATTCATAAATCGATATTTAAATCAATACAGCTCAAACAACAATAACCCAATATTTTCCAGTTTCGATTTAAATACTATGCCAATCATTTTAGCAGGAGACTTCAACCTGGACATTATGAAACATGAAAACAGATCATTTTTGGAATTTATGGATACTACATTCAATTTACAATTAAAATCGTCCATCGCACCCACAACTATCAGGAACACATGTATAGATATGGTTTTCAGCAGAAATATTGATATTAATTGTCATACATACATATCGTACTTTTCATATCATAAACCAATCATTCTAAATATAAAAGAATAAATTTTAATTTCATATAAAAAATACCCTATAAAATAATTGTCTTTCATTTTGGTAGTTTTGTTGTTGTCTTTCGTTTGATATATATTTCATATTGGTTGATATCTTCCTAATATTTAAATTTCTCAAATGAAAATTGTTTAAACACATACACTCAAACATATGTGTGGTGTTTGGTTGAGTGTTTGAGTTTGTAGCGTGGACACAAACTATGCTGCTGTTTCAGTGTGTTTTCTGTCTTATCGGATGGCGTATTCTACGTTAAACTTAATGGCCGTGTCTCTGACACAGCTTGCAGGGACAGTCCGTGGCCGAAGGCCTCGGACAACTGTCTGCTGTTTTTTTTTAGCTTTAAATTCATTTATTGCCCATATTCAGTAATGCAAATATCAGTTCTCATACATACGTTCATCTTTTCCCTAGCGTCCAGTGACAATTCTAGAGTTACAATTCTCTTGGATAATTTGAATATAGACGGCCAGCCCATTTACTTCATTACATATTTTTCCTTAGTACCTTATGTTCAGTTTTCCGATAGCTAGATTAGTCATCCAGACGTCGATCCTTTCGATTTTTGCTTCCTCATAGATTGTTACGCAGGAGGGGCTGGTCCGGTTCCCTGATCCGTCAACTTTGGCCTTTAGGCCCAGACATTGCCTCAATATTTTTCTTTCTATCTTTCGCAGACTCTCTTTTGGGAACGTGTACGCTATTAATGGCCTTATTATCTGCTTGTATACTAGGAGTCTTATTCTCGCGTTTAGTCCTTTTCCTCTACTAAGTATTCTGGCGTAGTTGGCGTACACCCCTCTTACCTTTTCCAGAATATGGCTGACATGCTCTCTGAATTCCATATTCGCTGAGAATTTGACTCCTAGATACTTTATCGTTTGCTCATTAGCGATTTTGTTTCCTTCTACTTTTATGTTCGGTGTGTATTTTCTGGCATTTTTATACATGTTCATTGCTCTTCCCTTGGCCATGAAGGTGGAGCATTTTTGGATGTTTAGTTTCAAGTACCATTCTTTAAAATATTTTTCGAGGTTTTGAAGGTAGGTTTGGAGTTTTTGCTCACCGCTTTTTGCCCCGACGTGTGATGCTGCTATTATTATGTCATCCGCAAAGATGTATATTTGCTCGTCGTTCTGCGGTTGTGGTATGTCCGCTAAATATATGTTATATAATACCGGTCCCAGTATAGAGCCTTGGGGCACTCCAGCTTTCGTTGCTATATCTTCAGATTGTTTACTATTAACTTCGACAGTGAAGGTTCTGTCGGTCAGGTAGTTATAAACCAGTCTCGATATCTGGTTATCGAATTTGTACTTCTTCTTCATTTTGTATATGATGCCTTCTTGCCTTACTGTGTCAAAGGCTTTCTCAAAGTCGAGACTGACTGCTATTGTTGCTTTCCTTTTCTATTCTATTTGTAAATGCCATTAGCGCGTGGTTGGCCGATAGTCCCCTTCTAAGTTGGAATTGTTGTAGTATTTTTCCTTTTCTAGGTGTTCATTGATTTTTTCAAGTATAAATTTTTCAAATAATTTCCCTATATTTGGGAGCAGAGATATTGGTCGGTAGTTTTGTGTTTCCGTGGGGTCCTTTCCGGGTTTTAGTATTGGTACAACCTTCGAGTGCTTCCATTTAGTAGGGAAGTAACCTATATTTATGCAGTTATTGAAAATTACTGCCAATGGTTTCAAATTTCTTTTCTCGGTTTTTCGCAGCACAAAGTAAGGAATGCCGTCGGGGCCACTGCTCTTTTTATTGTTTAATTTCTTAAAGGCTTTCCCCACATCCTCTGGTGTTATGGTTGTGGTGTTTGTCCCCGTATTGTTCGACCCATCGGACTTTTGCGACTCATTAAATATTTTGACCGGTATATGATTTTTCATTTCCTGTATAGCCGCTATTATTTCACTATCATAAAATCCGGTTTCCCTTGCTAGTTGGATGGATTGGAATTTGTCAGCCAGCACGTTCGCCTTACTCCTGTCATCATCAGCGATTTCCCCTCTACTGCTTGTCAACCAGGGGATTTTCTGCAGTTAATGCCATGCCCGCAAGTCTTTTCACATTGTTGAACATGAGTGGATTCGGTTTTATGTTTTCCAATTTTTTTATATAATATTCATCCTCAAAGTTTAGTATTCATTCTTCTATTATCTTCTTGACGTTCATTATTTGAGCGTTCAGGGTAATTTTTCTGAATGGGTCACTTGTCCTATAGGCTCTTCTTTTCAGGCGCTTTTTCTGTTTTATCAGGTCAATGATGTTGTTCGGAAGTGGCAGTGTCGTTCCCCTGGATGGTTTTATCTTTGGAATTGCTGTGTCCATGGCATTTTTGAAGGCCTCACCTATTCTGTCCACTGTTGTATCTATTTCGTCTATTGTCATGTTTCTGTTCGTTGGTAATTGTATTGTCATCAGTTCAGTATGTAGTTTGTTATTAAATTGTGTTCTGTTTATTCGTTCGTAGTTGTATATCTCTGTCCGTCCCTGTTCTTCAAGTTCGTCGGTGTTAATTTGTATCTCTATGGACCTATGGTCGGAGTCATAGTCCAGTTTTCGTAGGGTTCTGTCCGTAGCCCATTGGAACTAGTCCAATGGTCGTCATGAACAAGTCAATGTACGATTCGCCTCTTGTCGGGTCTGTCGTTCGTCTTATGTGTAGGTGAGGGCACGTCATCAGTCATTCGCTCAGCATTTTTCCATTGGAGTTGGTGTTATTTCCGCCCCATGAGGTACGTTTTGCATTGAGGTCAGCTCCAATTATAATTTTTGTATTGCCTGCGACGCCATCAAGTGTGTCCAGGTCACTTATATTGAGCTTGTCCTGCGGTCTTAAGTATAGAGCCATTACCATTGTATCGATGCCGCTTTTGGTTCTTATCTGGACAACTGTTGCCTCAATTTCTTTAGTGTTCACAGTAACCCTTTCACACTTGATGTTGTCGCGCACGCAAATAGCCTTCCCCCCACCTCTTCCATGCATCCTAGCCTGTCTGTGGGTGACGTATCCTCTCAACTCGAATATGTGCCTTATGGACAGTTTATGCTCCGCCAGCATTATTATGTCTGGCCTATTTTCATCAGCAAAATGCTGTAAGTAATGTCTCCTGACTTTGGAGATTATAGAGTTCGTATTTATAAATATTATCTTCAGGGGCTTAACCATGGAGTCTTAGGCTCATCATTAGGCCAAATAGGGCCCGGGCTTTCTCCGAGCCATCCGTAATGCGGGAATATTCCTCCGCAAAATCACCTATCTTGCCCATGCATGTCATGAAGTCTTTCCCAAATATTTGGAGCAGTCAGTGTCTATTGTCCGGTTTGCTTGCATCATTTGCGTTTGTCCTCTGCTCGTTGAATTTATTCTTGGTCTTTCGTTTACGTTGCCGTTAACTGCATTGGCATATGTTCTTCCTCCTGTTTTCGATGTGTGTTCTAGCCGCCTTTCCTTCCTCTAGCCTTTTTTGACCTCTCTTCTCTTCGGGCAAAATTGTGAGCTTGCCACATGTCCTTCTACTTCGCAATTTGCGCATTTGACTGGCATACCAATTGTCTTGACGATAAGTCCGGTTGTCGGGTCCTTGGCCACAAATTCCTGGACATTTAGTTCTGTGTTAGGCACATTGCAGTTCCCTGGGCCGTGGGTTTGACCGCATTTGACACACCTATACGGCATGCTGCTATTAGAAGAAACATGGCCAAATCGCTGGCAGTTGCGGCACTGGACCAACCCTCCCGTTTTGTATCGCTCTATTTTGATCTCGCAATGCAGAATGCGCTTAATCGAAAATATTGATTTTAGGTCTGAGTCATGGCTGAACTGCACCAGCCATGGGTCTCCATTGAGTTTAATGATACGATTGATTGTCTACTGTGTCTCGAGTAGCTCGAGATAGTCCTTTACCTGTTCCACGGTGTACGTGCTTGACAATCCTCTAATTAATATAGATATGAGCTTTAAGTCCCATGGGGTTTTTTTTATAATAGTTAACTTTCTTCGTTTTTAAAAGGTTCCCTATTTTCTGATGGTCCTCATTACTATTTAGCTTCAGATCTACTATATTCTTATTGGCTATTCTAATTGAGAACATATCATGTCCGATTGCTTCCCTTATCGTCTTAGACATTTCATTTACGTTGGTGTTATATATTTTAATAAAAGGTGGGCTGCCCTTACCTTTTACATTATTATTTCGTTTTTCTATATATTATTGACCCAGTTGGGTTGATGTCATGTGGGTGTTATGCTGTCTTTGTACGGTTCTTGCTTCCTCAATTGTTGGGAAATCATCAGCGGCAATTGCCTCGCTTACGGAATAGCGGTTCTTCCTTCCGGTGACTGTACTCCACTCTTGGCTTCTTGCGGTGGTTTCCTCTTCGTCATTTTCGTTGTAATTTTCGGAGCCTATAACTTCGGCATCCATCAAATAGTCCTCTTCACTATCATATATACTTTCATTACCTCTTGGGGTTTTAAGCATGATTCTGTATTCGTTGATTTTTGTTTGCTAATTTTGTAATTCAGCTTCATGGTTCTTTATCTTATCCCCTTTTTCATAGTCAGTACTGCCTCTAGTGGGCAGTATAATGTTTAGTTTTTTCGTCATGATTGTTTTGTATGTAGTTGCTACAACTTAAGTTGGTGTGACGTATATAGTTCTGTAAATATTATTAAATGTAGGAAAATACGTAATGATAGATTTAAGTTATCTTTAAGAAACTTTGTTAAAGTGAATTTTAGGGACCCAATAAATTGAAATGAATTGTCCCCGGTTGTGTCTTACTTCTTTTGAGCCCTTTAGGTTCTATGCGCTTCTCATAAATCCAACTAAGCTCAATTTTTTGTTTATTAATAATAATTAATGAAGGTGTTTTTTATTTTTTGCCTATTAAATTTTGGCAATTTTTTAAAAAAAAAATTTTTCCATAAAATTTTCACTTTTTTTTCAAAAATTTTTCGATTTTTCAGATTTTTAGTCACTTTCTATTTTTGTACTTTTTTCTCAATTTTTCAACTTTTTTCCAGTTTTTCAAAATTTTCTCGAGATGCCAAAGGCAAATCTCATTTTCCACTTTTCAGTTTATTCCGCTTAGGATTTTTCACTTTTCACTTCACTTTAGCACAATATGAACACAGGCACTCTCCGTTCCAAAGACCTCCGGTATTTATACGAACTCACCATACTCAAATGTGGTTGTAGTTAGTTAATGTTAGTTATCTTTGTAGAATCATCTCGAATAGTGGAGAATTATCTTAACTGAGGCGAATTCATGCTACTGTTTTAGCGAGCTGGTATGTTGTTACAATGCATACTTTCAGGCGCAGCTCATTTTCCTTGGCTCATTTCATGAAAATATGTCCATCTACGACCATCCCGAAAATGCAAGGGGCGAAAATGTTTTTAGGTTGTTGGAAAGACCTTTAAGAATTGGAAAAAAGACATAAGAACGTGCACATAAACTCAATTTTCTCATCTCATAATTATAACTTATAATTATATATAATACATTTTAGGGTTATTTATTTAGTAAGTTAATACGAGTGTATAAACAAAAAACAAATCAAATAATGACATAAATTTAAAGCGAAAAAATCAAAAAAAATTTGATACATCACATAAATTTGATCACATAAAGTATTAGAAAAAATTAAAAAGTGTAAATTATTTTTATATAAAATAAATAACTCCTACAAAAATAGAAAATATTGTGTAAAAAGTAAAAGAATTCAGATTTAAAAATTTGCATGCATTAATTTTAACTTGAAATTAGTGAGTTGATGACTTGACTAGCATAATCGGAGATTGTAACAACTAGTATCGTTTCATTTGGATATTCCAAGTTAAATATAAAAAATACTTTAAAACATATACAAAGAAAAAAAATATCATTTATGACAAATACTTTTTGCAGTTGAACAAATAAAAAGTCGTTGATTCAAATGATATTGTATTTGCCACAAAAAGTTGCATTTATCACAGCAGCAAAATTGCAGTTGATAAAAATCAAGAGCAAAATAATTTGATCCAAATGCGATTTTCATTAAATTAAACGTGATTGCATTTGAAAATGCATATCAACAACAATTTAGTAAAATCGAATGTTTTTTATTTGACATTACATGACAAATATTATTTGAGTGAAATACGAATCGTTGTTGTTTAAATAGTAAGCTTGGATTTTCAAATGCAATCCGCAGTTCTGTTCTGTTGTCTCGTTCATTTGCATTTAGTTTGTAAGTGAGAGGACGTGAGAAAAAATTTAAAAAAAAATCGGAAAATGGAAATTTTTGAGGCCCAAGTCTTTGAAATAGAAATATTTGATATAATAAAGGCATGGGCTGTAAGTGACGAAACGATTTTAAATTTAGTAGAATGTGGTGTAAACACATTCGAAAAATTAGGAATGATGGAACTTAGTGACATCAATGCATTTTCAATAAAAGAAGCCACATCGGCGAAAAAATAATTTTTCGGTATAATCTTAATAAGTGTCGTATTGAAAATAAGGTAAGTAATTTAGTGAGTTACACACTCTTTAATTCACAAATTTAATTCTTAAAACATTACAAAAAAAATTAATTATATAAAGCCTATTTTTAATATAACCCTTATGTGCACAGCAAGGTACCAAGTGTTATATGCAAAGGCACCAATTTTAAACATGTTTTTGTTAACTTTTGTAAAGTTCCGTGTACATACTTTCTTCAGGGGGAATCCCAGATTCACGTCTATTAGAATAGAAATTTAGAAGTTATATTTAAAATCTATCTGAACTTTCAGATAAAATATAGGATACTGTGCATATACATTACAAATTCCGTATAGGTACCCGGGTGTTTCTTGTGCCGTACACATTAGGGTTAAAAAAAGTTTTAAATTATAATTGATTTCAGTGTTGCCGTTTGAAAATTTTTTTTCCGACCAAAATTTTCCCAAACCCCGACCAAAATCGCCTGCTTCCGACCAAATTTGAAAATTTAATTAATATTTGTGTTTTTTGATGTACATTTTATTTAATATTTAAGTAAAATAAAGATTTCAGATATAACATATTTGCATTAAAGAATTCAGGCATATAAATTAATATTTATGTAATGTAATTAATAATTAAATACATTAAAATTGTAAATTGTAAGTAAAAAATTTTTATTCAGTCTTTTTAACATATGTTGATTTCATTTACTATGTTATAATTCAGGCATGTATTAAAACATCACATTGAAAATAAAAAGTTAACAAACATAGTGCAGATTATTCATTTTTATAATTTGTTTACATGACATAATACCGTTGACAGTATTTACTTCTAGTTTATTCCTTAGTTTAGTTTTTATTAGCGCTAGTGTGGAAAATTTGCGTTCAGCGACGGCGGAACTATGTGGCAGAGATAACAAATTAAAAATAAAATAAGAAATATTTGAGAAACTATTCTCATTTAATTCGTTTTTTACAGAAGCTATATTTTTCCAAAAAGCATTAATGTTTAAATTGGCCAAAGTTTTTATATCGCTGAGCCGCAGCAAATTCCACTTAGTAACTATTAAATCGGGATCACATTCAACTAACTTAGGGAATTTTAAAACAAGATCCAGAATTGCTAAGTCGTCGTTGGAAAGTACCTTATCAGGAGTTATCATATTTAAATGTTGTATACTATCCTTTTTGAAATCTAATCGCTTGTTGATCTGAACAAGAAATTCTATATAAAATTCTAAAACAGCAGATTTTATTTCATATTTTTCAGTCTTATTTAAATAAGTTTCCGCATATGTTTCTGCCTTAGTGCCAATAAATATTTTACGAGTATCAAGCTGATACTGCTTATTTTTGTAATCAATTTCTATATTATTTCTTAGTTCTTTTTTAATAAAATTGCTTAATATTAAAAGAAAATTCGGTTTTATGCTAGTGTATACAAACGGTAAACGTGAACTTTCCGCTTGAAATTCTTTGTTAAGATTATTGGCAATGGGTAGAAAATATGTCAAAAATAAAAAATAACATTTCCTTTGGCTTGTCATATCCTCCGCAATAACACCAGCAGAAATTCCTTGAACTTCATCTACACAGGAAATTAAATACAGTTTAAGGCTATCCCAGTGCTCAACGATTCTTAATACAACGCCTTCCAGCGAAAGCCAACGGGTGCTGCATATACCTAAAATTTTATGCGGTGCAACTGAACAATACTCTTGGAATTGTTTAAGTTCGCTGATGCGTTTGGGACTACGAGAAAAAAGGTGTATATGTTCCGACACAATTTTTCGATAGACGATGGCAATTTTTTTGTAGCGTAACTGGACCAGTGATGTAAAGCGTGACAGGAACATTTAATGTAAAATAATTCTACTTCTTTTTCAAGTAACGCCTTAAGGCCTCTAACATTACAAGACATATCATTTTCTCCGTCTGTTGACAATCCTATTATGTTCTTGAAAGGAATTTCACATAACACAAAAAATTCTTTAATTCTGACTTAGTTAATTCCAACATTGTCAGAAACTTATCTTGGATTACAGACGCTGAATTTGCATAACGCGCGATTAAAACAAACCATTTCTTCGTAGAAAGGTCGGTAGTTCCGTCCACAATTAAAGAAAATTTTGTCTTTTGTAATGTGGATATTACATCATTACTTGCCTGCTTTCCAATTTTGTCTGCTATTTCTATGGCCTTTGTCCTTCCGCAATGCACTAGCTTTGCAATTGCAGAGTCCGGGCAGCACTCAACCAATAATGCAGGAAGATACTCCATCAATATGAAAGGCAAATTGTGCGTAATTCAAAACATGATTAACGTGAATTCTACATGTTTTACCTGTTGCGACTTTCTTTGGTTGTTCGTTGTTAAAAAATTTGTCGATATGCAAATGTTTCTTTTTGGTGTCATAGTTTTTACATGCGTTGTTTTCTTTTCATGATTTTTCACATGTGTCAAATGTGCAGCAAGTGGCTTGGAACATGCAGTACAAAATGGAGTACCATTCTTTGCATCACTGTAAACAAAAAGGTTAATTATTTTATCAAAATTGGTTAATTTAAACTACTTTACCTACAAGCTGCCTCATTGTTGTTTTCGTTTTCTGCTTCCATTTTTTTATTTTTTGTTATGTATCTAAAATAGATGTTTATTAATAAAAAAAAAAGATTTTGTTGATTAATATTTATACTTACTTATCCATAGTTCAATCCTCTAATGCACATGCAGAATGTTTTATTGTTTTCCTATTCAGTCTTTTTTCCAAAATGCTGACATTCATACGAAATAGGGCGAAGAAGCATAACACAAATCGTTGTCACTAAATTAAGCTAAACGTCGTTTATAATTTAATGGTCAACAGCGGAATTCGGTTCAGTTCACAATTCGGCACAGTTCACTGTCACTGATCTAATATAAACGTCGTTAAAAACTACTTACCCGTCATCGATGTGCATAATTTATTGGTAAATGGTTAACAGTGTGCAAAAAGTATTGTTAAGATAAAATATATGAGATTTTAAATAAATTATGCAAAGGAAAAAATAATTTGTGATTAGAGACAAAAACCGATCAAAATTGAATTGGTCCGACCATCCGACCAAATTTTAAATTTTTTCCGATCAAATTTGGTCGGATCCGACCAAAACGGCAACACTGATTGATTTAACGTGTTAATGTATGAGAAGTTCATACTGTAAGCTACAGGTCAGAAACATTTTTCGAGGTAAAAATGGTTGGGGGTTTGTTGGAAATACCATACCCCAACCATTTTTCACCTAGAAAAATGTTTCCGACCTATAGCTTACAGAGTCCGCGTGATTTAATGTGGTTCTCGACGTGAAGTCCTTAACCACAGGTGAGCACCGCCCCACCAAGAACATGTTTGATACGACTGTTAGCGCCGCCCGTGAGATATCCGTTCGAATAATTGTGGACCACTGTATTTTCTACAACATTAAATTGGACGCAAAATCTATGGAAAATCTAGCAATGTCCATAACAAAGCTTTTCCCAACCCAATGCGAGACGACATATTATGTACCTCGATCTAAAAAGAAGAACGCTTCTGGTAAATTGTACGACCCGTACTACAACCGAAGGAATAAAAGAAAAAATATTGAAAATCCAGCTTCAGCTAAATTATATAGGGCGAATGATATTGTCGACGACAGTCCCTTGGAAGTCAATGAATTCGGGGCGAAAAAAATGGTAGGCACACAATTTCCCCAATGTTATACAAACCCATTGGAAAGCTACAGCAACCCTACGAATGAGAGAAAATAAAGAACCAATTCCAAATTTCCTGAACGAATGGCCTAGATACAAAGATCCTACTGGTTACACATTGATTGACAGGTAAAGGAAATCTCATGTTTGAGCTAATGCTAGCTCTTGAAAATGTGATGACTTAGCGAATTCTTCCAATTTATATAAAAGACAAACTCAAAATGCAATACCTAGAGAAAATTAAAACAGCAATAGACACAAGCAAGGTATATAAGTTAACACTAAACACGTTGAAACCCCTGAACCACAACTACACCGAATAACACAAACGATAACTGTGTCAATTTGCTGACTCGCCAATTCCCACCAAAGTCCCAGACGCTGACGACAACATTCAGGCACCTCAACTTTACGAATGCTTTACCGCTGAGACAACACACGCAAGCTCATATAACATCAACTGACAATATAAGTTAGGGTAGTTTTAAGTATCTTTGCTCTTTTGTATTTCGAACCTGAATAAAGAAACAAGTTGTCGCAACGGAAGTTGCCGCAACAAATCTTTTTTAAAAACTAAATAAATTTTGTGTAAACTTAATTGGCGCCCGAGCAGGGACCTGTTGGAAAACAGGTTCAACGGTTTCGCGAATACAAGGAGACAAGCCTTTAGAAGGGTGCCTAAGTAACTTAATTGTAAAAAGGAGCGTCGTACAAGTCGCAGCCCCTAAAGCCCGTGGAAGCGGTATCGTAGTATTAAATTAGTGATAAGAACATTACCGAGAAACCACGTAACGAGAAATCGAAGATTCAGTGAAATCAAAACAGTGTAAAAAAGATAAAATACGTTGTGAATGAAACTAGAACAAGTAAAAGTGAATTACTAAAAATATAAAAATAAAGTGAAATAAAACAGTGACTTATAACATTAATCAATGAATAAAAATTAAGAAAGAATTTTTCGAAAATAACTAAAATAAACTTGAGGGAAAGAACCTCAAAGGTGATAAGAAATAGTAAAAATAAATAAGTAAAAATTACAAAAAAACCCCTAAAGGTGACTTGAAAAATTAGAACTGAGAAAAGCATCCCAAAGTGAATTAATCGAAAACTAAAGAGGACAATTCTATTTTTGAAGGAAGACTACTCCAGAATCCACAATGTCATCACCAGGAATTATGCTGTTTATTATGTAAGCATAGAATTAAGATATACGAAAACAGTAATTTAAAGCAAATTGAAAAAAAAGGATTTCAAAAAAGAAAAAATTCTAATAAGTAAATAACTACTGAATAATTATAATAGTTCGAAAAAATAATTTGTGATTCCACCTTTCCCTCAATAATGCCCGACGAAACAGTTGATGACATTACGTCAAGATTAAGTAAATTTAATATGTCCGTGAACACTGCAACCGCAAGCTCTTCCGTACTGAGTGACAGACAACGCAATGAAATAACTCAGATGGTTACGAATATCTTACGCGAAAGAGATCCGATTTTGGACGAGGGTTCCGATGTTGCCATCGGCACCATTCCTACAAAGTTAGAGGAACTAGATAAAGTTCCAGATATTGTGAAATCCTTACGGGAATTTTCCGGAAAACCCGGAGAATTCAATTCCTGGCGTAAGTCAGTCGAAAGGGTGCTGGATCTTTACTCCACACTCCAAGGTACGGGTAAATATTACGCAATCCTTCATACAATCCGAACTAAAATAATCGGCGAAGCCGATACTGCGCTTGAGTCCTACAGGACTCCTCTTGACTGGCCAAGAATCCGTAAATGTCTGATGGTACACTACTCGGACAAAAGGGACATAGGAACGTTAGAATATCAAATGAACATACTGTGCCAAGGGCATAGGACTGTTACAGAATTCTATCAAACCGTCTACCAAATGTTGTCCCTTATCTTAGACAAGGTATCCTGTCTTGATTTAGGCGAAATGACCTTGCGGGCTATGACCGATACGTATCGAGAGAAAGCTCTGGATACTTTCGTAAGAGGCCTAAACGGCGATCTTCCCAAACTTTTGAGTGTCAGGGAACCAACTTCTTTGCCACAAGCGCTGCATTTGTGTCTAAAACTGGACAATATGACGTTCAGAAGAGACTATGCTCAAAGGGGTGCCCAAAAGAATGATACTCGATCATCAACGAATACAGGAACCAAACCAAAATTTTACCCGGAGTTGGCAAATATTCCATCTTATGTTAATAAATATTCCGCACCGCCTCAACATAATTATCAGAACGCAAACTATAACACGCAACCTCAGCGCTCTCAAGCCGGAGGACCCTATTCTAATCAACGACCACAATTCGGAGGATCTTATCCAAATAATCGTCCATCAGGCGGACAACAATATCCGCAGCGTAACCAATTCGGGGGGAATCCTTCCAATTTTTCACGCGACCAAATTCGTCCGGAGCCTATGGACGTTGATAGATCTTTACAGTTTGGGCCCCAACAAAACCAAAATATTAAGAGGCCAGCTCATTTCTCTGTGCAGGCTCCTGTGAATAAAATGCAAAGAAATTTCCACGTCAATGTATCTAGCACACCAGGGGATCAAGCAAGTGACTCAGTAGCTGAATATAATGAGGCTATCACTTCAGCCGAACTCATGACTGAGAATGGTGAAGAATATTTTATGGCGACACCAGAAGATGTTGTGCAAGACGAATATCAGGAAAGAGGTCCTGATGACATTCCCTCAAATTTTATAGATATTAATTTTTTAGACTAACCTGTTCTTCGTTGCCATACATTCAGGCCAAAACGAAGGACGGGAAAATATTAGAATTCTTACTAGATACAGGCAGCAGTAAAAATTATATTAAACCAAACCTGGTGGCAAATCCAAAACGAAATGACGAAAAATTTAGCGTAAAATCTGTGGGTGGAGATGTGGAAGTTACTCATCACACACTCTTGAAAATGTTTGATAATATTCCTATTAAATTCTTTCTTTTGCCTGGCCTAAGGTCATTTGATGCCATATTGGGTAACGACAGTTTGAAAGAACTGTCAGCCGTAATTCATACTTCTGATGACTACTTGGTAGTGAAAGGTGGCAGAAAAATATACATAAAACAGAAAGCGTCCAGAAATGTAAATAACCTCGAATTAAAAGCGGATTACTTGTCGGCAAGTCAGAAGAATGCTCTTGATAATATAGCAGGCCAGTACAGAAATCTTTTCGCAGACCCAGACGAGAAACTTACATACACTACTGTTGTAGTTGGGGAAATCCGAACCACTAACGAATCGCCAATATATGCGAAGAGTTACCCTTATCCGATGGCGCTAAAATCAGTAGTGGAGGAAGAAATTGGTCGCCTTCTGAGGGATGGCATAATTAGACCGTCTAGATCCCCCTACAATTCGCCTATCTGGGTGGTACCCAAAAAGGAGGATAGTTTTGGGAATAAGAAATTTAGATTGGTGGTCGATTTTAGGAAACTCAACGCGGTAACAATTCCGGATAAGTACCCGATCCCTGAAGTAACAGAAGTTTTATCGAACCTAGGGGGAAATAAGTATTTTACGGTCATCGATCTTAAGAGTGGTTTCCACCAAATTTCTCTGCGAGAAGAAGATAGAGAGAAGACTGCATTCTCTATCAATAATGGCAAGTACGAATTCACGAGATTGCCTTTTGGCCTAAAAAATGCGCCAGCGATATTCCAACGTGCACTCGACGATATTTTAAGAGAATTAATTGGAAAAATGTGTTTCGTCTACGTGGACGACATCATAATTTTTAGCAAAGATGAGAAGTCGCATTTGGGAAACATTAAAAAAGTTTTTGAGACCCTTGAACTGGCTAACATGAAAATACAGTTAGAAAAGTGCACATTCTTCAAAACGGAAGTCGAGTTTTTGGGACTTGTAGTATCACAAGATGGTATAAGGACAAACCCTAAGAAAGTCGATACAATACTTCAATTTCCGGCTCCCAAAACTCTTAAACAACTCCGATCTTTTCTGGGACTAGCTGGTTACTACCGAAGATTTGTCAAAGGATACGCTGATATTGCTAAACCACTAACAGCTCTTCTTAGAGGGGAGGAAGGACGAATTTCGAAAAATGTTTCTAGTCAAGTACCAGTGGTATTAGACGAGAACGCTAAGAAATCCTTTGAAAATCTTAAAAATGCCTTAGTGTCACAAGAGGTACTATTATCTTACCCGGACTTTTCAGATGATTTCGAACTAACCACTGATGCTTCCAACGTGGCACTTGGAGCAGTTTTAAGCCAGAAGAAGAGACCGATTGCATTCATATCTAGAACTTTAGATAAAACAGAAGAGAACTATGCAACTAACGAGAGGGAGATGTTGGCCATAATTTGGGCCATCACCACATTAAGGAATTATTTGTATGGTTCCAAAAAGGTTATCATTTTTACAGACCATCAGCCTCTTACTTACGCACTAAGTAATAAGAACGGCAATTCCAAGATGAAAGGATGGAAGTGTATTCTAGAGGAATATAATTACGAGCTGAGATATAAGCCAGGAAGACAGAACATTGTAGCTGACGCTTTATCTAGAATAGAGCAGGAGGCAAACTCATTAACACCGACACAGCATAGTGCTGAAAGTTCATCTGAGAATCTTATACCTAGTGTTGAGTCACCCATAAACGTCTTCAAAAATCAATTATTCTTAAGTATTGGAGACGTGTCAACATATCAATTTAGGATAATTTTCCCTGGTTTCCACCGACACTTGATAACCGAACCTCATTATGATGAGCAAAAACTTCAGGACATTCTGAAAAGGTATCTGAACCCCTCGGTGGCAAATGGTATAAAAACCCCAGAGCATGTAATGGGGAAAATTCAAAACTTGTATCCGTCTCATTTCTCGAACTACAAGTGCAGGTTTACTCAAAAGGTCGTGGTAGATATTATTTCGGAAAATGACCAGGAAACCATAGTCATCGAAGAACACAATAGAGCACACCGCAATGAAAAGGAAAATAGGATACAAATATTGGAAAAATTTTATTTCCCAGGAATGTCGAATAAGATAAAAAGAATCACGAAACTATGTTCTGTATGTAAGAAGGGGAAGTACGAAAGACATCCCAATGTACCTCTATTGGGAGAGACACCGATACCAACATATCCAGGCCATACTGTTCATTTGGACATTTTTTCTACGGACAGGAAGTTAATTTTGACCTCTATAGATAAATTTTCTAAATATGTTAAAGTAAAATTGTTAAGTGGAAAATCTGTGGAGGATGTTAGAAGGCCTCTTAGAGAATTACTGTTTTCCTACGGGGTACCGAAGAATGTTGTGATGGACAATGAACCATCGTTAAATTCTAATACAATGCTCTTCATGCTGAAAGACGAGATGAAGATAAATGTTTTTACTACACCATCTTACAGGAGTGAGGCAAATGGGCAGATTGAACGATTTCATTCCACCCTTGCTGAAATAATGCGCTGCTTAAAATCTGACGGAACCTCGAGAAATTTCGAGGAGTTGTTGGAAAGGGCTGTAAACGAGTATAACCACTCCATTCACTCGACCATTAATATGAGGCCAGTTGACTTATACTTTGGTCGAACAGTCGATTTCTCTCCACAGGACATTGAAACCACGAGACGGAATAACGTTGAAAAACTAAAGCAAAAACAATCTTCAGATTTAGCACTCCACAATAAAAATAAACGGCCCGTAAAGGAATATATTGCAGGACAAATTGTTTACGTAAAGACTAATAAACGTTTAGGCACAAAACTGAGTGATCGGTTTAAAGAAGAAACGATTAAGGAGAACCGCAACACTAC
The DNA here is from genome assembly GCA_963931995.1 of Phaonia tiefii. Classification (NCBI taxonomy): domain Eukaryota; kingdom Metazoa; phylum Arthropoda; class Insecta; order Diptera; family Muscidae; genus Phaonia; species Phaonia tiefii. The sequence continues at coordinate 131,270,775 of OZ008368.1, read as the reverse complement.
TGTTTTAACAGAAAGTGGAAGGGTTATTCACAAAAGCCACATAAGAAATTGATTTAATTCTAAATTTTTCAGATTTCTGTTCGGAAGTGCCCAAGCTGATTTCAATATCCTAGATTACTCAAATGCCAGATTGATTACGATTCAAAATGGAATCGCAAGGATGCAAAATGGAACGTTTAAAATTATTCATTCAATTAATCTTGACAAGTACAGACTAATCATACATCAAATTGAGACCATCCTAAACGATAATATTACAGATAATCATCCGCTCCGTCCGTTTATCAAACAACAACTTGTTGATATCAATGGTCTCCTTTACCGCCTTACACCAAATAGAGTAAGGAAGTCGTTAGATTTCATTGGAAGCGCGTGGAAGTGGATCGCAGGAAATCCGGATAGTCACGATTTCCAGATTTTGGATCAGAAAATTAATAACATTTTGGAAAATAACAACAGGCAGTTAATAATAAATGAACTCATATCAAATAGAGTCTCGGAAATTACGAATATTACAAATGAAATAGTAAAAGTGAGAAGAGAAGGGTGGAACGATGATATAGCGAACAGGATGGAAAGAAAACTAATGTTAATTAATAAAGAATTAGAGAATACTGAATTTGCAATACAATGGGCTAAGGCCAACATAGTTAACTCTTTTATTCTTTCAAAAACTGAAATTGATAACATTAATGAAATACTTAAAGGTTATAATATTCCTGTTTATAATATTGATGAACTATTATCTTTTGGAACTGTGAAAATCGTATCAAATAATAAAGAGATTTTGTATATTCTTACCATACCTATAACTCAGACCGATATTTGTAAAACCTATTTGGCAAAACCTGTAAAATATAGAAATGTAATAGATAAAGTGGAATATAACCATTTATTACAATGTAACCATGACCTGTTCGCAATAAAAAAACAATGTAAGAAACATTATGATTTGACAATATGTAATAAAGAAATGTTAATAGAGCTAAGAGAAAATTCGTGTATAACAAATCTATTTAAGAATAGAGTAGGGAACTGCACCCAAATTAACAATGAGCACGTGCCAACAATTGAAGAAATTGGTCCAGACCTAATCCTACTAAACCAATATCAAGGTGCAATCAACGTCAATGGGGAGAAATTGTTATTAAATGGGACGTATTTGGTAAAATATTTCAACAACACTATTAACATCGATGGGCATGAATATTATTCAAAAGAAATTAGCGGCAACAAACCCCTTCCTGCGTTTTTACAACCAAAGACATTCGACGATAAGATAGAGGAGGTAATTTCCCTGCAACTACTAAAACAACTACATGTGAAAAACATCAAACGTATGGAAGTCTTAGAAAACAGAAACAGTATAACAATGGGAACAGCCGGATTTGCTATAATAACATTAATATCAATAGCTGTCTTGTTACTATACAAAAAACATCAGATAAATTCCGCCACCCACAAAACGGACATAATCTCCACTGAAAATGAAATTGAGTGCCCGGAGGCCGACCCCGCTCCTACATTAAGAGGTCCTAAATCATCAAGCATTTTCAACATCCATTCATTTTAGACAATCGGGACGATTGTATTTAAGAGGGGAGGAGTTAACACAACACGTTGAAACCCCTGAACCACAACTACACCGAATAACACAAACGATAACTGTGTCAATTTGCTGACTCGCCAATTCCCACCAAAGTCCCAGACGCTGACGACAACATTCAGGCACCTCAACTTTACGAATGCTTTACCGCTGAGACAACACACGCAAGCTCATATAACATCAACTGACAATATAAGTTAGGGTAGTTTTAAGTATCTTTGCTCTTTTGTATTTCGAACCTGAATAAAGAAACAAGTTGTCGCAACGGAAGTTGCCGCAACAAATCTTTTTTAAAAACTAAATAAATTTTGTGTAAACTTAATTTATATTACTTTAAATATAATATTTAACAATAATTTTATTTTATTTTTTAGATACGAAGCACTTCTACTTTTTCTACTTGTTACATTCGATAATACTTCCGCCTCGTGTAAATAAGACTTTAAAACCGTCCATAACCGATGCTCAAAATGACATGATTGTCCACTAATTTAATATAAATTGTTTCATTCAAAAAAGGACGAGCAATGGGAACTTGCCTTCCAAGAGCAGTCGACCATTCAACCTAAAATGTTCGTGATTGGTGAGTTAACAAATTAACGGAGTTTTGTCACAGTAAATGATTTAACTTACATAGGGGTTAAAAGGTGTTTGTTACGAAAAAGGAGATAGTATAAAATTACAAAATGCTTTATTAACCATATTAAACATATTTTATCACTCTACAGCTAAAATATATTTAATCCGTCAAGAAATGGAAACCAATTTTTCAGAAAAATAATAATTTTAAGATCACGTAACTGTTACTATATTGAAAAAATTTTAAAATTTTCGTTACCTTGTAAAACACTATAACGTCCGGGCAGCTCTAGAGCTTATGACAAATAAAACCATCCCTAAAGAAGTTTTCCAGGATGCTGCGGTCCCATCAGATACAACCAAACGAGATAAAACTGGACGGTTGCCAATAAAGGGTCGCTGCTACCTTTGCGTGACTACTGATCAAAATCTGATCGAAAAACACGCAAAATATGCGATGGCTGTAAACGACCAATGTGCAATACGCATAGCAAAACTATTGCTCCACGCTGCACTAGATGTTAATTTTTTTCATTTTTTCTTTTATGCAACAATATCAGTAAACAGTTTTATTTATTTTTTATACATGTACAAAGTTTGATGTAAAATATTTGTTGAATTAAATAACCAATAAACAAAAAAGTACTATAATTTTTACTTTTTTCATACAAAATGAAAAAAGTTATATAAGGGTACCCGGGTACCCTTATCAGGAGGGAAAGGACTATTCGACTTTGGGTGGCTCCACAGTCAATCCAAAAGAATCAAGAGTGCTTTAGATGCCAAAAACCTTTAGAAAATGGTTATCTGAAGGAACTTGTGGAGCCTCAAATTTGTATTTTATTTAGTTTAAGAAAAATTTGACTTCAAAGTTCGTTCGGGTACCGGGGTACCCGTTTTAGTATGGTTGGGGTTAAAATCATTTGCCATTACTACTTTTTTTCTGTGTAGTGTCTAGGTCTACTTCTGGTAGTACTTCTATCAACGCCACCATGTCCCTTTTTAAGATATGGTGGGACTAGTGCACCAGTTTTCGATATAGATACGCGGCAACCCCTGTTTTTATGAGGTTTATAAAAAAAATGCATGAGCAAAAAAATGGGGGAGGTGGGGTGGGGGTAAATGGCTCCTCATCGGGGTCAAAGTTGGGGGAAACAAGACCAAATACACGAAACGCTTCACAACTCTCGCCGGGTCGCTCCTAGAGGGTTAAAATGTAAGGCCGACCCCCATTATTTTTCCCCCTCCTACAATTTTTCTGAACATACTAACCCTCTATCTGCGCTCCTTAGGGTAGCTCCCATACTAAATATTATTTTTTATAAAATTACCCGCCACCGCCCTAACTAGCCCCAGAGTGCCCCTAGAGGAGTCAAATATATGACCGACCCCCAATATTTTTGCATCTCCAAGATTTTCTTAGAACATATCTACCCTCTATTTTCAACCGTTAGGGTGGTCCCCATACAAAAAGTTTTAATTAAAAAAAAAAATTTTATTACTAATATAAAAACATATTTTTATAATTAATAGTAATTATGGTGATAATTAAATTAATTCATTTTTATTATGAGAAGGGTATTTCTTTCTATTTTCATCGACAACCTGAAGCAAAAATATTTTTTCTTCTTCGTTGCGGCATAATACGTTGTTATATTCTTCTACTAATTTCACGCCTCTTTCTGCAGCGTCATTCACAGCATGTAATTTACTCAATATTTCTATCGCTTGTTGGTACTCCTCGCGTTCTTCCCATTTTTCTGGGTCAGTAGCAATAAAATCCAACGGCAATCCAAAGCGCACAAAAAATTTTAATGTTTCAGTTGTTACGTATTGGCTTAAATCATTATTTATCTGTACTTTACTTATTTGTTTTGGTGTCACGTTAATTCTCTTCACACCTCTGCATCTAAAAATATTTGCTATGATTGACACCGCTACCGCAGTGCTCTGAATTATCATCGCTTTCTTTTTCCAAGGCTTCATCCACGTCGTCGTCTTTCTCGCTGTTTATGTTTTTCTCATATTTTTTCTTTCTCCTCCTAAAATGCTATAATTGCGTTCGCCATTTTACGTTGATGTCCAGAGAACACCTTCCACAATCTTTGCGCCACATCCTCAATCAGAAATCGCTATCAAAAAATTAAAATCGTTTGACGTAAAGAGTTACAATAAAAATGGTAATATTGCGAAGTCCACTTAGTTCGTCTGTATTAAAGCCGAAATGTTTTAGGAATAAAAACATTTTTGAGCAGTATATGGCTTTCGCCAACCATCGAGCATGATTGACGGCTCCTGCTGGTCTAAAACGATAATTTGCAATATTTTCACCAAGAAACAATAAAATAATTTGAAGAAACTCTTTACAGTCATCTCTTGGTTGCTTTTCCTTCAGTTGCGCTGAACTTTGATTGGTATTTTTTCTGCAACCGTAGCATCTTCTATGCCAGAACTATAACGTTTATCTTTAATGTCTTCCCATTGCCCTTTGAAACGGAAATAAGTCGGCACTCCTGGCCCAGACATTTTACTGAATTCAGCTTCAAACACTTCTTTTAATACCAATTCATAAATGTGATGTCTGCATGGTAGATAGAAAAGATCTCTTTCTAATATTTGCTCAAAACAGATTGCCGCACCTTGAAATTGGCCAGTGTTTGTTGACGTGGTATCGAATGAAATTGCTTGAACACGGTCAGTGATTTTCCACTCACGAAAAAGCCCGTAAACGGCATCCGCAATATGCCTACCTTTACCTTGACCCGACGGTATCTTTGGCACGCCAAGTAGCTATTCCTTTCCATCGTATGTGACGATGACGATCAACTTTTTATCGGTGCGTTGCAAGTCCGGCAACATTTTGCCATCCCAGTGCACATTGTAAAACTTTGTTTCAGACATCTGTAAAATTACTCGTGCTAAGTTTTACAGAAATATAATTTTTATTTAATATGGCATACCTGTGGATTTTCCTTTAAAAATGCAGCAATCTGCTGTCTATTTTTTGTACGGGCTTGTCGAAGTGACTTTCGATTGATTACATACATTTATGGATCAAGTTGAAAAGCTCGTGCAGCAGCAATCAATATCCGAACTGCTGCTACGTCTGATGTCTTACATCTATTGAAAACAGACACAAGATCCGGAGTAATGCATTTGATTGCACCTCTTCTTTCTTTTGGTTTTCTCGTACAGGAAACCATTGCATCATCGACAGTTTCGAGCTCAGTTTCTGATTCACTAGATTCAGTGGATGAAATCTTGCCAACTGAAATTACACAGTACACATTTGTAAATATCATAATTACACTGTAAAATTATATTTCTATTGTAATAATCATAGTTACCCGCTACTGCAGATTCATTTTGAATTTTTGCGCGTTTTCTCCTTTTCGTTCCGCTTGTCTTTTCTGTTTTTTACCTAAAATCTTGTCAACACCCGCCATGCATCCTTGACGCCCCTTTTCTCTTTGCAGTTGCAAAAAAGCAATTTCTTCCTGGTTGGTTACCATTTCGAGTACATTTGCATGTGCGATGTCTAAAAGATCATCTAATTTCTCGACAAACTCAGCCTCCTATTCTTTTGTAAGGCTAACCATTCTGCGACCAAGGAATTCACCTTTATTTTCACATTTTTCCTTTGTTTAGTCGGAATAAATGCTTGGCGCCAAAAAAACCATGACAGTGACGGTTACCAAAGAACCACTTTCGTCAGCACTTATTTTACGCACTCCAGTACCATAAAAATACATTCTAAGCACTTGTTGTCTAGACGGCAACTTTGCTCCCGCTATATTCGAGCATGGTTGTCCGATCAAAAAGAGACCCGTATGTGATCTCAAACTACTCGCAATGCCCGTCGATGTTAATGCCATTTTTTACTTTGAAAAATTTATAATACCTTGCAATCAAACACAATCGGTTAGCTTTTAATTATTTGTATTAACTTTATAAGGCTGTTTAAAAGGCTAAAGATTATAAGCCTTTTATAATCTTTAGTAACTTTTTCCGAGCTTATTCTTTTCACGTCACTTATTTTAATGTTCTTCTTCTGCTTCCTATTCACCCGCGATGATAACCAAATCAGTGTTGCCACATCCCTTCCACCTTGAAGAGAAATATTGAGTAAATTACATGCTGTGAATGACGCTGCAGAAAGAGGCGTGAAATTGGTAGAAGAATATAACAACGTATTATGCCGCAACGAAGAAGAAAAAATATTTTTGCTTCATGTTGTCGATGAAAATAGAAAGAAATACCCTTCTCATAATAAAAATTAATTAATTTAATTATCACTTAATTATAAAAAATATGTTTTTATATTAGTAATACATTTTTTTTTTAAATTAAAAATTTTTGTATGGGGACCACCCCAACGGTTGAAAATAGAGGGTAGATATGTTCTGAGAAAATCATGGAGATGCAAAAATATTGGGGGCGGTCATATATTTGACTCCTCTAGGGGCACTCTGGGGCTAGTTAGGGCGGTGGCGGGTAATTTTATAAAAAATAATATTTAGTATGGGAGCCACCCTAAGAAGCGCAGATAGAGGGTTAGTATGTTCATAAAAATTGTAGGAGGGGGAAAAATAATGGTGGTCGGTCTTACATTTTACCCCTCTAGGAGCGACCCGGCGAGAGTTGTGAAGCGTTACATGTTTGGGGGCTCTCATATTTGTATTTAGAAACTGTATCTTCTTAGCTTTGGTATAACTTTAAACCTTTTTTTTTGTTAAATATAGTTTGGTTGTAATAAATATTTTAAAAAATATTAAGAAAGAATTACAAATTGCGATCCCCATTATTTGTAGGGTATGGTTTGGTAAGGTAAGTTAGAGTGGGGATAGGCACAGAAGGTGTCTCCACCTCCTCTTCGTCACCACAGCTTCTGTAAAAAAATATGAAAAACTATTTACTGCTAGAGCATTCACAGATAAAGATTCAGAAAGAACTATCGTTTCTCAAAATCCGCAGCAACGACTCGGAACACGGACCATTCACATTTGCTGTATGCAATTCAAGTCATTCCTGCAATATAATGTTAGTTCCTAAGTCTCAGGAAAACGAATTTCTGCAACGGTAATTATAGGTCAATAATTGCATAAGTTCTCCATGTTTTCTGTACTTCTAACGACGATCCTTCTCTCCCATACTGTACTGTGCCTGTTTACTGGAACATAAGTTCCCCCAAAATTATATTTGCCAGATTGTTGGCCTCGCTGACATGCTGGCGTTTCGCGCGGCCAAGCTCGCCGGATGGGTGCAGTTCTTGCCAACCAATCTGAACACTTGGCGGTAACAAAAAAAGTCATGTCAGCCTTAAGTCGACAAAAAATTTAAGGGACCCGAAGCAAGACAAAAATAAAGGACAGACATATACTCACTTTAGACACTCAAAACATGCTTCTGGCAGGTGTTTCGCCAGGAATTTCCCTCCTCTAGGAATCTTGTGGAATTCCCTCCATGACACCATTCGCGGATTCATATGGTATCCCAGACATATTCCTCTACTTACTTTGTTTTCCCTACTACAACCAAATTATCTTAGGCCTCCATACTAAAAAGACTTAATTTATCTTTTCCAAAACGTTATAAACATCGCTTCTTTTATTTTGCGGTAATAAGTCACATTTTCTTAAAATTTGAATTACTGGCATTTTTCTAAAAAACTGATTCGCAAATAGATTTAAAAACAAGAAAAAGTTTCAGCAAAATAAACAAAATAAATAATCATGAATCGTTGGGAATTAATTGAGCCACATTAAAAGTTATCTTCCTTCTAGTCTTTGTATCCCCGGACAATGCTCATTCCAGATGGGGCAGCGATTGGTTGCTGATGTTGGTGTTGATCGATGAGGTTATTGTGTATTCGTGCAGTATTTGTATGTTTCAGTAGTGTATATTGTATGTTTCTATCGTACATTTAACTTTAAATAAAAGTCCAGCTACCAATTATGTTCATTTAGGTTAGGGACGACACTTTGGAATTTGATGAGGGCAACTAACGGCTCAAATAACTAAAACCTAACGTTATCAGGCCTGATCTCATTCTTGACTCGTTAGTAATTTTCCCCTGATTTTTCCAGGGTTAGATCAAAACATCAAACGATACTCTAATGTCTGCCCTACCGATCACGGTTGCAAGTAGCCTATTTATTATTTTTTCCTATCTTTTATTTTCACATGTTCTGTATTACCGTATAAAAGTACAAGTGTAACCTCGTTAATATTATTCCTCTGCGCCCCAGATGTGATGTCGCTATACTGGATCAAATGGTTTTCCCACATTACGGCAGAGGAGGTTCAGCAATTCCGATGGTTATCTTTTAATTAAGTTTGTTTCGCGGAAACTGTATTCATATATATGTAAAATTTTATGAATTGTCTTTTATTCTTTAATTTACTTCTTTCTCCGTTAATTGTTCTGTTTTTTTTAGCACAGTTGATAATTGTTCAGTTTAAATTAATTCGTGCATTTTTCTTTTAATTTCCCATTATAGGTATTTTAACTGACTTTCCCCTCTGGGTGTGGATGCGGTAAAACCACTGTTCAATTGTAGATTTTGCATCTCTTTCACGTAAGTGTATCGCTCATATGATTGTCTTCTTGTTTATTGTTAATTCTTAAATAAAGATTGATTTTTTTGAAATATTAAATTTCAACAAACGTTATAATTTTTTTATTTGGGTGGGCCAATAGTTATTTTCCCAGAACCTCCGTGCTGCTGCCGATCAGAATCCAAAAAGGAAAGGCCATTTTCCTCCTCAATTGCAGCCATACTTTTTCCTCCTGTCCAAATGACAGATGGCTCAAACCGTTCCCTGCATCGCAGTTTGAAAACAACTGAACATTGTCGCAGTGTTGCATTCGGCTAATGTTCAGCACTTTCAAACAAAACCTCACCTATAGATGGCGCTATTTCCACAGTGGCGTTGTATCCCAACGTGCACACCACAAACCCAACCATCCAGCTACAGCCCTGTAAAAGGATGGGAGGGAAAAACTTCGCCGCACGTTAATCAATTTAATGCATACCTACTAGTGTGAACAGACCTTAAGGCTTCCTAAAATCAACCGCCGATCTTGCCGATTACAAGTCATGTTTTTTTTCCTGGGTTCGGCCAAATCGGATCTAATAATTTTATTTCAAAGGCATTCCTAGGTTGAACCATGGTAGAAATATAATGGTAGATGCAGTACGACAACAAATACAACAAGCCAAAAACAACAGGCATTTTGTTTTTGCTCAGTGTCTGTGTTGTGTCAAGTAAGCTGATAGAAAAATGATGAAAATATAAACAAATTTGCAAAAAGTGCCATTTAGAAAATGATTGAGTGTTATTTGATATATTGAAAGTGTTTAAGTGTGAAAATTAAAACGTTTCTATGTAATTTTTGCAGAGAAATGTTTCAAAAACAGCAGTTGCTGGCGAACGGGGGTTGCAGACAAACAAATGTAAACAAATTTTGACATATGAGAAAAACTTACTCACACTCAGTCCAGAAAAAAGTTCAAATCAGCTGGGGTAGTGCTTCTACCATTTCTTTGTACCATGGGTTGAACGGTATAAAATAGCTTAGTGTGTGAGTGAACTTAATTAGTTCAGAGTCAGACAGTTTGTCGACGATACCGTGTCGCCTTACAATAAATTGCTGAACCGGCAGTATGAATCAGTCCACATTCAGTGTTTAGTGCTTCAAGTGTGCAGTCGTGTTCGGAAGAAAATAATTGTGCCAAGTGATTGTGAAAAGTGGAAAATCTTTGTCTTTTCGAGACAAATTTTTTGAAATTGCCTTTGGCAAAGTGAAAAACTATAAAAAAAATTTTTTGGAAAATTTTGAGAATATCCGTAAAAGATATAGACTGAAAATCGGAAAATTTTTGCAAAAGTTAACTAAAAGAAAAAAAAAACTAAATTAAAGTTTAAATTTGAATTGACTAAAATTGTGAAAAGCTTTATTAATATTTATTAATAAAGGAAAAATCGCCCAAAATCAGTGCTTAGCTTCACTTTTGAGAAGCGCATAGAACGTAAAGGGCTCAAAAGACTTAAGAAAAAGAAGTCTAGATCTATGTCTGGAAGTGATTCTGACTCTGAAAAAAATGAATTAAGAAATATAATCAAGACATTAAAAGACCAAAATTATCAAATGCATCACACAATTCTCCGTTTACCAAGAGAAAAAGATGAGATGATTACAATTAACCAGCAAATTATACTAACGAACAGTGAAATACCATCAAGCGAAGACGAATGTGATATGGAGGCCGAAGCCGTAGGCTCCATGAGCAACATTTCAATTTTCGAAGACGCCAATGAGCAAGCATCCAGTTGGCAAAAAGTTAGGGGAGTGCAAGAGGCCAGAGACTTCCCACCGCTGGATCCGATTAAGGGATTAATTACAACAATTACAACCAACAGCAAGATACTCGTACACCACAACAGGAGGCGCAAAAGAACGCCAGACAACATCAGACTCCTGTCAATATTGAGAATATTAAACCGAAAAATTCAAAGCCCACCCATATTTAAAGTATATAATGTTAATGTAAAAGATTTAGCGGAAAAGCTCAGGGATATTCTGGGACATACACTCTTTTTACTTACTATAATTAACAAGAATTTGGTGAACCTAACTTGGAAAATATTCTTTTTTTACGTACACTCCGAACGAATTGAAGCCGTTTTCGGTCGTGATAGACGGGCTCTCTGCGTCATACGAAGAGGAAGACCTGAGGCAGCACCTTGAAGGCCTACAGGTCAATTTACAAATACTGAAGATCATAAAGCTGAGAGGGGACCAATGGCTGGTCCACATTGCAAACGATTCCGATATAGAGAGCTTGTCGTAACTGCCAACGATTTGGACACATTTCGTCTAATTGCAGGATGTAATACAGATGTATCAAGTGCGGCGAGCCCCATGGCCCTGCCAATTGCAAAGTTCCGACTAGGGAGAACAATACGGAGGAAATTGTTACCACCGATCCGTTGACCGGGAAATTGATAAAAAAAAAGTTGGCCTACCGGTAAAGAGCGCAAATTGTGACCAGGAGGGTCATGTGGCAAGCTTGCGCTCCTGCCCCACGAGAAAAGAGATTCTTAGAAGAAAAGAGGAAAGGAAGGCCTCCAAGAGTCTGGCCCGAATTCCGGGACCAGGAAGAGTTCCCATCTCTGGCGCTGTAGATGGACGCCAGTATGCTGGAGTTTTAAGAGGTAATGCTACTAGTGGCTACACGCAAGGCGGAAGGCAGTCCGATGCTGCCTTGGCTGATAATGCTTTTAAATTAATAGATGGCGATTGCCGCAAACTACTAGGGAAAGACTTTTACACGTGCATGCAAAAAATAGGCAATTTCGCCAATAGATATCGGCAGCTCTCCGATGAAGTAGAAAAGGCCAATGCGCTCTTTGGATTACTCCTCTCCATGCGTCTTCATGACTAAACAAACCAAATGCATACTTATTAACATCAACTCCGTTGTGTCCAAACACCGGAGATAATACTTAATATTATTTTTGGATCAACACAAACCAGATGTCCTAATGCTGGCGGAGCATAGGCTAGGAGTTAGGCATAAATTTGAAATGAATGGCTATAAGACCTTTAGGCAGGACAGAATTGGAAAAACTGGCGGAGGAACTGCAATACTGTTGAAAGATAACATGAAAGGAGAGAGGATCTTCCATGACACTGGAAAAATTGAGAACACGACTATTCGGGTACGTCTTTTGAACGGCGAGTACATAATTTTCGGCGCATTTTACAATGGTCCTAAGAATGTTATAGGTAAATCTGAGCTTGATGCTATTTCGGAAATTGTCGGAAATAGAAATAATGTGGTTATTGGCGGCGACTTTAACGCTAAACATCCACAATGGGGTGGTTTAGTCGAGAACAAAAATGGACAACTTCTACGGGAATGGCTCATGTTATGTCCCAATCTTGAGATCAAACCCACAAGAGAACCCACGAGAGTTACACCAACATCGGGATCATTTATAGACATTTTTATTACCTCTGTAGGATTGGCCTTGTCTGGAGCCAGCGTTTCCTCCGAAGGACTCATTACTTACGGGTATGCCTCTGACCATAGAACTGTGGAGCTCACCTTTGTCTCAGGGGAAATGGAGAAAGCCGAAAAGGTGCTGGTCTTCGACTACAAAAGTTTCAGGAAATATCGCTTTAACATCAAGCTGAAGGAGGGACTGGAAGATTGTGCCATCCCAAAATATAGAAACTTGAGCACACGAGAAATAGATGTAGCCGTCGATACAGTTACCGAGGCTTTCAGGGAGCCATGGAAGCGAGTATGTATAAAACGACTCTGAGACTGGGATGTATGCGGAAATTGACAGAGAATGTACTCTCCCTAATACGACAAAAAAAAGACATTACAACGAAGATTCCACCGAACCCTGGAAAGAGACAGGAAGAGAACTCTGGCTGCTATAATTAAAAACGCTGAGAAAATTATAAAAATGCCATACTTCAATTCGAGCAAAACATCAGAGCCGAAAAGCTATACTTAATAAAACTGGGCAACAACACCTAACAGCAGATTAAAATGCATGCTAGAGTCTCAAAGAGATGTAAAATCCCACCCCTGACAACTGTAACAACCCTGAAAGACCTTGGGCCTATAACAGATTTCAGCATTTCGCAACCTGCTGATGGTACGTGCGAGATTCCACCGCAGGTCGAACATATAACACCAGAGGAAGTTGGCTCTGCCTTAAATCGCCTCAATTGTAAGAAGAGTCATGGAAACGACGGAATCTCCAATTTTGTCCTGAAAAAACTGGCCCAGAATCTTGGGCGTTTCTTGCTACACTTTACAACCAATGTTTGAACACCGGGTATTTCCCGAAAAAATGGAAATATTCCCGTGTCGGTCCTATTTTGAAGCCCGGAAAGGACCCTACAGCAGTAGTGCATACAGGCCCATATCTTTATTACCGAATTTAGGAAAACTATTTGAAAAACTAGTTTATGCAAGGGTAAAGAACCACATCGAAGACAACAATATTTTCAAGGACTGTCAGTTCGGATTTAGACAGGGATTGTCAACAGATCATGCCTTGATTTCACTGGCCGATACCATCACCAAGGGTCTAAACAGAAGATGCGCGACCATAGCCGTTGGTCTCGATTTTGAGAAGGCTTTTGATACTGTGTGGCAGGAAGCCATAGTTCACAAAATGAGGGTGATACATAATTTTGATGTGATCACTACCAGGATTATCACTGATTTCCTGAAGGACAGCACATTTGCGGTACAGGTTGAACGAACGGAATCGGAAGTGATTGAGGTTAGGGCGGGTGTCCCACAGGGATCCATCCGTGGCCCCTTCCTATATAATATATTTTTAGCAGATCTGCCAGACCCACCCCCAGGTCTGAGTATGATAATATACGCCGATGACATCCTGATCACGGCCACTGAATCCCTGGTAAAAAGGGCAAATAAAAACTTGAATAATTTTCTGGCGACTCTCGCCGAATACTTCGGAAAATGGAAACTGCATATAAATGTGCCCAAATGCAACACCATAATATTTAAGGGCCCAAGGGGAATATTATACAAAAACGCGAGAGGCTACATACCTACAATAGCAGTTAATGGTGTACGAATAGCTAACACTCCTACAATAAAATATTTGGGCGTAGTTTTTCAAGAAAACTATAGCTTCATAGAACATGTCAATTATATCCTGACGAAAAGCAAGAAAGCAGTCGTGGCGTACGGTAGCGTATTAAAGGGCGAAAAGGGTCTTAGCCCCGAGGTAAAGCTCGCAATCTATAAGACCATAATAATACCAAGATTAACTTATGCGTTCCCAGCGTGGAGCGTAATTTCCTCGCATCAAATGGAGCGAGTTAGAATATTTGAAAGAAAAATACTTAGGTATTGCCTGAATCTCCTGGGCAAAAAGAATATATGGGGCGAATATTCCACCCCTGCGAACTCACGGGTCTATGAAGGCGCCAAGATATACAGAATTGATTGTTTTATGACAAAACTTTAGAGAGCGACAACGGGTTTTTGACGTGGTGCCTAATAGATGAAATTGATTTCACTCGCGCGTTGCAGGGAAGCTGCTTCTTTTCACCAATGTGCCTTCTGCACTTGGAAAAAATTGTGTATAACGCCAATGGTGATCTTGTGCTGTATCACAGGAGATACAGGACATTTGATTTTAATCCTGATAATGTAGTGTATGATCCCTCCCAATAACTTAGAGCTTTGTTTATTTTTCGTTTTTTTGTTTATTTCCTCCGTTTTTCTTTCTAAATAGTAGTCTTAAGTTATTTTAGGTTAGTTATTAAGTAAAATTTTAAAATGGACTTGTCTTTTTCATTCCTTTTTTTTGGCAAAACATGAATGTAATTATTGTTATAGGCATTTTTTTTTAAATTAATGGTCAAATGGGCATATACATTGAAGCATATACATTGAATATTAGAAATAATATTTGAACAAGAGATCTCTGTATTGAAAAGAATTTAGGAAATAAATATCGCTATATGCGATTGTCGATATTGTATGAATCAGAGTTCGTATTCACACAACTAAAATCCATAGTTTACCATGTCATTTCAAAATAAAATTTGTGTCGTAGTGACAGAGATCACCTCAACCCCAAAATTAAACACCCTTGCAATAAAAAAAAACTAATCATATATTTTTTCTCTTTTAAGGACGGTTCCTGCGCACACTTCCTCTCTGACATCTCGGTGGACACTTCATGCCTTTAAGCAGAAACGCTGCTGAAGAAGAGAGAGAAAGAATGATTCTCACAGATCATTCTCAAATATTAAGTATACAGATGGTAAAATATTGACATAAATTCCTCTTATATACAACAAACTAACATTGTTCTCGCCACTCCTTAGGTTTCGCCGCCGACAAGTTCAAAACCACACAGTGAGTTTCCATATACTTTCGTATTATTTATTTAATTGGACAAATGCCTTTTACGATTTTTTCTCCGTTATACTGAACACATATGTGTATCCCATAGATAAAGAGGTACAAAACAAAACATCTACGCGTAGCGAGAACAAGCTTGAAACCACATTTTACTGAGAGGTAAAAAAAATTCTCCTGTCGACCATCATTTTATCGCCAGCTTCCCTTCAGTTCAACCCCAAGATAGGTCTAAAAATATAATCAAATATACCACATTATGGCCTTAAAATTTAAAGTTTCGTTTGGTCTGAAAACTAATGGTTAACATTTCTTGATTTTAAGCTGACCGATCTCAAACACGAATCGTTTGATTGCACCTTAAAACTAGTTTTATTTTAAAGCGTATAAATTTTAAATTAGCTGAGAATATACTTGAGTTCAATTATGTTCTAAATCAATTCAATTCAAACTTGTCCCTTTTCAATTCATTTCGTTTCAAACAATTTCAGTTGCAAATAGTTTTGATAACCAATTCATCGATTCAAAACTCATTTGCCCTGGGATTGAATTAACCTTAAATTGATTTAATTTTAGGACTAAAGAACTTTTAAATCGCCTTAATCCGAAACTCAGCTCATTTCAGTTCGATTTAGTTCTGACTTCATTTAAACTAACCTACAGTTAACTTACTAACTAATGAATTCTAATTTTAAATTGTATTGATTCAATTGATTCCCTTCACCACAATTGGGACTTAACTTAAATTCATGCAAAAACGTAGAATTCAACTTGAATTGCATGTTTCTTCAAACACTTTTTTACTAACTCTAAAAGACTAAAAGATTAAAAAAACGTAAAGATTCAAAGATTAAAACCAACTTTATTTAAATTTTCCAAATCATAAATTGGTTGTGAATTCAGAGAATTCACTAATTGAGATGGACTAAAAATTATTATCCGAAAAACTATCAGTGGTAATATCTCTGGCTTTGGTGTGGCATCTACCTATTTTCGAATAGGTGTTGCTATTATTCCTAGTTCTTGTTTAAAATTCGCCGTAAGACCGGACTAAGCATTAACTCCTAAGCTAGGTGACTAACCTCCCTAGGCCCTTAATAACCACACGGTTCAGGGAGTTTACGTGGGAGGCACTCTGGTAAGGGGGTGGTGGTTACACACGTAACCAGCACAGAAACGTAGGCTTCAATTTGAAACAACAACCAGGAATTATTCACCTAGTCCGACCGATGTTTTGGCTGATATCAAACCGTCGGAAAATAATTTTCAGTGTCATCACAAACACTCGCATCTTCCTTTCTACAACCACTACAAAAGCTAAGGTAAATTTTTTTTTTAACATTAGCGAGAGGTTAGCTTAGGACTTCCGTAAATCTATCCAACTACTAATCAATTTCAAACCTTATCTGCCTCCACTACCTAAATCTTTACAATCTTCATTTATATCTGTCGTCGAAAAACTTTTCTCCTCTTCTGCTCGCATAATGACAAACAAAGTCCGTATCTGGGTCATTGTTTTAAATCTTTCCCGTGAAAGATACCAAGGCTTTTCCCTGCAAATCCTCTACCTCGTACAAACTGTAGTACGATTCTACACTTGAGAAACTTCCTAGCCAGTTTCGCGTTAAAATTATTCTTCAAATCGCTCTGCTGGAAGTTCCTTCGATAGACCTCCTGTCCGGGAACAAATTTGACTTTTCGGCGTCGGACATTGTAGCTTCTCTCATTTCTCTCGTAAGCCTTATGAATATTTTCTCGTATTATGCCGCGGATAAGATCTAGCTTCACGGAGTTAGGAATTTTGTTGTTCTCAGGGTCGACTAAGTTCTTCAGTTTTTTCGCTATTCCGAACACTCTACTTCAGACAAATATTTGTCCCAATCACCATGATTTTCACCAAGATATGAGCGAATCGCGGTCAGAATTGACTGATTCACCCGCTCCGAGGCTTTCGCCTGGGCTGAATGGGTGGCAGTCCTTACGTGCTTGAATCCAAAATTTTTGACTGTCTCCGAAAACTCCTTGCTGAGAAATTGTTGTCCGTTGTCGGACACGATAGCCTCGGGCGTGCCGAATTTGTGGAAAACTTCCGAGATAAGAAATTTTATCACGTTTCTACTATTGGCCTTAGCCATCGCTTTCAACAATACGAATTTTGTTAAATGATCAAGTACAATAAATATAAACCAGTTCCCAGATTTAGATCGCGGGTAGGGACCAAGGAAGTCAATAAAAACTCTTTGAAACGGACGCTCCACTTGGGTCTCATTCCCCATTGGGGGACGTAAGGTAACGTTGGCGGGTTGCATATTGACAATTTCTCACAAAATTTTGAATCTGAACGTTCTGGTTTGACCAGTAGAAATATTCTGTTACCCTTGCTATGGTCTTCGAGATTCCACCATGGGAAACCTGGGGTGGATTGTGACACTTTTCGACGAGCAGCTCCGTCAATTCCATGGGAACCCATAGCTTCCATGCGAAATCTTCATTAATCGGCACACCATCATAGGGTACCATTCTCTTATAAACAAAACCATCCTCTACATTGAGGTCGGGTAGCCGCTCTGAATTTTCCACGATGGTCGCTATGAGTTCAAGATAGCACTCAGCCTTAAACGCTTCCGAGTTCAAGTCCAAAAAATTTCCCACGGTCATGGACACTTTCTCCATCTCGTATCGTGATAGGGTGTAGGGGACAACATTTAGTCTCCCCTGCCTATGCTCAATACCAAAATCGAACGATTGGAGATGGAGGCTCCATCTGGCCAGACGATCATTGAGGTCTCTATTCGACATCAACCACTTAAGGCTACTATGATCGGTTAACTCTATTTACGGCCTAAACTTTTTAGTCGCCATGACCACTTCCAGACACTCCAGTTCAGTGACCGAATAATTCCTCTGAGCCGAGGTAAGTTTGTGTGAAAAATAGGCAATTGGGTGTTCTCCTTCAGAATCATCTTTCTGGAAGAGAACAGCACCAATACCTACGTCAGAGGCGTCGCACTGAACGTAGAAGTGTCTGGAGAAGTCAGGGTGAGTAAGTGTAGGACTCGTAACTAACGCATTTTAAGGCTTTCAAATGCCTTCTGTGCTTCTTCAGGAAACTCAAATTTCTTGCCCTTTTTTAAGGTATCGAATATTGGCGCTGGGATAGTGGCATACACCGAAATGAATTTTCCGTACCACCCAGTCGCGCCCATAAAACTCCTGACTTGTCGGGCAGTCTTCGGGAATGTATACCGCGTTATAGTTTCGACCTTGGATGGATCATGTCTTAGTTTGCCGCCACCACCGATATATCCTAGATTTCTTAATTCCTTGTAACAGAATTTAGATTTAACCACGTTTATGGTCAGCCCCGCCACCTCTAAGCAATCGGCAACTCGCTTTAGCAATTCTAGATGTGTGCAGAAGTCTGGAGATACTATCAGTAGGTCGTCTAGATAGACAAAGACTCTGTCACGTATGGCTGAGGGAACCATATTATCCATTAGACGGCACAACTTTTGGGCAGCATTACACAGACCAAAAGGCGTGACCGTAAAATGGTAAAGTGGTCTTCCCGGTACCGTGAACGCTGTCTTTTCTCTACTAGACGCGTCTAAAGGAATCTGCCAGAAGGCATCCTTCAAATCTAAACTCGAGATAAACATCGTATCTCCCAACCGACTGAGCAGTCCTTCAATGTGCGGGAGAGGATAGGCATCTTTGACCATCAGGGAATTGAGGTGGCGAGCGACCAGGCACAACTGGTTCTTTTCGCCCTTACGGACTAACGGTACCGGGTGACTCCATGGACTCTCGCTAGGCTCAATGACACCTAGGCAAGCATCCTATCCAGCTCATCAACTTCTGCACAGCCGGAGACACTGGATAATGTCTACTCTTCTCCAGACTGGTTTTACCCAGCCCTTTTCTCGTGTAACACGGGAACATGGCCATGGCGGCTCCAATTGCTGACGCTGGGGTGGTAAAAGTCGGTGTGCCAAGGGATCTTCGGATATTTCCGCAGATGCTGACATCGTTGGTAGTTAAGCTTTCGCCACTGGCGAATAATTCCCGATTAAGTGAAGGCACAAAATAAAACGTTGCACACTGTGATCTCTTATTGAAATCTACTTCTACCCGCACTCGACCTACTATTTTATGCGCAGTACCGTAGGCTGTCCTAACGCAAGGAGCAAATTTATGAATATTTAAACCGGCTTTCGCCACAAACTCAAGGGAGTTTTTACCGAGACAGGTAACAGTAGCTCCACTATCCAGGAGACCTTCAATTGCTTGGCCATTTATTCGGATCTTGGAGTAAAACCTCGCATCTTCGCCCTCGAATAACGTAGCTGAAGAAATTGTTTGCCTTAAACGCTTTCTACGTTTGTAGCGCTCTCTTGCCTTCTTAATCCTGTTAGATACTTCACCAAAAATTCTCGTGTTCGCTTCATTATATTCCCGGACTCTCACGTGTAGGGGTTTAAGGTCCCTAAGCGTCGTGTTGCTACTGTTACATTTTTGCTACCACTATTGACTAAAACTACGATTTTAGCAGAAGTTTCCTTCTGTGGTTATCCCCACAGTTTGAGACGAGCTCCGTTTGTGGTTTTCCTGACATTTTGGGCACCTTGGTGTAATTGCACCGTCTAATCCACAGCGAAAACAGAAAATCCGGCCACATGGAGTAGGGCAATCTTTAAAACCGTGCCCCGACATCTTACAATCGAAGCACACCAGTATCGCGCGTCTCAGGGCTTCCACATCCGCCCCTTGGGATTCCTTTCTTCCTCAACTACTGGACCCTCTACTTCATACACTCGATGAGTCGCCTGATGACGATTGATCTGCCCAGCCTGCCTTTGACTGGCCAGGAATGATTCAGCCTGCTCGCATTCCTATTGGAAATGATTCAACCCTTACATCCGGATAGAATACACCAACCCCGCATAGGCTGTTTCAGATTGACCTACATCAAACGAATAAGATCATCTTCGCTCATTTGCTGCCTGTGCTGCTTGCGCAAACGCATAATCGCGTTAAAGAAGTCTTGACAGGACTCTTGTGGCCCTTGACATCTGTCCATTATCTGCCTCTGCACATCCAAATCGGCACGGAAACGTCTGAATCGTATAAGCAGTGCTTCTCTCCATTCATGCCAAGTCTGCATGCCTGGTCTCCTCCTTTGGAACCACTACCAGTCCAACGCCGGCCCATCCAGAATATGATGAAGTTTCACTATTACTTCGTCCCAGTGACAGTTATAGACATCACGCTACGACTCCAAACCGAAGATAAAATCTTCAACCCCTAATGTCCGAGACGTACCATCAAATCGAAGAGCCCATTTCTCCGCGTCAATTCTACGAACATTAGCAAATGTTGCTGAACGACTTGCCGTGGGTTCCGTGCAGCTTACATCCGTGGCGGATACTTGGTCTGGCTATTGTTGTGTATTAGCTCGGTGGCTGTACTATTATCCCTGACGTCGACTGAATCTGTAGATGCTGCGCTGACGTCGAAGGCGCCATGTTTATTCCGCTGGGAACTGAATTTTGCTGAGACGTGTCTGCTGCTTGCTGCCATGTCGCCATTTGTTGTGTCGCTGGATATTGCGTACCGATTGCATGCTGCCCTATCTCACTCTGCGGTGGTGGCAATACATTTTGCAGCACCTGCTGCGTTGGGGCTTGCGGTGTAGGTATTAATTGTGTTGCCGATACCTGCTGCGTTGGATTCAACTGAAATACTTGATTTGGGGTCGTCGTCTGTGTTGGGAATCTTGGTGGTATCCAATTTGCACCAGCCGGGTTGGACGGTTGGGCTTGTGATATTGCGGGTGTATACGCCCCCCGACGCAGCTCTGGCCTTCCTTGTTGCTGTCCTGAGTGGACCACTGATTGAATGGGTACTGATGTTGGTTGTGGCGTTTTGTTTTGGCACTTGCTGTTGCATCAATAGTTGTTGCAACATCTGTTGTGGCTACAGCATCTGCTGGTGTGGCTCTGGTCGATGCTGAAGCATTGTTTGTATTTGTTGTTGCTGATGCATTTGCTGTTGCTGATGCATTTGTTGCTGATGATGAATTTATTGTTGCTGCTGTACTACTTGTTGGGGTTGAGTCAGCGATGGGCCCTGCCTCGGAATTAGCGGCGGTATTTGCCCGGCCATTGTCCACAGTGATGGATTTCCCTAGAGTGACAACTCTCCAGAGTTTGAGAATGTAGTCAGTGCTGTATGAGAGGTACCTGAAAATTGTGGTCTCACTGCCGACTGGCCTGAAAAATCACTTGATGCTCGTGGATGTGTATTTCCTGATTACCCGTGAAACGTCCTAGACCGTAGATTATTGACCGAGCCGTTTATACCAACTGGCAGTTCATTTTCCGGCTGAGAGAAACCCCGATCCCCGGGTTGTGTTGGTGGATTTTACATACGGCTGAGACGTCGGCATACCGTAGACTGTGGCTGCACTTACGCCAAAGGAGCGTTTGGTAGCTTCCACAATTCTGGGTATCAGCTGGCGCTCTCGTTCCGCTTCTTCCCTCTGGAAGTCCAATCCAGCCAGACCAACGGCTGAATTAATGATTTTACGGATGCTTACTGTAACGCCTGGAGGAAGTGTTGCCAAGTTGGATAGATTCTGTTCGTTCCGACCAGTAATAAGATTGTAATCAGGAGACGAGATATAATCGTTGGCGTTGAATGAGTTATTCGCCCAGCTGGAAAAGCTCAAGGCTTGCAAATAATCTGCTGTAATTGTAGGCGCTATTGACGAACTAGGAGCCGTAAACGTAGTCGTAACCACTGTAGTTGGCAATGCCGGGGTAGTCATAGTAATAGCCGACTGAACGGTACTAATACCCAATTGGTTACTGGTGCTAACCGGATCCATATCAGACTCGTTTAAAGTCCCGCGCGTAGACCGAGTGCTAGCTACCATACTCTAGTATAATTAAAAAAATAATTTAAAAAAAAATAATATTCAATGACCCCAAAAATAATTCAACTCAACAGTGATAGTAAAAATACTTCACCAGAAAAAAAATCGTGTAATAATTATCTCCAAATTTATGTTTCTGTGAATAGACGAATAAAACCTAAAAATAAAAATATATATATATTTATATAACTTATACTTGGTGTGGTGGTGTGGTGGTATGATGGGAAAATAAAAGTTCGTAGAGGAAACTGATACGTATACAAATAAAATATACTATCATACTTTGAGTGTTCAACATGCTAATTTTAAACTTTCTTAATGCAATTCAGGTTTCGTGAGTATATGCAGACTACTACATGGGACAAAATTAAACATTAACACTGAAGAAGTAGAAAAACTAAGTTGTGCTGCTACAGAAGCTGCTGACTCCAAAGTCACAAAAGCTGCGGGACTCGCACCAACTCAATCCTTCTGCCTGGTCTAATATCCTGGAAATCGGATATACTAAAGAAACAATTTTCAGCTGTTAACTTTTAGGGCTATGGCTATTAAATTAATGAAATTAAAAAAAAAATTCAACCACTATCTTTCATATCGCAGCCATTTAAGGATTTCGTCTAGATCAAACAATAATCCAAGTCTCGATATGAATGATGTGGGTGGTTGTAAAATACTTTTCCACTCGGTCCGGGCTTTGTCGCTTCCCTACTACTGCAACACCTCGATTCCGCTTTTAAATCTAGATTATCGGGACTGCACGCATGGAAGACGACGCAGCTTGAAGAGTATAGAAGTATGAAAATTGAAGCTACTAATTTAGTCTATTTTTTAATGAGATACTCTACACGTTTTTGCACAAAGACCAGCATTTAATCGCTACTGTTAAAATAATTAAGACTGTCTTTGATGTACAAAATTATATAACATTTAAATCTTTCACATAAACAAAAACTATCATCCCTAAAAAATCTGTCGCAACCCTTCAAGGACTCTTAAAAACTTGAACGGGACTTACAATCTTAGACAAATGGGACAACATTTTTCTATACATGCAAATCCAATTAACTGAAACTAAGGACTTGCTTCGGGCCACACGTTGGGCGCCATTTTTGTACTGTGCCTGTTTACTGGAACATAAGTTCCCCCAAAATTATAAATTTGCCTCGCTGACATGCTGGCGTTTCGCGTGGCCAAGCTCGCCGGATGGGTGCAGTTCTTGCCAACCAATCTGTACACATGAGCAGTAACAAAAAAAAATCATGTCAGCCTTAAGTCGACGAAAAATTTAAGGGACCCGAAGCAAGACAAAAATAAAGGACAGACATATACTCACTTTAGACACTCAAAACATGCTTCTGGCAGGTGTTTCGCCAAGAATTTCCCTCCTCTTGGAATCCTGTGGGATTCCCTCCATGACACCATTCGCGGATTCATATGGTATCCCAGACACATTCCTCTACTTACTTTGTTTTCCCTACCACTACCAAATTATCTTAGGCATCCATACTAAAAAGACTTAATTTATCTTTTCCAAAACGTTATAAACATCGCTTCTTTTATTTTGCGGTAATAAGTCACATTTTCTTAAAATTTGAATTACTGGCATTTTTCTAAAAAACTGATTCGCAAATAGATTTAAAAACAGGAAAAAGGTTCAGCATAGTAAACAAAAGGCAAACAAAATATTTAATCATGAATCGTTGGGAATTATTTGAGCCACATTAAAAGTTATCTTACTTCTAGTCTTTGTATCCCCGGACAATGCTCATTCCAGATGGGGCAGCAATTGGTTGGTTGCTGATGTTGGTGCTGATCGATGAGGTTATTGTGTATTCGTGCAGTATTTGTATGTTTCAGTAGTGTATATTGTATGTTTCTATCGTACATTTATCTTTAAATAAAAGTCCAGCTACCGATTAAGTTCATTTAGGTTAGGGACGGCACTTTGGTATTTGATGAGGGCAACTAACGGCTCAAATAACTAAAACCTAACGTTATCAGGCCTGATCTCATTCTTAGATCAAAACATCAAACCTACCGATCACGGTTGCAAGTAGCCTATATATTATTTTTTCCTATCTTTTATTTTCACATGTTCTGTATTACCGTATAAAAATACAAGTATAACCTCGTTAATATAATACCTCTGCGCCCCAGATGTGATGGAGCTATACTGGATCAATTGGTTTTCCCACGTTGCGGCAGAGGATGTTCAGCCATTTCGATGGTTATCTTTTAATTAAGTTTGTTTCGCGGGAACTGTATTCATATATATGTAAAATTTTATGAATTGTCTTTTATTCTTTAATTTACTTCTTTCTCCGTTAATTGTTCTATGTTTTTTTTTAGCACAGTTGATAATTGTTCAGTTTAAATTAATTCGTGCATTTTTCATTTAATTTCCCATTATAGGTATTTGAACTGACTTTTCCCCTCTGGGTGTGGATGCGGTAAAACCACTGTTCAATTGTAGATTTTGCATCTCTTTCACGTAAGTGTATCGTTCATATGATTGTCTTCTTGTTTATTGTTAATTCTTAAATAAAGATTGATTTTTTTGAAATATTAAATTTCAACAAACGTTATATTTTTTTTTTATTTGGGTGGGCCAATAGTTATTTTCCCAGAACCTCCGTGCTGCTGCCGACAGAATCCAAAACGGAAAGGCCATTTTCCTCCTCAATTGCAGCCATACTTTTTCCTCCTGTCCAAATGACAGATGGCGCAAACCGTTCCCTACATCCCAGTTTGAAAACAGCTGAACATTGTAGCAGTGTTGCATTCGGCTAATGTTCAGCACTTTCAAACAAAACCTCACCTATAGATGGCGCTATTTCCACAGTGGCGTTGTGTCCCAACGTGCATACCACAATACATGAAATGGATTCAAGAAATTCAATGATTTTCTACCGGCCGAAAAAGCTACGATATATTCGGATAGACAGCAAGTGGGTCTATTGAGGTATAACGCTCATTCTCATACTCCCTATGAACTCGAGGAAAGTCTCCTGAAGTCTCAAACTGTGGTTGGAGCAAATACAATAATGTGAACACTCCGAAATCCCACAATAACTAAATATAGTTTCCCAAGACAGCTCTCAGATCCGTCATCAATACAAAGTTGATCTTCATCCTCTGGCAATATGTACTTATACAGCTCTCTCTGGCGTTTGCCGTGTGCGGGATCGAATTAATTTCGCATCTCCCGACTATCCATAATTTAAAATCGAATCCACACTATTTACTCATCATGCCATGAGTAACACAACTTACTATATTTACCCTTTAAAATATTCCCCTTCAACTTTCTCGTGATAAATCTGTTCCACACATTCAAACAAAACATCCTAACTCCCATAGAGTAATCTCATACTAGAGAATATTTGGCTAATCTCATACTAGAGAATATTTGGCACTCTCCTTGATGCAGTCGGTGTGATAGAGAGATGTTTGACGAAAAGTGACTGGTGTATGTTTTGCTTTCATTTTTCATGTCGTATTGGTGAAAAACTGTTCACTGTAAATGTGGTTTAAACTCTTTTATTGACGGTTATTGTTAGCATTCATTTGTGTTGTATTTAACACAATAATTTTAACACACAAAACTAAATGCCGTTGTTGTTATTTTGTTCGTTGTTTTGAACCATTTCCTCCATCTGGTATTAGTAAAGCAATTCTTTTCAACATCGATCGTAAATATCACACCAGGCCAAATGTCATAAATTTTGGTGAGAGAACTATTAGGTCTACTATAAGTATTACTCTATCCTAACTCCATTTTGTTTTTGTTTCTCTTCCACTTCAATTCACCAGGTTCCAAAGTTCGCACAACTCCACGAATAATGGCGGGAGACAGTGGTCATGTAATCATCAGCGGAGTCTGCCGGTATAACAACTGCATAAAAAATGGTTCCCATTACATCGCTTGCAGGAATAGGGGAGAGCTTCTCACAACCAGTGAGATGTGCGCTTTCTAGTTTTACACTCACTGATTGGGACCTACAGTTTTACACAGGTTCCGAACGGTATTTTGAGAAGCTTTTTCACGGCTAAGTACTCGATAGTGTCGCCATCACTAAGCGAGGTGACTATCGTCGAAAGAAATGTGAGATGGTCTGAGCATGGATCGAACCCACGTTCTCATGTACAAGAGCCGCGCACACACACGACGGCCACTTTTATACTACAGTTTTTACACCGATTCCGAACGGTCTTTTGAGGTTTTTCATGGCTAAGTACTTGATAGTGTCGCCGTCAGTATGCGAGGTGATCGCCGCCGAAAGAGATTTAAGGTGGTCAGTGCAAGGATCGAATCCAGGATCTCATGAACAAGAAGCGCGTACACTAACCGATGGCTACACAACAACTGCATCACTGAAAGACAAATTCATCAATTATGTTAGTTTTGCATACTTACTTACTTATCCTGTCTCGGACAACCCCGGGGGTCAGGGACCTTACAAAACGAAGATAACATATTTCGCCAACCAGTTCGATCTTTTGCTTTTTTTCCCCAGTTGGCAATACCAAGTGTACGCAGGGATTCGTCAACCTGATCCCTCCAGCGGAGTATTTGTCTTCCTATTTTCCGTCTTCCTTCGAGATCGGTTTCGAAAACCCTTCGTGCTGGTTCGTCTTCAGCCATTCTACCGACATAGCCTGGCCAGCGCAATCGCGTTATCTTGATCCGCTTAACTATGTATGTCAATTTTAGGATAAAGCTCATACAGCTCATGATTCATGCGTCGCCGATACTCGCCGTTGAGCACTAGTTTTGCATATAAAACTTTATTCGGTTGTGAAATCTAGAAAACTTAAATTTTCTACATATTTGAAGGTTTAAATTTATAAATCAAAAACGTTTAATTGTCCTGAATGTTAACGAATTTGGTAATTAATACAGACAAACAAAACCTAGATGCCCACAATGTTTAAAATGTTGTTTATCATTTCCTACTTGTTTAAAATTCATCATTACTTCTGTTCCTCTATGTGAATTCCCTTATTACTTTTAAGATCATTGAATTACATTGTGTCCTTATTAATTTCTTCTTAATTTGCCTTCCATCAGTTACCCCAGATCTTCCCTTGTTAACTTTTTAAGTTGGTTACGTTTTCCCCGCGACATCACATCACTCTCTCTCTCACTCATATTTAAAATGTAGTTAAGTTTCAATTTTAAAAAAGTGCAGTTTTGATATTTCAAAAGTCACGCTGTTGCCAATATTCAACTTGTTCACTATTCTACGGAAATCCCAGGGAAGGCTAGGTTGGGTTAAGTAGAAGTGGCTGTCACTATTGACACACTTAGCCCACTGAGAACCGCTGTGATACCACGGGACGTCATATTCCGTCTCCAACGTTGAACCTTTAAATTGTCCCGGTATGGTTATGGAGAGTTCAAGCCATAGGATACTTCAAACCGATATTCCAGGATGTGGTTGAAGAAGATACGCACATTAGTCCCTGGCGAACCAATTACTACACTACAGAAGGAAAGTTTTGTACAAATTGAATATAGTCGATTTTCTTTATAACGCCCTCTCTATAGCGAATTTCACTCTGTAACGAATTTTGTTCAAAAACACAACATTTTCCTAATGTTTTTCAGACATTTTTAAGTGTCTATAACGAATTTCTCTATAACGTAGTTTTATCCGTAACACAGCTGGTGTTTTATGTACCAAATAAACCTCTCATAGCGATTTTTTTTGCAGTCGCAATATTCCAATGAACTTATGCACACACAAATATTGCGGTTCATTGAGTTACATTTTGTGTGCCTATTTCAAGGAAAAAAACATATGAAAATGTGTAAGAAAATCGTAGTTTGTAATAAGCTTTGTTCTGCAAGGTTGTTTTCAAATTAAGATATCTAAGCGCAAAAGTTTATCTTTTGAAAAAGGCGTCTTCTAATTTATGCAGTATCACAAGGAATTAAAAAAAAGAAGTATATTGCTGAAGAGTTTGGAATTTCTCCAACTACTTTGTCAACAATTTTGAAGAATAAAGATAAGATTCAAGAATCTAGCTCTTCTGTTATACTTAAGAAATTT
Source organism: Phaonia tiefii (assembly GCA_963931995.1). Taxonomy (NCBI): domain Eukaryota; kingdom Metazoa; phylum Arthropoda; class Insecta; order Diptera; family Muscidae; genus Phaonia; species Phaonia tiefii. The sequence goes on along the minus strand of OZ008368.1, from coordinate 131,242,662 downwards.
AAGAAAGCTAGAGTACAATGATGTTAATGAAGCCATTATTACGTTTATCACCGTTGCAAGGCTTAAGACATTCTACTTTCCGGACCCTTAATCAGAGAAAAAGCTGTGGAGTTTGCAGAATCATTGAGACATTCCGATTTAGTTGCTATCGCTGGTTGGCTTGATAAATTTAAACGCAGACATAACATTGTTGAAAAATTTTTTTGTGGTGAAAGCGTTGTTATAGACAATATATCTTTGGTGTTCGATGATTATTATTATTTCAATTAGAAAACAGTTCCTGACCTTGTAAGTGTTATCACACTCGTAGTAGAAGACTAATTCTTCAGAGTTCTGATTTGTCAGCATCGTCACAACACTCTGCTAATATAAATGACAATCAGATAATTCCTGATAATGAAAAAATGGGTATTCCCTTGTTGGATTTATATCTGTCGCTTAATTACCACCATGGCTCCCGGTATTCAATGAATTCTATTTACCCGGCAACAGAAAGAATCAATCAACAGAAAGAATACTAACCAGTTAAATCAGCCGAAGAAGTTTGCAAATAAAAGAACAAATGGTAACTTTTCACAACCTAACTATTCTCAATTTATCGGGTCCTCAGTGCAGCGGGTACAAGGCAATGAATATATTTCAAGGGCGGAATGTCATATTTGACGTATCTTCTGAGGAACTACGGTCCAGTGAGTGTGAGTACAGAGTGTTTGGCAAGTGAACCTTTACACGGATATATGAATAAAATGTGCAATATCCTTCAGGTGTTGCTACAGGACAAGCCCAGGTAGTGGTTTTGGCGATATAATAAATCGGTGGCATTCATACAGTGCACACTGGGACAGATTTACAAACAAAATTCCAAAAATCGAAGCAGTAATCCAAATAAAATAAGTGACTTAAACAGTGGCCAATTAATCACTGAGGTCGAAAATTAACTGTTTTGAAGGTTCCCTGCACGTTGCTAATCAGGCAAGGGGCCCAAAGTTGAGTATTGTTTCAATACATGCATGCAGGTTAATTTCGGGCTATTTTAAGTAGATGTGTGTTATATGAAGGTTATGTTTCTGGATGTTTTAAACTTCTTTTATTTATTTTGTGTTGTAAGAGCTACAAAACTGAACATTAAGTAAATTTAATTTACGTAAGGTTTCTAGTTCAATTGTAATGAAAGTAATTGACTAAAATTATTACATTTTTTAATCTTTTGTGGAGCAACTAGTACCGGCGTAAACAAACTTCACAAACTTTTAATATATTTTATAATTCCCGATAAGTTGGTAGAAAAGTTGAAAACGTTAAACCTTGTTAAGAAACGAAATTTTATGTGAAAAGGGTAAAATTGCACATGGTCTTCCCTCCGTTAGGTTAGTTATCGAAATCCTGATCGAAAAATGTTTGCCAAAAATGCAATCGGGGCATCCAAAAACCTATGAAACGATACCCATAACGTATTTTTTAAATTGCGATACCCTCTATAACTTGGAGAGACATAAAATAGTACAAATTTTGTTCAGAAGTCTTAGTCCGGAAAGAAGTTATTATACGTTAATTCTCATTCGATAGATTGTTAAAGGAGAAATAGTTCACGAGAAATTACCAGTGAAGCTGCTTTGAAGGCATTCTTGTGACCGATGACAGTTTTGAAAATTTTAATCCAGATAGGGTGGATATTTCTGTCAATGCACGTTCATAACCGGAATTCGTGACCACATGTACATAGTTCCACGATGAAGACGGTCACACGTGAGACATGTGTCTTAATGAACCCGTAGTTTTTTGTTATGTTTGCGGGCATACAAACCGGTTATAAATCCCATTTTCAAGTCAAGATCAAAGAACTTAAAAGCAGCAAGAGGAAATTTTAGTCCAGCCTCCTCCAACCGTAAATAAATTTTTCGAAAAATTCTAATTCTAATTGTATATTTGAGCATGATGACGGAATTGGCAACGATAATAATAGCAACGAGAAAATTTATGGATATTGTACAATTTTGAAGAGGGAAATGAGTTGCCCCGATATTATTGAAGGACGTTTGGAAATAAAACCATTTTAAGGACGCAAGCCATAAGCGCAAGGAGTATAACTTTTTCCGATACCAATTTATAAGATAATATCGTCAGTAAATATATAATATACATATATATATTTTCGGTGCGCATAAGAAACTTTAATAGGGAAATAAAGCACAATCAACATTCACCCAGTAGGAAAAAGAAGCATGCAATAATGCATTACAGTATGCTTATTTTCCGTTCGAGAGTGATGCTATCTTCCCTTACGAATTCCCATTACTTTCTTAAAAGAATTGCCACCTGTCGTAAGCATTATTTTGAAAGGATTAGAAGACATGATACATGCTTCCACCTTTGTTTCTAAAAATAAAGTGAAGGTAATGCAGTTATCACTCGAGAAACTTCGTGGTTGGATTCTACAATAACTTCTTTTTGGCAATGAAGGTGTAATGAATTACAATATTGAGAACGTGTATTCCGAATATGGTTTCTTTTTGGAAGAATTTGTAAGTTATGCTTTCCAAAAGCGTGCATTTTCCCCTTCTCGATACATGAAAACATAACCAATAATACGTCTTTCCTCGCTTACAGTGTAATTAATATATGCGTAAGGTATAAAAACCAAAAAATATTTTTTGTTTTTAGCTGCCAAGAGCCGTAAATTTCTTCGTGGAAACCCCCGCATGGTGTGTAAAGTATAAAACCGGCAATAAAGTATAAAAGCACAATAAAGTATAAAACATTGTTCTCTGTATAATCTCAATAGCATTACACTAACTTACAGAAATATTTTATTAAACTTCTTATTTATAATCAAAAAACAGGCAGTCTCATGGCAGTAGCAGAAATGAAATGACAGGGAATAAGATTTTTTATTTTCTCGTCCAACAACAAAAGTAAGCAAGCGTAACTGTTTTTCGGCTTTGCCTGCCGTTTCTAGTTTCCTTTAGTAAGCGCAGAAATGAAGTATTCAAAAATGGCCTACGCTTAGCAAGAACTTCGGATTTATTTTTAGGATTTGATTTGTATACCTTTTCTAGTTTCTTTTAGTGAACAACAAAATGAAGTACATATTCAAAACTTGCCTTACCATTGGAAGTACCTTACCAAATTTCCGACTGGGCAGTTATAAGTTAAATTCTAAATTCCGATACGGACAGAATTTGGTATATTGGACGCAGCAGCTGTATAGCAGGATATATGGCGGCTGAGAATTCTTCAAAATAGATAATGGAGCATCGCAGGTGGTGGTGGGGCTGGTTGATGGGAAAATCTGTTACAAAGACTTGATACGGAAGATTTCATTACATATTGTACCCAATTTAAACCAAAAGCTTCTACTGGGATTAGAATGTTGGGAACATTTTTCAATAATTCAATGAATCGTTTGTGGAATATCAGCGGACCACAAGACATCTGACTCAGCAGACCTGGAATCTGAGTCAGTTCCATTAACATTGGACGCACGACAACGGATAGAGGTTGTTAAAGCAATGTTCCTTAATTTTTAATTTAATTTTGTAGGGTTTGGGGCGAACTAGCCTCATAAGGCATGGTATATATGTGGGTAATGCAAAGCCAGGTAAACACAGACTTTATCCCGTGTCACATGCTGTCGAGAAACTGATGTATCCTCAGGTTGACCGGATTATATCATTGGGTGTAATACATCCCAGTACAAATGCCTTGCGTCTGGTAGTAAAGCCTGGAAACGTCAGATTGTGTTTATATGCTCCTAAACTTAACACAGTGACAGTTACACATACGCCGTTGCCCAATAATTGGCGTACATTTTCTCGCTTGCCAAAAGCAAACATAATTTCGAAGATTGTGTTAAAAGAAGGATATTGCTTATAACTTGAGCAGAACCAGAAGGAGTTAACTGCATTTACAATTCTCGGTCGTCCTCTTTACCAGTTAACAGTAATGCCGTTTGGGCTTTGTAACGGCCAGCAAACCATGTATCCCGACAGATTACCCATGCGTTTTGGGTTATGTGGAAGATGAATAGGTTGGAATAATACCAAAACCTATTTGGGTGTGTTGGTCAGACTGTCTAAGAAAGTTAAGAAGCCTACTTTGACTCCGGATATTCAAAAAAGTAAGTTTTGTGGTAGACGAGTTAAATATTTCGGATAAGTTATCGAAGATAGAGGAATCTCCTGTTATCCGTAGAAGATTGATTCAATAGGAACAGGCCAACCCCAAGGACAACAAATCAATTACGCGGAATCTTAGGATTAACTAGTTGGTATCGGCGGTTTATCTTCAATAACTGGCACGACAGCTGATAGTAATTGTTGAGATTGAAAGTCAATCTTGGCGAAACCATCAACGTGGTTCGAAAAGGAAGTGACATGGTTTCTTCGATGGCAAACATCTCAATGGAACAGGCCAAGCGTCTTGGAAAAAAAGAATAAAAACCAGCGTACCTTAACCCATTTTGAGCCGCGTTGCACAAAGTTTTGAATTTTTTTTTATGGAAAATGACTTTGCTATGGTAATTAGGGTTCGCTGAACTCAAATCTGTCAGCATTTCGCTTCACATTCAGTTTCACGGGTATCGGCTGTTCAAGAAGTAGAACAATGGGCATTTTCCATTTTTTTCCAATCGGAGGTATCTGGAGCAATGGACATTTCCATTTTTTTCCAATCGGAGGCATCTGGGTGTTTCAATAAAAACTTATTTGTAGCTTTTTCTTTAAAGCACTATATTTTTAAAAAATAATTCTTTTAACACGTTGGCTGCCATGTCGCACGTTTTCGTGCGACACCCAATTGTTACCGTGAGACCACGTCGCACATTTTCTTGCGACACCTAAATGTTACCCTGAGGCCACGTCGCACATTTTTGTGCCACACTATTTCAATTTCAATTTGAGTTTATTTTGCTTATCGAGTACAACAAGATAAAATCTTATAATTATAGTACACGAATTTCATTGATCAAAAATTTAAATGTAAATGTTTTAATTTGAACGATAAAACAAGAAAAATAATAAAAATTAAGATTAAAAATTTAACATCAAAATCAAGATTAAGAAAATATGATCATAAAACAGTAGAAGTAAAAAATTTAAAAAATTAAATAAAAGTGATGAAAAATAAATAAATAAATAAATAAAAGGTTTAGAATATTATGAAATGGTATGCACGTACGTTTAGGAAAATCACTTAAAGATATCAAAAATACTTTTCTTAAAAGTGTTTGCATCACTAAGGAGCTGAATATGATGTGGGAGAGCATTCCAAAGACGAACAGAGTGTATAAAAAATTGCCACTCGGAGATGAGGCTGCAGCGCTTTAGTGGAACAATTTTCTTTCCCCTCTTGCTTCTATTAAAATTTATTTTCATGAATAGATATTGAGGTTTCCCTGTGTAGATAATTTTATGGAGAAATAAGAGTGCTCTAATATTTAAAAGGTTTTGCAGAGAAACGCCATAGAGTGAACAGGAAAATTGGGACACACGATCGGATCGTTTAAGTCCGTACACATAACGAATGACGTTGTTAAAGATTACATTTAATTTCTGCTTGCTAGCTGAATCACAATTGGCAAACAGTTCGCAGCCATATAGTAATCCAGGCATGATATACGTTTTTACCAGCAGTATTTTAATATTTTGTGGCGTAAAATATTGAGTTTGCCAAAGTGATCTGAGCTTACCATAAGTTTGACCTACAACAGCATTTACATGATTCGACCAAGTCAACTTGTCATTAAATATTACACCAAGATTTTTTGAGTGTGTCACAATTTCTATGGGTTCATTATTTAGAATTATGTCGAGATCGCAAATATTTGCAGAGCGTCTTTTTTGAATAAATAGGCATTTAGATTTTTTTGGATTAAGACTAAGTCCATTTGCTGCTGCCCAACAATGTATTCTCGACAGGTCATGGTTTAATTTGTCAACATAATCCGTTAAGTCATTTATAGGAAACCCGAGAACCAATTGCACGTCATCAGCATACATGTGAATACTGCAGTGCGATAAATGCATGGGAAGATCATTAGTGTATAACGAAAAAACAAAGGTCCCAAAATCGAACCTTGTGGTACACCTCTTCCTACGGGAAGAAACTCGGGGGTGGTATTGTTTAAGAAAACGGCCTGTTCACGCCCGTGAATGTATGAATGAAGCAGAGAGATAGCGGAAGGTGAAAAATTAAAGAAGTTGCTAAGTTTGGAACATAGAATATTATGGTCAACAGAGTCAAAAGCTTTAGAATGATCCAAGAGAACAAGAAACGATGCATTGCCTTCATCTAAGTTTTGTCTAATGTTCTCAGACACTTCAGCTAAAGCAGTGACACAGCTGTGATTTGGTCGGAAACCTGATTGTTTATCAGTCATTAAGGAACGAATTTGTACATTTTCTGAAATTTGTCTGTGCAGTAACTTTTCTAATACTTTGGACAAGAAACAAAGTATGGCGATAGGACGGTATTCAGTGCTTGATTTAGGTATGGGAACAATTTTTGCTTGTTTCCAAGACTTAGGGAAAACACTAGAAGTTATTATAGAATTAAGGAGATGAGTCAAGTGGGGTAAAATAAATGGCACGAGTATTCTGACGAAACGTGGGTCCATATTGTCAACTCCTACCGCATTGGACTTTATATGAGATAATGCTGTAAGGACGTCAAACTCAGTTACACGATGAAATGTAAAAGAATTTTCAAGATTAGAAGTAAGTAAAAGATTGTCAGCATTACAAGTAGGTAAAGCAGTTGTGTCAAAATTATAAAATCCTCTGGCGATGTCAACTTCAGGCACATTTAAAAAGTTACTATTCAACTCATTCACATTAATCTCGCAGCTTACATGACCTAACTCTTTACCAACGCCAATGCCAATGTCACGGATAACCCTGCACTTTTTCTGCGATCCCAATGCAGAACTAAAACGCCTTGTAAAATATTCTAACTTGGCGGCTATTATTGTCATATTGACATTCCTTCGGGCAGACCGAAATGCCTCATAGAGAAAAGGCGTTTTGAACCGTTTCCATCTGGAATACGCTAAATCCCTTTCCCTAACTATATGGAATTTTACATGGGATTTGGATTATCTGGCCTGTGGTGAACCTTTGGGTGTATTTCCCATGGCCGCAGCGTGTTTTTTAATGGTTTTTTTGGTAGTAAAAAAGTTGGAAATTTAAATTTTTTTTTTAATTCTTTAAAAATTCAGTTTAAATATGAGCAAAAAATATAAATTCAAATAAAATTAATGAAAATCAGTAGAAAAATAAAAAATGAAAAGTAAAATTATCAAAATTAATTCTTCTGGTGGGAATATTTAGAAAAACCATCTACACATATTTCTGGTTTATTAGGGCATATTGGCCAGTAGGTGTTGGCCCTCTTTAAGTTCTTTCTGGCTGTGACTCTATCAGAAAAATTTTTTGAAATGGCGTAACGCAAACACGCCGTATTGTTTCTCCGTTATTGTCCTTTCTTTTTTCTAAAATATGTTTTCATTTTGTGGTGGGTTCTGCAGACATTAAATTCAACAACACCTCCTGCCGAAACTTGGGTATACAAATTTTTTTGTTTGTAGCTTTTTTATATATAAAATAAAAAAAAATAAATAAAATAAAACCATAATATAAAACACAGATCAAAAATTACTGTCGCAAATTTCCGTGCGACGTGGCCCCACAAGATGTTTTATGTTCTCCCAGGCCATGTCGCACGAAAACGTGCGACGCAAAAAAAACGTTATAACTGCAAAATTAGGACCTATAACAAAGTCGCGGAGTAGTCAAAAATGAGTTTTAAGCACTAAGAAACAAAAAAAAAAAATTGCTGGCCTCAGGTGACCAAAATCGTGAAAAGACGATTTCACTGTACGATCAAAACCCTGAAAAGGCTTTGGCAGCTCCTTTTCGAATTCGTCTAAATATAACGTTTTTCTCAACACTCCCAAGAGCCCATAAAGGGGAGGGGCTTAGCAAAGTAGTTGTTTTTGGAAACCAACAAAACTTCTTAGACCACTGCATCATTGCGTTTTGCATCGCGTATACATCGCCATACAAAAATGGGTTTGAATTCATTACAACTCTTTATTTAAGCCATAATTATAAAATATTTGTATACCGTCACCATGGGGGTATATATCATTTAATACGTAAAAAAATGTAACACATAGATCGAACCAAATTAGACCCTTAGTATCTTTGGACGAAATTCGTTTTAGGACTTTTTAATACGTTTGAGCCATGTCCGTCTGTCTGTCTGGCTGGTCAACACGATAACTGCCGTAAACCTTTACAGATGACAGTGAAGCTTTGTCAGTGACTATTATTTGCCAATATTGAGTTTGGGATTGAAAATGGGCGTTTTGACCACGCCCCTTCTGGTACCTCCCATACAAATCGACACATTTAGCACAACATCATATTTCTTTCAAACCTTGCTTCTGGTAGATGTGATTAGCTTCAACTCTCACACCGGTTAATAATCTGTAAATGCCTACTTAACTGGAGAATATGGGCGAGATTGTCACGCCCATTTTGGTACCTCCTATACAAAACAAGGTGTTCGACCGGATTGTCAATCCGATAAATCGCGTGAAACACTTCCGACCGTAATGAAATTAGGTATAAGGCTTCACGTTATCAAAAGCTAATCATCGATTAAAACAAGGGTGATTTTGCCACGCCCATTGTGGTACCTCCCATATAGGGATGCCAGATTTGAAATCAACAAAAAAAGTACATCGAGGCAAAAAAGGCAGTACAATTAAGAAAATAAAAGTACACTTCCTGTTATTAACAAATCATAAAGTTCAGTACAGAAAAATAACATTTTAAGTTAAGACATAAAACAAAATCAGTACATAACAGTAACAATTTATAAATTAAGGAACTAAGAGACCACAAATATTTTTTTAAATAAAAACTAGTCAGGTGTTTAACATTTTATTTTTAAATGTAAAACGAGTGTAATATATTCTATATTACAATTTTTTATTACGGAATATAACCTTCTTGTTTTAATTATTTAATAACACTGGGACACAAATGAAAGGAATTTGTTTCAGGCCTCAACCAAACCAAAAAATTGTGAAAGTACTTGGACGTGGTATCACAATACCCCGCTCGGTTTTGCCTCTATACGTAACAATTTTTTTACAGGCCGAAACAAATTTTGGAGGTGGGCCAGGGCCCTATTTCAGATTTTACTTCAATAACTCCTAAACTGCTTGAAATATTGCATTACAACCTTTGGCAATATTGTAGCTGTTATCCTATATCACAATTCCCTCTAATGTATTTCTAACGAAAAGTACACTGTTCATCGATTATTTCACGAAACGTCAAGAAAAATTGCAAATTTTTTTTATGTTTTGACATTTCTTGCCTAACGGTAAATAAATTGCGGTAGCTGTATTCAAAAGAACTGTAGCTTACAAATTTCTTGATAACTTTTCGAGAGGCACTAATCAACAAAAATTATATTTAGAGCTCCATAATTGGTGTGGAAATTCTGCGTTTAACTATTCACCTATATGTATTCAATATTAAAAAAATTACAAATTTATATCTTCTACAAAGTTGTAGTGCTTAATATACTTAACAATATTGTCAAACACACTAATGAGCAAAAATTAAATTTTTTTTGAAATACATATTACATTTTTTAAACTGTTCGCTTTTAATTTCTCTACTATTAACACATGAATGTAATAATGTTTTTACTATGCTCAAGTAACAGTGTATAGGGTGACTCGATTGTTGGGTTGGTTACTTGAAAACGCTTTCAAAGATATGACAATTATTAACAAAAACGCTAAAACAACCATGTTTTTGTATTATGCGACCATTTGAGATAATATATGACATTTTAGGACATTGATATATTTGACAATTTTGTCGAAAGCCTTAAGTTGTACAACTTTCACCCGACTGAAACTTATGTACTGGTTTTAATTACAGTACATATGGTACATAGATAATGTTTTTAATTTAATTATGAAAATTTATATCTGCGTCGCATATTCCATAACCTTTCCCTAACTTCGGGTGTTATGTTGTTGATGTCGTCGCGTACATTGTTTTTAATTGGTTGATGGTTATAGGCTTATTAATATTGAATTTCCTTTCAAATAACACCAAAGGCAACAGTCTGCAGCGGTAAACCCGGTGACCGTGGAGGCCAATTAAAATCGTTTGTACGCGAAATAATTCGTTCACCAAAGATGTCGCGTAAAAGAACCATCGTGTCCCTCGCAGTATACGCTGTGGCTCTATCCTATTGGAACCATACTTGCGGATGGTTTTCATAGCTGGTCTGAAACATTTCTCCAAGATTGTCCGATATCGAACACTAGTGATGGAAACGGCGACACCGTGTTCATTTTCATAAAAATATGGTTCAATTGCACTGTTGTAGTTTTTGACATGAATTTTTTTATCAGCGTTCTAGTAAATTGTATCGATTAGAGGCAAACCTACTGAGTTGATCGGTAGCCCTGAAATGTTTATATCACGTTGCAGCATAAATTGAGGGCACTCAAATTTTTTCACTGACAACATTTAGCAAAATTGTAGCCGCGTTAAAGCTGAACAACTTTTGTGAAATTATTAATACAATCTGAACGTAGCTCAATCTGAATAGCTCATAAAGACCACTTTGTACCTTAAAAATTTTATTTTTTTTGTACATGTCGTCATTACTCAAGAACGACGTGTCCGATTTTGCCCAAATAAATCTAGAAAAGTCAAGAATTACTAAGCCTTTAACTGATTTCACTGTACGATCAAAACCCTGAAAAGGCTTTGGCAGCTCCTTTTCGAATTCGTCTAAATATAACGTTTTTCTCAACACTCCCAAGAGCCCATAAAGGGGTTGGGCTTAGCAAAGTAGTTGTTTTTGGAAACCAACAAAACTTCTTAGACCACTGCATCATTGCGTTTTGCATCGCGTATACATCGCCATACAAAAATGGGTTTGAATTCATTACAACTCTTTATTTAAGCCATAATTATAAAATATTTGTATACCGTCACCATGGGGGTATATATCATTTAATACGTAAAAAAATGTAACACATAGATCGAACCAAATTAGACCCTTAGTATCTTTGGACGAAATTCGTTTTAGGACTTTTTAATACGTTTGAGTCTGTCTGGCTGGCTGGCCAATATTAATATTGAATTTCCTTTGAAATAACACCAAAGGCAACAGTCTGCAGCGGTAAACCCGGTGACCGTGGAGGCCAATTAAAATCGTTTGTACGCGAAATAATTCGTTCACCAAAGATGTCGCGTAAAAGAGCCATTGTGTCCCTCGCAGTATACGCTGTGGCTCTATCCTGTTGGAACCATACTTGCGGATGTTTTTCATAGCTGGTCTGAAACATTTCTCCAAGATTGTCCGATATCGAACACTAGTGATGGAAACGGCGACACCGTGTTCATTTTCATAAAAATATGGTTCAATTGCACTGTTATAGTTTTTGACATGAATTTTTTTATCAGCGTTCTAGTAAATTGTATCGATTAGAGGCAAACCTACTGAGTTGATCGGTAGCCCTGAAATGTTTATATCACGTTGCAGCATAAATTGAGGGCACTCAAATTTTTTCACTGACAACATTTAGCAAAATTGTAGCCGCGTTAAAGCTGAACAACTTTTGTGAAAGTATTAATACAATCTGAACGTAGCTCAATCTGAATAGCTCATAAAGACCACTTTGTACCTTAAAAATTTTATTTTTTTTGTACATGTCGTCATTACTCAAGAACGACGTGTCCGATTTTGCCCAAATAAATCTAGAAAAGTCAAGAATTACTAAACCTTTAATTCATTTTTACACCACGTCTGTATACAACCAACAGTTGCGCAGTATTAAAAAAAATATAGTGAAAAAAAAATTATTTTGCTTAAAAAAATCAAGTTTTTTAATTTATAAAATCGTTAAACATAGCAAATGACAAAAAGTGTTCAATTTTATTAGTTAATGCTAACGTAACATGACTTATGAACCACATAAGACCTGGATCATGAAAATGGATGAACGCGTTTCGCTCTTATTCAGAATTTAGTGAAGGTATCTCATTTTTTCAAGAATTTAGATTTGTTGCTTGGGTTGCATAATGATGAGTAATAAATGGTTTTAATTGTATTGAATGAATTTTAAAACACTATAAATAAAATACTTACTGCCTTATTCATAAAAAGTTATGAGATGTTTGAGAGACGATTTATCATATTAAAACCGTCTTTCAAATGTCTCACAACCTTTCATGAATAAGGCGCTTAATAAATAAGACACAAATAAGTGTTCCAACAATTCAGAGGAATTACATTTTTAGATTCTAGTTTCCAATTCCATTTTCAGATTCCAGCATAGGTCGGCTAAAAGAGAATCCAATATCTTGTCGCTGTACCAGTGTTCCAACTGCGCTGAAAATTGGTGAAATCTCTTGCCGTGCTCGTCAGATTCACTTGGCAATTGCTGGCCAAATTTCTCCTGATCATGATGCAAAAAATTTATCTTCAAAGTCATATTCACACCGATAGTTTCAAAGGATGGCATCATACTCTCCACATAATCACGCCAGATTTCTACTCGATGAATGCCAAGAACATCTTCTGTGACGGATGTTACAATGTCCCAAGCGTGAAGTTCTTTGTCTTTAACAACATCGCTAAAAGTAACGTCTTTCATCAATTTTCTGATATCTGGCCCGTTAAATACACCTAAAACTAAAAAATTAAATTTTAGTAAAATAAATATGTATTGAATAGTAGCCAATTATTCACCGACTTGATCTTTATTTTACTACACTGACGAAAAATATACTGCAACCGTTCAAATGCTGGCTCATTGTTCCGTGCTACCAGGGATCTAAAGAAGTTCTTTACTAGGGACAGTTTACTTTCCATCGGGACAAGATTATGTGATTTTCCGTTGTTACCAGTCCCGTTTTTGATACTGTGCCTTATATATGGAATCAAATTCGCATAAATAGCACATATTTTTGGTGCAACCAGTTTGAAGACCACAAAGTAATGCTACTACTTTCAAATCTGCACAAATTTTCCACAGCGGTTCATTCTACATGACGAAGTCCAGAATTAACTGCATCGTATGTTTCCTTTGTATTTGGTGCAGGAACGATACATAGGAACAGTATTTTTTGTATTGTTGAAAAATAGGAGTACTGCTTTGAGGTTACTTTTAGAACCATCTAAAAACAACTGCCATTCATCTGGTTTGTATTCGTAATTCATGGCCGACGCCAAGGCAGAAATGACATTGCAATGCGCGAATGAATTGTTTTCGTGGTGTGAGTAATACATCAAAAATTCACGCTGGCGGCCGCGACCCCCATAAAGATGTTCACCGCTTTCAGTTGTTGAGCGAGGACGATCGACCGTGCTTGAGACAGCTTAAGTTGCCGTGTCATTTTGACCAGGCGCTGCTGCGATATTTCAATGCGATTGCGCGGCTGCGTGATATCGGATGGATGGTACAGGCGCACACTCGATTGTGGCTCAGAATTGGGCGATGTTGGTATTTATTTTGGACTAAGCGAGCACTTTAGAGATAAAGCCCTATCTCGAGTAACAAAGGTCCAACTATACCAGACTCTCATACAACCTGTCTTGCTTTATGGCGCAGAATCCTGGGTCCTATCGCAAGCAGACGAAACATCTGTAGGAGTCTTCGAGAGAAAAATACTCCGAAAAATTTAGGGCCCTATAGTGCACAACGGCGAGTATCGGCGACGCATGAACCAGGAGCTGTATGAGCAAAATCCCGACATTGACATAGTTAAGCGGATCAAGTTAACGCGATTGCGCTGGCTAGGCCATGTCAGTAGAATGGATGAAGACGAACCAGCACGAAGGGTGTTCGAAACCGAACTCGAAGGAAGACGAAAAATAGGAAGACCAAGACTCCGCTGGAAGGATCAGGTAGACGAATCCCTGCGTACACCTAGTATTACCAACTGGAGAGATAAGGCAAAAGGTCGAACTGGTTGGCGAAATATGTTATCTTCATTTTTTAAGGTCCCTGACCCCTCGGGGTTGTTTGTGACCGGATAAGTAAGTAAGTAAGTGGTATGTATTCTGAAGTGGGACTCTGTTGTCTTGGAATCGGAACTGCGGCTTAATGTGGTAATGGAGTTTGTGCAGATACTACACTTTTATATTGGTGACGCCTTGACCCCTTTCTATTCAATCCAAAGACATTATTCACGCATACGTAGCACTTATCAGTTTCATGGTTGATTTGTTCTAACCAAAATGGGGTATTCCATATGGCATTTTATTATTATGGTCTACTCGCGAACTTTTACTACGTTATGAATCACTGGACGGTTGATGTCGGGTTCGTAGTTTTCCGCTATTTCTAATATAAGGTCTATTCGAATCCGCGGTGCGCTGAATCGGCCACACAAATTACAGAATTTATTAAAGTGTTGTCGCCGCTGAGTCATCACAATTTAATAAAAATAACACGCTTTACCTTTCGCAAACACTTGTTGAATTGAAAAAAAGATGAATCAACACCGTTATCGAAAACCTTTCGTGCTGACTCATATTCATCCATTCTGATAACATGGCCTAGCCAACGCAATTGGCCCAAACTACTCGAGGATAAATTTCATTTTTCGTCAGCTGCAATAAGGAATAGGTATTTTTACCTCTTAAAGTTTTTATGCAAAATGTTCCTTAAAAGTACGATAGTTAGCAATGGGCCGTACTGTTATGTACGTGCAAAATATTGCATCCCTGCTTTTACTTACACGTACATATGAATTGACGCATCTGTTAAGCGTGCCATATCTTCCTGTTTCTGTTTCTTGATACAATATGATATTTTGGTTACACCCATTTTGTGTGAATTTCTCGAGAATTCAATCATAAAATAGAAATAACCTTTCATTATTTTTTTTTAATTCTGAAAGTCATAAAAAATGCATCAACGTTTGTTTCAAAGAATTATGCACATAACAGCGAAGGAAAACTTGCACAGTTCATTCAGTTCAATTGAAACCATTTATTACTCAACATTATGCAACCCAAACAAAAAATAAAAATTCTTGACTTCAATAAAAAAATGACTCACTAAAGTCTGAATAAAAGCGAAACACGTCCATCCATTTTCATGACCCAGGCCGCATTTGGTTCATAGGTCATGTGGCTTTAGTATTAACTAATACTCGTAAGACTTAACACTTTTTGTCGATTGTTATGTTTAGTGACTTTTAAAAATAAATACATAATTGCATTTTTTTAAGGAAAACAAATTATTTAACCATATTTTTTTTTTAACTGCGAAACTGTTGGTTACATATAGAAGTAGTGTAGAAATAAATTAAAGGTATTATAAGTCTTGACTTCTCTAGATTTGTTCGGACAAAATCGGACACGTCGTTTCTGAATAACGATGACATATGCAAAAGAATACTATTTTTATGTTACAAAGTGGTTTTTATGAGTTATTTAGGGTTGCCTACAGATTGTATTAATATGTTCGCAATAGTTGTTTAGCTTTACCCTGGCTACAATTCTGTTAAATGTGAGTCCCTTTAAGTTAGACTGAAAATAGTGGAAAAAAGTCTTGTTTTTTCAAAAAAAAAACTGCAGGACAATCTGGGAATTGCTAAAATCAACTTTTCAAAATTTTACGTGATACAGACATTTCAGGGATACCGGTCAACTAACCGATACAATTTACTATAACTCTGGTGTATTTTTCGACTACAACAGTGTTAACCTTTCCGACGAAACACCACACCATTAAATTATGAATAAAATCATGATTATCTTCTGCTTTTTGTTGGAAATAAATTGCATAATCAAGTCGTTGCTGGTAGTCTGTCGATTTCATTTCTCGAACAAGCTAAATTTTGTATGGAAACATTCTTATTAAATGCAAAATTTTCTGCAGCGACCCCTTCGTTCATTCACCCAGGATATATAATTAATTTTAAACCCGGACCACAAACTCTATATGACTGGTAGTGCTGAATTTAGCTAATCTTGTGTAAATCTATCAGGATAATTATTTAATTAATCCTGTAGAGTTCTCGAAAATAAACAAAATATAGTTATTTATAAGTTACTTTTGAAACTCAATTCCCCAAGGACACGTTACAGGATTATTCCTGGTATGAATGCGAAAAGTTCTCCGGAGTAAAACCTGAACATAGAAAACCTGCAGTCAAGTATTATATCCATGGGAATTAGAAATTGTGGAATTATATCTCTCTATCTCTAAAATTATTCCAGAGAATAATCACATAGCAATATCTGAAATATCCATTATAAACGCCAAGAAATATTTCATTAGGAACTATTGTTGGCACTATCTGATGTTCCACTCATACCTAAATCTTTGGCATTGGCAAGGGACAAATTTCAATTTCTGGCTGAACAGTTAGCCTCTACCCCGAAGTTAAGTTGAACGGATCGGCTATTAGTATAAAGTCCTTATGACAAAGACCAACGACCAAATTGAATGATATATATTTGGATACGAATATACAATTTTAATTTAATGTAAGAAAGTCTCCCCAACGGAAAAATATCCACAAGACAGGCTAAGTTTAAAGAAAGAAAACAACGGAGTATTTATGTAAATCATAAATTCTAAATTCAGAAGTCTGAATTCTAAAATCTTTATTTTTTTGCCATTCAGTAATTTACAACTTAAACATTTATCAGATTATTTACAAAATTGTATAAGGGAAGTTCAAGAAAACAAACTAAAATTGTACAGTTTTATAAATACAGTACAGTTTTAAGCAACCGCCGAAAGTGTCGTTTCGTTAAATTTCGTGCTCTGATTTTTTGTTTCTTCGCTCTTTTGCCATTGTGTTTTGTCTTACTTCTCCAAATTACAATGGATCTGATGTACTCTGCAAGACATATATTCATGTTTATATTTAGTATTGTCAAACAATATTTCAATAAAAATTACCAAAATTTTCAAATATAAATATATTTTCCAATTCGTAAAGTCGTTTGCGATGTTTTGCTTTTTTTCTCAAATTACTACGAAACGTCACCGATATGGTCGATGGTTGAACCAGTAGAGGTTGACGCAGTAAGATTTGTTGAAATTGTGTGAACCAACAACAGACATTTAGTTTTTGTTTCATGACTAACCGTCAAATTCAACACAGATCCATATAAACAATCACAGTAAACAAAAAAGTACAACAACAAAATACACTGAATTTAACAGATGGAGTCATAAGAATGCAAAATCAGATGTTCTATTGCGCCAACCTTTACTAGTTCAGCCATGATCTGGCCGCTTATGTCAAATCTCTTGCCGAAGTTACTGTCATTGAAAAATCAGAGACAGTGGCGAGGCAACCCAGCAAACATTTTTGTTGGATATCAACTTGAGGTACATTTGAGATCAAATACCTTTCTCAAATCTCCAACGTTAATTCTCAAATGCACCTCAACAGTCCGATTATAGTATTCTCAACTTAAAAGGCACATTTTTTATATGGTGATTTTCTTAGTTATCAAATTGAG
This sequence comes from Phaonia tiefii, assembly GCA_963931995.1. NCBI lineage: Eukaryota > Metazoa > Arthropoda > Insecta > Diptera > Muscidae > Phaonia > Phaonia tiefii. The sequence goes on along the minus strand of OZ008368.1, from coordinate 131,225,124 downwards.
AAATTTGTGATTCTCAACTTGATATCAAAGTAATTTCTCCAATCGGTATCAAATGGAAGATACGGAATTGCCATATTAAAAAAAATTTATTTATATATATTTAAGAAATAAAAACAATGTACATACTACTTTTTGAAAATTTTTTATTTTAAAGTGTTATTTATTATATGTGCGATTCTCCAGAACCTTTATCTTGAGCTAATTGGAAAATGAAATTTCAAATTGATAGCAAAACTGTGCCATGATGTTTTCTTTGTTTCTTACTTCATAAATAAATGTTTTCTGTTGTAGAACATTAAAACATTCGATGGGCATATTTTTTTATAAAAAAAATTTTTTTTTCAGTAAGGTGAGTAATTTTTTCAAATTTAATGAATAATGCATAGGATTTCTAGATTGCGCTGTCTTTCGTCTGAACTTCTGTGACTTCTACAACTCGTGGATTGTGATCAGACGAACTAGAAGGTGCATTACGATCATCAACGTTCAGATGAAGAAAAACTTCGGGGGATTTTCTAATAAATATTTTAATGAAAAATTATAAATTTCAACTAATGTGTAATTTGCGGTTAATATTTGTTAAGTTTACATCGTAAGCCTTTTGTCCCGCCTTTGTTGATTAGGTTTTTTCTTTTTTGCAATTTCAACTTGTTCTCTTTTCTTTCGTTTAACTTCAATGAATCGTCCATTTTTCTAAGTATCACTGCGTAGAATCGAGTGGTTGAAAAAACAACAACATAAAAACCAAAACGTACAACGTAAAAATTCTGGACCTTAACTCAAATCGAATTCAAGTTGAAAAAATGTTTGGTTTCAAGTGGAGAAAAGTGTTGGATATCCAATTGAGAATTAAAATATTTCTCAAAGATTGGAAAAATTTTAATTCTCAACTTGATATCAACTTGAAAGCAAATAAGGACAAAAATGTTTCACGTCAAGTTGAGAGTTACATTCGAAATCAACTTGAGAACTAAGCTTTTCTCCAACATTGGAGAAATAATTTTTCAATGCATATTGGGAAGTGAGAGAAGGTTAAGTGTGGTAGTAAAAATGTGTGAATTAATTTCTACTGTCGGAGCAAAACTGTCCCGTGTAAACGCCAGGTAAGATCGTAATGACATTAGTGCACAATCGAAACCCCCACTTTATACGACAGAGAGAGACCTCACAAAGCCAAAATTCATATAACACGAGAAATACTAATTTGAAATGTATCTTTTGCCAATACGAAACTACAAAGCAGCGTATTGAATATAGTGGAAGTAAAGAATTCAATGAATGACCACAACAACTTAAGCTGGCACAAAGTTTGCCTCAATCTAAAAAGTTAACTATCGGTTACTGATATAAAATGATCGCTTGATTTCGGAATCATAAGATGAATAAGTAAAATTAATAAGATATTGTTTTGTAATTAATACATTATATAGTGAAATATTAAAACTAAGATAATTAAATATTTTATATGAACCTGCCTCTTTAATGCCTTCTGTCGCTGGGGCGAAATATCTAATTTTAATTATATTAACTATTTATAAGTTACGTGAAATGTATAATATTGAAATAAACAAAAATAAAAAGTACAGGTAAGTGGAGACATCTTGAGTTTTTCCCTACTTTCGCGCTGGTTATCAATAGATTTGTGATTCTCATTTCAAATTTCTAGAATCATTGTCGGCATAAATTCGCGATAAAGGAAAAGCAAACGAATTCCATAGTACAATAACATTAATCTCCAATAATAAATAACTTTTCTTTTTTGAAACCACAACACCTGCATAGGGAAGAAGAACAACAGCCTGCATAGGGACGAAATGTTGTGAATATTGATGGTTATGCAAAATATTTGTTATGGCTGTTTTTTGCACACGTAGGAGTGTTGAGACAATTCTCGCAAAGTTCAGTTTTGTTTATCCCTATAAAGTGTGATGATAATTAGGACGAACCATTTCCAGTATTTATTGAATGCTGCTGATGCTGCATGATTTAACGATTTCAAGCGATTTTATTGATTTAATAGGTTTTTGCTTTTCAACGCTTCTTTGTCATTATTTCAAGATTTTTGATATATATTTTTTTTAAACACGTTTCTTTACGCCGAGTCCTCCATTAGATAGAATTTCTTGTTAAAACATGATTTTAAATGTTCATCTTTTCGTGTTCGCACTTTCATATACTTACTGTCATGCTTTCTCATACAAACGCCGTTTCATCCATGTTAAATCAGGAATCAATATACCACAAACAATAACGTGAGGGCTCTCCATTAGTGTGGCCCTTATTTTTCAACTTTGGAAATATGAAGCTCCCACCTCCCAGTTTTATTGCATTTGCTCCAAAAACTGGCGTGTTCAAAATTTTCCCCCGATCGGATAACTCTAAGGCGTGCGTGCGGCAAACGCCCTAAAGAACTCGCAAGCATCACTCTTAGACATATTTTTAAAATAAGGTAATACAATTATTCGCGGTTGCGTACCCTCATGTTTTTTGTATAAAATACTATCTAACTTTAGAGTGATTTTGTGTATAAAATTTAGTGGAGATTGGAGATCATTATATGTCTATCCGAACTCATTAGCCAATTCAAGCCAAATAGAGAAAAATTGAAAACGGCATTTTCTTGTTTTTAATAAAAAGTTGTATGGGTTATGAAATCAGAAATTTTTTAAAATTGTATGGCTGCATTTAAACCCTTTTGAAGCTGAAAATAACGTATAATATGTTACATTAATACAATGCTTTAATAATCCGATTTGGGGTACGATATTCATTATTGTAGAGAAATATTGTTTCCTTTTCAAACTTAAAATTTTTAATATGAAAGGTCAAAAATTATGTTACATCCTGAACTTGCCACAACTCGACATCGACATCGACCTCAAAACAAATGAGAAACATCGATGTCGATAAAACATCGGTTAAAAACATCGATGTTTCCAAACATCGATGTTTCTGCGCACGTATTCTTTTCCCTCTGACATTGACTAAAAAAAAAAAAAAGGTCGTCAAGTGAGAAACATCGATGTTGATCCAACATCGGTTACAAATGTTTCTGCGTGTTTTGTTTTCCCTGAAGTGCAGTTTTATATATGTCATGTCGACGATATTAAGCAAAAACATACAAAAGTTGATTAGTACTGTTTTTTTATTTTTATTGCTAAAAAACTTTAATAAAAAACATCGATGTTTTCAAAATAAAAAATTTATAGAAAAAACATCGATGTTTTCTTATTGCTAACAAAATTATATAAAAAAACATTAATATTTTCAAACATCGATGTTTGGATTTCGCTTTTATATATGACATGCCGGCGTATATATCACCCTATTGGTCGATATAAAGCAAAAACATACAAAAGATGATTAGTACTGTTTTTGTATTTTTATTGCTAAAAAACTTAAATAAAAACATCGATGTTTTCAAAATAAAATATTTATAGAAAAAACATCGATGTTTTTTTCTATAAATTTTTTATTTTGAAAACATCGATGTTTTTATTTAAGTTTTTTAGCAATAAAAATAAAAAAACAGTACTAATCAACTTTTGTATGTTTTTGCTTTATATCGACCAATAGGGTGATATATACTCCGGCACGTCATATATAAATTTTCTATAAATTTTTTATTTTGAAAACATCGATGTTTTTTTCTATAAATTTTTTATTTTGAAAACATCGATGTTTTTTATTAAAGTTTTTTTTAGCAATAAAAATAAAAAAACAGCACTAATCAACTTTTGTATGTTTTTGCTTTATATCGACCAATAGGGTGATATATACGCCGGCACGTCATATATAAAAGCGAAATCCAAACATCGATGTTTGAAAATATTAATGTTTTTTTTATATAATTTTGTTAGCAATTCGAAAACATCGATGTTTTTTCTATAAATTTTGTTAATTTGAAAAACATCGATATAAAAGGCAGCACTAATAAAGTTTTGTATATACTATTTGCCTTTATATCGGCGAATAGGGTGATTTGTATATTGACAACACATATCTACAAGAGAATTTCAGCAAAAACAAAACAACGATGATTTTATTTAGTTTGTTAACAATTCGAAAACATCGATGTTTCTCATTTCATTTCTGTAAAATTAAGACACCCCCAAAAACATCGATGTTTTTGAATATTTTAAGCATAAAATAACTCCAGTATACATAAAATAACTCCAGTATAAATAAAGTTTTGTATATCGTTTTGTAAACATCGATGTCGGTAAAAACTTCTACGCCGATCGTTTGTTACTTCAGCCGCGCCATTGAATCGATGTAACATCGGTCAAAAACATCGATGTTTTCGCTCACGCCGCCGATGAGTTTGTGACTAAAAAAAAAAAAAAGGTCCTCAAATGAAACATGCGAAGCCGACAACCTCGGATCACAACCAGTCCGAAAGCAAAAACATCGATGCAAACATCGATACAAAACATCGATGTTGGAAAAACATCGGCACTAAGACATCGATGTTAAAAGTACTCGATGTTTTAGAAAAACATCGATGTTTTTAAAACATCGATGTCGATGTCGCAGCCCTAGTCATTCATCCACGAACGTTAATAACGGGCCGTCGCACAGTGGTTCAGAATCGATTTTCATCGGCCAAAATTTAATATCTCTCAATCTAGTAAACAAAATTTAAGTTCTGTAGAAACTCGATTGTAGGCAAGGAGTTAATAATTATTACTATATATCATCATTGAAAATCCCACAGTGGGGTATGTTCAAAAAAATCGAAAATAATCTACTTTTTGGTTTTTTTCGATTTACTGAAAGACAACAATGTTGCATTTTTTTACAAAGTGGTTCATAATGCATACAAACAATTAAAATTTGTTCATATTACAGATACTCCCTTTTTTCAAGTCTTGAAAATCGAAAAATGTTGACCACTTTTTTCGAATTCCTTGAAATGTAATCACTCAGTTTTAGAAATATTTCACTCAGTCTTTCTTTATTAAAAACTGTTATATGCGGGCTATATAAATATTTGTTATGGCTGTTTTTTGCACACGTAGGAGTGTTGAGACAATTCTCGCAAAGTTCAGTTTTGTTTATCCCTATAAAGTGTGATGATAATTAGGACGAACCATTTCCAGTATTTATTGAATGCTGCTGATGCTGCATGATTTAACGATTTCAAGCGATTTTATTGATTTAATAGGTTTTTGCTTTTCAACGCTTCTTTGTCATTATTTCAAGATTTTTGATATATATTTTTTTTAAACACGTTTCTTTACGCCGAGTCCTCCATTAGATAGAATTTCTTGTTAAAACATGATTTTAAATGTTCATCTTTTCGTGTTCGCACTTTCATATACTTACTGTCATGCTTTCTCATACAAACGCCGTTTCATCCATGTTAAATCAGGAATCAATATACCACAAACAATAACGTGAGGGCTCTCCATTAGTGTGGCCCTTATTTTTCAACTTTGGAAATATGAAGCTCCCACCTCCCAGTTTTATTGCATTTGCTCCAAAAACTGGCGTGTTCAAAATTTTCCCCCGATCGGATAACTCTAAGGCGTGCGTGCGGCAAACGCCCTAAAGAACTCGCAAGCATCACTCTTAGACATATTTTTAAAATAAGGTAATACAATTATTCGCGGTTGCGTACCCTCATGTTTTTTGTATAAAATACTATCTAACTTTAGAGTGATTTTGTGTATAAAATTTAGTGGAGATTGGAGATCATTATATGTCTATCCAAACTCATTAGCCAATTCAAGCCAAATAGAGAAAAATTGAAAACGGCATTTTCTTGTTTTTAATAAAAAGTTGTATGGGTTATGAAATCAGAAATTTTTTAAAATTGTATGGCTGCATTTAAACCCTTTTGAAGCTGAAAATAACGTATAATATGTTACATTAATACAATGCTTTAATAATCCGATTTGGGGTACGATATTCATTATTGTAGAGAAATATTGTTTCCTTTTCAAACTTAAAATTTTTAATATGAAAGGTCAAAAATTATGTTACATCCTGAACTTGCCACAACTCGACATCGACATCGACCTCAAAACAAATGAGAAACATCGATGTCGATAAAACATCGGTTAAAAACATCGATGTTTCCAAACATCGATGTTTCTGCGCACGTATTCTTTTCCCTCTGACATTGACTAAAAAAAAAAAAAAGGTCGTCAAGTGAGAAACATCGATGTTGATCCAACATCGGTTACAAATGTTTCTGCGTGTTTTGTTTTCCCTGAAGTGCAGTTTTATATATGTCATGTCGACGATATTAAGCAAAAACATACAAAAGTTGATTAGTACTGTTTTTTTATTTTTATTGCTAAAAAACTTTAATAAAAAACATCGATGTTTTCAAAATAAAAAATTTATAGAAAAAACATCGATGTTTTCTTATTGCTAACAAAATTATATAAAAAAACATTAATATTTTCAAACATCGATGTTTGGATTTCGCTTTTATATATGACATGCCGGCGTATATATCACCCTATTGGTCGATATAAAGCAAAAACATACAAAAGATGATTAGTACTGTTTTTGTATTTTTATTGCTAAAAAACTTAAATAAAAACATCGATGTTTTCAAAATAAAATATTTATAGAAAAAACATCGATGTTTTTTTCTATAAATTTTTTATTTTGAAAACATCGATGTTTTTATTTAAGTTTTTTAGCAATAAAAATAAAAAAACAGTACTAATCAACTTTTGTATGTTTTTGCTTTATATCGACCAATAGGGTGATATATACTCCGGCACGTCATATATAAATTTTCTATAAATTTTTTATTTTGAAAACATCGATGTTTTTTTCTATAAATTTTTTATTTTGAAAACATCGATGTTTTTTATTAAAGTTTTTTTTAGCAATAAAAATAAAAAAACAGCACTAATCAACTTTTGTATGTTTTTGCTTTATATCGACCAATAGGGTGATATATACGCCGGCACGTCATATATAAAAGCGAAATCCAAACATCGATGTTTGAAAATATTAATGTTTTTTTTATATAATTTTGTTAGCAATTCGAAAACATCGATGTTTTTTCTATAAATTTTGTTAATTTGAAAAACATCGATATAAAAGGCAGCACTAATAAAGTTTTGTATATACTATTTGCCTTTATATCGGCGAATAGGGTGATTTGTATATTGACAACACATATCTACAAGAGAATTTCAGCAAAAACAAAACAACGATGATTTTATTTAGTTTGTTAACAATTCGAAAACATCGATGTTTCTCATTTCATTTCTGTAAAATTAAGACACCCCCAAAAACATCGATGTTTTTGAATATTTTAAGCATAAAATAACTCCAGTATACATAAAATAACTCCAGTATAAATAAAGTTTTGTATATCGTTTTGTAAACATCGATGTCGGTAAAAACTTCTACGCCGATCGTTTGTTACTTCAGCCGCGCCATTGAATCGATGTAACATCGGTCAAAAACATCGATGTTTTCGCTCACGCCGACGATGAGTTTGTGACTAAAAAAAAAAAAAAGGTCCTCAAATGAAACATGCGAAGCCGACAACCTCGGATCACAACCAGTCCGAAAGCAAAAACATCGATGCAAACATCGATACAAAACATCGATGTTGGAAAAACATCGGCACTAAGACATCGATGTTAAAAGTACTCGATGTTTTAGAAAAACATCGATGTTTTTAAAACATCGATGTCGATGTCGCAGCCCTAGTCATTCATCCACGAACGTTAATAACGGGCCGTCGCACAGTGGTTCAGAATCGATTTTCATCGGCCAAAATTTAATATCTCTCAATCTAGTAAACAAAATTTAAGTTCTGTAGAAACTCGATTGTAGGCAAGGAGTTAATAATTATTACTATATATCATCATTGAAAATCCCACAGTGGGGTATGTTCAAAAAAATCGAAAATAATCTACTTTTTGGTTTTTTTCGATTTACTGAAAGACAACAATGTTGCATTTTTTTACAAAGTGGTTCATAATGCATACAAACAATTAAAATTTGTTCATATTACAGATACTCCCTTTTTTCAAGTCTTGAAAATCGAAAAATGTTGACCACTTTTTTCGAATTCCTTGAAATGTAATCACTCAGTTTTAGAAATATTTCACTCAGTCTTTCTTTATTAAAAACTGTTATATGCGGGCTAAGTTTTGTTTATACCAAATTCAGTTCGTTGTACTAAGTATTTCAAATAATATAGTTTTTGAAAAAAATGTTGGCTCTGCACCAACTTAACTTCTTTCCTTCAAAGACTTTCAATGAATATGGTTCACAAACAGAAAAAGGTAGTGTTAATTTAATGAAACAAGTTTGATTTTTTTGTGCAGAAACTTAAATAACTCTTTTTTTTCTCAACAACTTTAGAAAAGTAAAAAATGTGATAAAGTTATCTTTCTCAATTTGGTATTTCTTATACTAAACGGCTATTTAAAATAAATAAATAAATGGTTTCCCATTACATCCCATGAAGGAACAGGGGAGAACTTCTCACAATCACTGAGCTGTGCGCTTTCTAGTTTTCACTCACTGATTGGGACCTACAGTTTTACGCCGATTCCGAACGATATTTTGAGAAGCTTTTTCATGGCTATATACTCGATAGTGTTGCCGTCACTATGCGAGGTGACCGCCGCCGAAAGAAATATTAAGGTGGTCAGAGCAGGGTTCGACCCCAGGATCTCATGTACAAGAGCCGCGCACACTAACCATTAACTACTTCAAAAATCGAAAACAGCGATTACCTGTAATAAAAAAAATTTTATATTTTTGTACGCATTATGAACAATTAGGTTAAAAAATACAAGAAAAATATCCAAAATTTTCGTTTTCTTGGAAATTAAAAAAAACAGAAAGTAGTAAGTAATACACTTTAAATTTTTATCTGAAGTGTCCCCCACCGTGCGATTTTCAATGTTGATATGTCGCATTAATATCTGACTCCTTGCCTACAATCGTGGTTTTACAGAACTTATAAATGTTTACTAGATCAACAGATATTGAATTTTAGCCATTTAGGTCCTTATTAATGCTTGTGGATGAATGAAGTAGTTGGGGCTAGTTCAGAATGTAACACTATGACTCCTAAACATAAATTTCGACTATTCATTATATTACATTACATGAAATTTTGTTCCAAACGAATAGGAAAAATATTTCTCTATATTTATTAATGACGTAGTCCAAATCGGATTATTAAAGCAGTGTACTAAGGTAACATATTATAACTTATTTTAAGCTTTAAAAAGTTTTCAACACAGCCATCCCATTTTGAAAGACTACTGAATTCATACCCCATACAACTTTATATCAAAATCAAAAAATACCATTTTCAATTGTTCTCTATTTGGCTTGAATTGGCTAATGAGCTCGGATGGACATATAATGATATCTAACCTCTACTAAATTTTACACACAAAATCTCTCTAAAGTTAGATAGTATTTTATACAAAAATATTTCATATTTTCAAAAAAAATGTCTAGGGGTGGTGCTTGAGAGATCCTTAGAGTTGTCCGATCGGGGAAAAATAGAGCTAATGAACACAACTGGGTGGTGGAAGCAAAACATTTTCATCGATGAAAAATGTCCATACAAATAAGGGCCACACTACTCTCCAATTCATATTAACATTATGTTAAAATGTATGTTAGTTGTCCGCGAGTCTCAAGTCGTGAGAAATTGTCCGCTGCGTAGCGAATCGCCTTGATGATTGGCAAGCGAATCTTAACGATAAGTCGCCTGTCGCAAGCCGACAAGCACAATATTCGTTATTTTTTCTGTACGACTTTAATGATTGTTGGGAAGAATCGCGGATTTGTCGCCAAATATTCTGCCCAAGCGATTCATGGCCTAATGATCGCCCAGAAGAATCGCGGATTCTTCGCACAGCTAATTAATCTTCCAACATTCGTCCAAATGTTTGCAGGGTCTTATTCTGTGTTTCTTTGTAACACATATAAGTAAATAAACAACATTGGGCTTTCCAATGTAAAGCAACATAAGTATGTGCTCTACAAAATACAAAGGTGCTTTAAAAAGATGGAAAACCAGGAACGAGAGTGAGAAAGCTCTAATAAGAAATTATCGCGAAAGCAGCATTAATCCTCTTCATATCCTTTCAAGTGAGTCAACTGTTATAAAATATACAGTAAACGTTATTTTCAGAATTCTGGATGGAACCTATGAAGAAAAAACAAGGGCTCTACGAAAAAGTACTTTTTAGTACGGGAAAATTATTAAAGAACAGAAAAACTTATAGATCGAATAATATAAATCAAACTGATATAACTTTTAAAACTCTATAAATATAAAAGAGTGGCTGTTATGGTGATAAATTAAAAGAAGAGCACTGCTCAGACGTGTGAGTAGTCACACGTCTCATGCAAAAATCAGATTTAATTTCTCTAACTTTGTATGTAGAAAACTAAAAATCCTTTAATAAAAACAAATGCAGATCGAATCGTATAAAATTAATGAATTTTAATAATGAAATGTGTCCCCATCGTAATTATCATACATTTATTCAATAATGCCTCGTATTTCAAAGCTTACAATTAATTACTTTTGATAAAATAGACTCAATGAATTGCTAAATTTCCTTCAATCCGTTCTTGGGCTAACGACAGAATATATATGGGTTCCAACAAAAGCTGTATGTAATTGGATCAAGTTAGGGTGGCCAGAACACGAAAGCAGTTCATCCGCTCCAGAAATGCACTCGGCAGCGTAATGCTGTACAGTATAAAGTAGATTTCTTTTCTAGATCGTAGATCGACCCCCGCAGCTGTATCCAAATTGAGTTTTTCCAATTGGAGTGTATGACTTATTTAAACAAAAAAATACACTAATTGTTAAGGAAAGTCAAATGTTTTTTATTTAATGTGAAGTACAATTGAGACAATTAAGTTCTGAATAAAACGTCTTTCAAATGGCCTCCACGTCTTCTTTTGCAGGAACGAATTCGATGAACCCACTTTTCGAGCACTTTTTCCACTAAATCAAGTCCTATGTCATGAATATTCAATATTGACTTGTAAAGCTTGAAGAGGGTCTGGATTATTGCTAAAGACCAATGACATCAAATAACCCCAGGAGAAATAGTCTAACGGTGTTAAATCACAACTTCTTCAATGCCCCGATTTCTTGAAATAATCGAATCTTCAAACGTTTCTCGCAATAATTCGGCTGTTGCACGTGCTGTGTGGCACGTAGCCCCATCCTGTTGGAACCAGGTGTTGTCAAGATCAACTTCTTCCAATTTCGGCAATAAAAGTTGGTTATCATCGATCTATACTGCTCTCCATTGACAGTAACGGTGTTACCAGCATAATTTCGAAAGAAGTACGGACCGATGATTCCACCAGACCGAAAACCACACCAAACTGTCAATTTAGGTGAATGCAATGGTTGTTCGTGAATAATTTGTGTATTTTCTTCGCACCAGAATCGACAGTTTTATTTATTTACCGCACCACTCAGATGAAAGTGAGCCTCATCGGAGAAGATGATTTTCTTAAAAAAATCGTTATCGTTTTCATGGTGTTCCAAGACAAAATCAGCAAATTCATGCCGTTTACGGTAGTCCAATGGCTTCAGTTCGTGAGTGACAAACATTTTACACGGATGAAACGGATACGGAAAGCCTTTCTCAAAATCCGCCAGTTTGTCGTTTGAGACAGTCCCAATTGTTGAAAACGTCTTGGAACGATAAATTGCGGTCTTCAGCAAAACTTTCCTGAACAGCAGCAATATTTTCATTACTTCGTTCTTTGTCTTATTGACACTTGACATTCGCTCTTTGTGTTATTGGCACTTGATCATTATGTAGAGAAAATGTACGCCCGTAATTTGCAACAATTCACGATTTTTACGACCATAAAATGGCAAAGGCACACGAAAAGTTGTACTTGGAGAACGATTTTGATACAAAAATTTAATAATTTGTAAACGTTGTTCTTGCGTCTATCTCCCCATGATGAAATTTTAAACATTACGGAATACAATGAAAAAAAATTACAGAAATCATATCACTCAAATTGGAAAACACTTTATATCAAACCAAAAAGTTTGAAGAGGAAAGTGTAATACTTGTGTTCTTATCACAAAGAGACACTCAACATCCTTCAATATACCTCAAGACTTCTAAATTTCATTGAACAGTTTTTGATCGCATTACAAAATATCAAAATACAATTCCATATACAGTATGAGTAATACATTGTGTACACCCATTATTGTTGTCACATCAAAAAATTTCGCAAAATTGCAATTATCGCTATTGTTTGCTAAAATGCCTCTTCGTGTATGTCAACTATTTTCGCCAACAGTTTCGGCGCAAGTCATCATTTTACACAAGACTTTTGCATCAAAATTGGATTTGCATAAAATTATGGACCTCTCTTGTTGTTAATTTTATCTGTTTGTGCGACAGACCAGAGCAGCTTTACATGTATGGCATTGTTAATTGGATCTCGGCCTCAAGCTGAGAGTATGATCGTTTAAGTCCCCGATTATACAAGAGAATGTTTATATGTAGGTTTGTTTTGGATGGCGTGTTGGTGCTTTGTTTAATTAAATTAAAAGCGTGACTGGGCTTCGAGTGTACACGAGTTTGGCGAGATGAACGACGAACAGACATATATTTGGTATTATATTAAAAAAATTAAAAATAATCACATAATCCGAAACTTATGTGAACAATAACATCACAATTTTCAACGAAATGTCTACAAGAATTACAGTCAAATCAATTAAGACAGCGATAGTCCACTAAAGGAGAAAAATAGACGAACAGGGAGTAACGCTTCAGACAAACACATACATACAACATAAGTCAGTCCAAGTACTTTTGGGGACATACAAGCTGCCGCTGATTATGAAGATGACGAACATCGTCATTGTCATCAGCTTGATCACTGCAATTATCGTCATTATCGCCACCCAAAGCCTTCAACAATAACACATTTTCGAAATATCATCGGTAACAACCAGCAAAATCAGAAGTAAATAAGAAAGCGATGGAGGGACGGGCAAAGGTGCAATTTAGAATAAATTCAATTACAGTAAACATGAATTTTCATTATGAAAATTATAGTAATTATGTCGATACGTACATAAATTAAACAAAATAATGAAACGAACCATTGCAATCTAAACACTTGCGATCCAATGGAACAGCACCCAACCGGACGAACGAACGTTTGGGCAATGGCTGTAGAACAATGCGATTGCAACTTTAAGCACTAAGCACAATCATGCGACGATTTCGATATTTCCTAGTAATTTAAGATTTAAAAAAATTACATTTTCGATTTAGCCTTGGTCTTGACAATTGTTTGAAACGTAGTATTGCGGGATTTCTCGAAAAAAATGGAAATAATTCAGCCGTTTCTAAATGGCTAGACGGATCAAGATGAAACTTCACATGGGCATAACTGAGGTCGTAATTTATATACCATAACGTCATTGACCCCACTGGAGCCGCACAGTGGGAGCCTAAACTGGACTACCTTGATCAGGATAAAAAAAAATGCAACCCTTATAAAACTTTGAATTTTCGGCTGTAATGCATGATCCCGGGCCCGGCTCAAAAAAATCTTAAAATAGGGTTATCTCGGTCCACAGACGCCGCACAGCCAAAATATATACATATACATATACGACCATATTCGCAAGGAGAATACCTTTAATTTGAGTTCCCACATTTGCTTGGCCCCATGGGTCCAATCGTTAAAAAATTTGTTGGTTTATTTATATCGATTTGCGGTTTTTTTTAGCCGGGCCCGGGCTCATGCATTTTTTGCCGAATTTTCCTTTAATCGAAATTATTTTTTTATTTATTTGTAAAGCTTTGCTCTGTTGCTTCTTCAGATATTTGGAAAAATATTTTTGTGGGAAAATTTTGCCTGTTTTTTTTTTACTTATTTACGAACATCATGTCATTTTGAAAAAAGTATTAAATTAGAGGAAATGGACATGCATTTAAAATCAAAACATTCGCAAAAATCAATTTTGGAATATTCGCTTTCGCATTTCCATTCGCCAAAAATAGTTCGGTTTTCACTTATTTGATTTAGAACATTCAGAAAAAAAGACTGCATACATTTTGGTCTGGTCGGTAAATAAACTAAATAATAAATTTGTCAACCTGGTAAAGTATGGAAATAACATTAAACAAATTGTTGTAGTCGATCGTGCGAACGAGAGTTTCTCAAATAATTTTTTTAACAAAACAATACAGTAAAAGGTGACACAATGTTCGCTGAAATTTGTTGTCGATTCTCCAGGCCTAAAGACCTCAAACCGGATGAAAAAGCTTAGGCTATGGAAGAGGAAGATTGTCTCGATATGTTTGGGGCTTCGGCGCTTTAGGCTTGAAGGAGAGTGGCGTAGCGTAGTCCGTATGAGCAGGTTGATTTCGACCGAATAGCTGAGGTTTTGGTCAGGGGTGCGTTGGGATTTTTGGACCAGGCAAAGGAGCATGTCAATCCGCTGGTGGCGTCTTGCTTTCATGGAGAGATGTGTCCGTAGACCCGCCGTAGATAATTCGGCTAGTATGTTGGCGTTGGAGAGAGAAGGCGTGCTGTTTCAGCAAGATAATCTTCTGTTTTATCACAGACATCATAACACTCTTAATATTAGCGACACAGTGTTTAACATGGTCCAATAATTTCTCCAATCTTAACCTTGTATATATTGTAAATAGTTAGTTTTAAGTTATTTTTAAGTTAGTATTTAAGGTACTTTAAGGTTCACTCTTTTATATTTATCGTTCAGTAGTCACCGTTTTTGCTTGTCTTTTTTTAATTAATGTCTTTTGGTATTTCTTTTGATGATATCCTGGAGGAAAACCTCGACATGGTGGAGTAATCCGCATAGTTAGTAATGTAGACCTACTAACTAAACTAATCCAGGCCTAAAGCCACTGGTATGGGCCATACCATACCTTATGGCCCAATCAGGCCAGCGATAATTGGTTTTAGTCTTTCGCACATTGTGCTTGATAGAACCTTATAAACTGAACCAAAAGCGGTTAGTAAATAATGCGGGGTGTAGGTTTAAAGAAAATGAGGTTATTATACAGCTAACAATAATGGTGTGTTTTTTAACACACCTTTTTTGCAAAATAGTAAATTTTTAGGAAATAGTCATATTGAAGAAAAATCTTCAAATTGAATAAAGCGTTTTGTTATTTTTCGATGTGTTAGTTTGACTAAAATTTAGTAAAATTAAATAAAAAATAATATTCATAATGAAGAATCTTAATTCCATTTAACTAACTGCTCTAGTTTATTCAATTTAAATACTCATATTTATTCAATTCACCGAAAATTTAGTTAATTGTAATACAGTTCTAAAAACCCAGTAGGAAATATTTAAAAAGCGTCATTATGTTATTTAATAAAATTGTGATTCATTTATATACATTATGACTTTATACAATATAATGTTGTGATAATATATGACAAAATTGTGTCAAAGTAATATATTGAAATACACCATTTTGTCTAAATTATAGAACATAATATGTTTTATAAAGTTTCAATATTGTTACGAATTTCCTTATTCGTCCTTTTTGCGCTCTTTTATTCCCAATAATAAAACAAGGTTCGTTTTAAATTACGATAATTACAACGGTTTAACTTCCTTTTATTTTACTTATATATGTAGTGCAATAGTTTACTTTATTTACACCACTTTGATAAGTCTTATACTTTACTATCATCTCGCGTTGCTTACTTTCCGGCGGTTAATTACAACCTGAACTCTCGGTTCCTTTTTTATAGCTTTAAATTCATTTATTGCCCATATTCAGTTATGCAAATATCAGTTCTCATATATACGTTCATCTTTTCCCTAGCGTCCAGTGACAATTCTAGAGTTACAATTCTCTTGGATAATTTGAATATAGACGGCCGGCCAGCCCATTTACTTCATTACATATTTTTCCTTAGTACCTTATGTTCAGTTTTCCTGGGAAAAGGACATTTAAAACTCTGATTATTTTTTCCTAAACTAACCTATACACTAACCTACTGCTAAACTTATACTAGAAAACCAAATAAACAAAATGATATAAAGTAACAAAAACAAATGATGAAAAATAAGAATAATATATAAGAATTCAATTAAACTGTCATCACAATTCACTTAATGCTAGTTATCATTATTGGGATGTATTGTAGACCAGATTATCTGTATCATGTGTGCCATATCTTCTATGGTAGAATATAAGTTTTCCCCCTTGATCGTGTAACATACTCCTATCATTTAATTCTAAGAGCCCCATTGGACCTAAAGCCCCTTTTGTCCTCAATATGGTCTCAACATTTTTGCCACTTATTCGACAGTCACCAATTATGTCTTTGTCATTTATCTGGCATCTCCCAAGGAAACCGATGGCTAGATTAGTCATCCAGACGTCGATCCTTTCGATTTTTGCTTCCTCATGGATTGTTACGCAGGAGGGGCTGGTCCAGTTCCCTGATCCGTCAACTTTGGCCCTTAGGCCCAGACTTTGCCTCAATAGTTTCCTTCCTATCTTTCGCAGTTTCTCCATTTGGCACGAACTTATCGTGAACCAGGTTGGAAACGCGTACGCTATTAATGGCCTTATTATCTGCTTGTATACTAGGAGTCTTATTCTCGCGTTTAGACCTTTTCCTCTACTAAGTATTCTGGCGTAGTTGGCATACACCCCTCTTACCTTTTCCAGAATATGGCTGACATGCTCTCTGAATTCCATATTCGCTGAGAATTTGACTCCTATGGAGTTTCCTTCTATTTTTATGTTCGGTATGTATTTTCTGGCATTTTTATACATGTTCATTGACCTCCCGTTGGCCATGAAGGTGGAGCATTTTTGGATGTTTAGTTTTAAATACCATTCCTTAAAGTATTTTTCGAGGCTTTGAAGGTAGGTTTGGAGTTTTTTGTTCGCCGCTTTTGCCCTGACGTGTGATGCTGCTACTATTATGTCATCCGCAAAGATGTATATCTGTTCGTCGTTTTGCGGTTGTGGTATGTTTGCTAAATATATCTTATACAATACCGGTCCCAGTATAGAGCCTTGGGGCACTCCAGCTTTCGTTGCTATATCTTCAGATTGTCTACTATTAACTTCGACAGTGAAGGTTCTGTCGGTCAGGTAGTTATAAACCAGTCTCGATATTTGGTTATCGAATTTGTATTTCACCTTCATTTTGTAAATGATGCCTTCTTGCCATACTGTGTCGAAGGCTTTCTCAAAGTCGAGAATGACTGCTATTGTTGCTTTCCTTTTGTTGATCCCCTTGGATATTCTATCCGTAAATGCCATTAGCGCATGGCTGGCCGATAGTCCCCTTCTAAATTCGAATTGTTGTAGTATTTTTTCCTTTTCTAGGTGTTCATTGATTTTTTCAAGTATACATTTTTCAAATAATTTCCCTATATTTGGGAGCAGAGATATTGGTCGGTAGTTCTGTGTTTCCGTGGGGTCCTTTCCGGGTTTTGGTATTGGTCTAACCTTGGAGTGCTTCCATTTAGTGGGGAAGTAACCTATATTTATGCAGTTATTGAAAATTACTGCCATTGGCTTCCAATTTCTTTTTCTCTTTTTATTGTTTAATTTCTTAATGGCTTTCCCCACATCCTCTGGTGTTATGGTTTTGGTGTTTGTCCCCGTATTGTTTGACCCATCGGACTTTTGCGACTCATTGAATATTTTGTTCTGGATATGATTTTTTATTTCCTGTATAGCCGCTATCTTTTCACTATCATGAGATCCGGCTTCCCTTGCCAGTTGGATGGATTGGAATTTGTCAGCCAGCACGTTCGGCTTACTCCTGTCATCATCAGCAATTTCCCCTCTACTGCTAGTCTGCCTGGGGATTCTCTTCGTTATTGTCATGCCCGCAAATCTTTTCACCTTGTTGAACATGAGTGGATTCGGTTTTATGTTCTCCAATTTTTTTATATATTATTCATCCTCAAAGTTTAGTATAAATTCTTCTATTATTTTCTTGACGTTCCTTATTTGAGCGTTCAGGGTTATTTTTCTGAAGGGGTCACTTGTCCTGTAGGCTCTTCTTTTCAGGCGCTTTTTCTGTTTTATCAGGTCAATGATGTTGTTCAGAAGTGGCAGTGTCGTTCCCCTGGATGGTTTTATCTTTGGAATTGCTGTGTCCATGGCATTTTTGAAGGCCTCACCTATTCTGTCCACTGCTGTATCTATTTCGTCTATTGTCATGTTTCTGTTCGTTGGTAATTGTATTGTCATCAGTTCAGTATGTAGTTTGTTATTAAATTGTGTTCTATTTATTCGTTCGTAGTTGTATATCTCTGTCCGTCCCTGTTCTTCAAGTTCGTCGGTGTCAATTTGTATCTCTATGGCCCTATGGTCGGAGTCATAGTCCAGAGTTTTCGTAAGGTTCTGTCCGTGGCCCATTAGAACTAGTCCAATGGTCGTCATGAACAAGTCAATGTACGATTCGCCTCTTGTCGGGTCTGTCGTTCGTCTTATGTGTAGGTGAGAGCACCTCATCAGCCATTCGCTCAGCATTTTTCCATTGGAGTTGGTGTTATTTCCTCCCCATGAGGGATGCTTTGCATTGAGGTCGGCTCCAATTATAATTTCTTTATTGCCTGCGACGCCATCAAGTGTGTCCAGGTCACTTATATTGAACTTGTCCTGCGGTCTTAAGTATAGAGCCATTACCATTGTGTCGATGCCGCTTTTGGTTCTTATCTGGACAACTGTTGCCTCAATTTCCTTAGTGTTCACAGTAACCCTTTCACACTTGATGTTGTCGCGCACGCAAATAGCCGTCCCCCCACCTCTTCCATGCATCCTATCCTGTCTGTGGGTGACGTATCCTCTCATCTCGAATTTGTGCCTTATGGACAGTTTATGCTCCGCCAGCATTATTATGTCTGGCCTATTTTCATCAGCAAAATGCTGTAAGTAATGTCTCCTGACTTTGGAGGTTATAGAGTTCGTATTTATAAATATTATCTTCAGGGGCTTAACCATGGAGTCTTAGGCTCATCATTAGGCCAAATAGGGCCCGGGCTTTCTCCGAGCCATCCGTAATGCGGGAATATTCCTCCGCAAAATCACCTATCTTGCTCATGCATGTCATGAAGTCTTTCCCAAATATTTGGAGCAGTCAGTGTCTATTGTCCCAAACATCTGGTTTGCTTGCATCATTTGCGTTTGTCCTCTGCTCGTTGTATTTATTCTTGGTCTTTCGTTTACGTTGCCATTAACTGCATTGGCATATGTTTTTCCTCGTGTTCTATATGCAGTGGGGAACCTTTTTGGTGTGTTTTCGATGTGTGTTCTAGCCGCCTTTCGTTCCTCTAGCCTTTTTTTGACCTCTCTTCTCTTCGGGCAAAATTGTGAGCTTGCCACATGTCTTTCTACGTCGCAATTTGCACATTTGACTGGCATACCAATTGTCTTGACGATAAGTCCGGTTGTCGGGTCCTTGGCCACAAATTCCTGGACATTTAGTTCTGTGCTAGGCACATTGCAGTTCCCTGGGCCGTGGGATTGACCGCATTTGACACACCTATACGGCATGCTTCAATTAGAAGAAACGTGGCCAAATCGCTGGCAGTTGCGGCACTGGACCAACCCTCCCCTTTTGTATAGCTCTATTTTGATCTCGCAATGCAGAATGCGCTTAATCGAAAATATTGATTTTAGGTCTGAGTCATGGCTGAACTGCACCAGCCATCGGTCTCCATTGAGTTTAATGATACGATTGATTGTGTACTGTATCTCGAGTAGCTCGAGATAGTCCTTTACCTGTTCCACGGTGTACGTGCTTGACAATCCTCTAATTAATATAGATATGGGCTTTAAGTCCCATGGGGTTTTTTTTTATCATAGTTAACTTTCTTCGTTTTTAAAAGGTTCCCTATTTTTTGATGGTCCTCATTACTATTTAGCTTCAGATCTACTATATTCTTATTGGCTATTCTAATTGAGAACATATCATGTCCGATTGCTTCCCTTATCGTCTTAGACATTTCATTTACGTTGGTGTTATATATTTCAATAAAAGGTGGGCTGCCCTTACCTTTTACATTATTTCGTTTTTCTATATATTATTGACCCGGTAGGGTTGATGTCATGTGGGTGTTATGCTGTCTTTGTACGGTTCTTGCTTCCTCAATTGTTGGGAAATCATCAGCGGCAATTGCCTCGCTTACGGAATAGCGGTTCTTCCTTCCGGTGACTTTACTCCACTCTTGGCTTCTTGCGGTGGTTTCCTCTTCGTCATTTTCGTTGTAATTTTCGGAGCCTATAACTTCGGCATCCATCAAATAGTCCTCTTCACTATCATATATACTTTCATTACCTCTTGGGGTTTTAAGCATGATTCTGTATTCGTTGATTTTTGTTTGCTAATTTTGTAATTCAGCTTCATGGTTCTTTATCTTATCCCCTTTTTCATAGTCAGTACTGCCTCTAGTGGGCAGTATAATGTTTAGTTTTTTCGTCATGATTGTTTTGTATGTAGTTGCTACAACTTAAGTTAGTGTGACGTATATAGTTCTGTAAATATTATTAAATGTAGGAAAATACGTAATGATAGATTTAAGTTATCTTTAAGAAACTTTGTTAAAGTGAATTTTAGGGACCCAATAAATTGAAATGAATTGTCCCCGGTTGTGTCTTACTTCTTTTGAGCCCTTTAGGTTCTATGCGCTTCTCATAAATCCAACTAAGCTCAATTTTTTGTTTATTAATAATAATTAATGAAGGTGTTTTTTATTTTTTGCCTATTAAATTTTGGCAATTTTTTAAAAAAAAAATTTTTCCATAAAATTTTCACTTTTTTTTCAAAAATTTTTCGATTTTTCTGATTTTTAGTCACTTTCTATTTTTGTACTTTTTTCTCAATTTTTCAACTTTTTTCCAGTTTTTCAAAATTTTCTCGAGATGCCAAAGGCAAATCTCATTTTCCACTTTTCAGTTTATTCCGCTTAGGATTTTTCACTTTTCACTTCACTTTAGCACAATATGAACACAGGCACTCTCCGTTCCAAAGACCTCCGGTATTTATACGAACTCACCATACTCAAATGTGGTTGTAGTTAGTTAATGTTAGTTATCTTTGTAGAATCATCTCGAATAGTGGAGAATTATCTTAACTGAGGCGAATTCATGCTACTGTTTTAGCGAGCTGGTATGTTGTTACAATGCATACTTTCAGGCGCAGCTCATTTTCCTTGGCTCATTTCATGAAAATATGTCCATCTACGACCATCCCGAAAATGCAAGGGGCGAAAATGTTTTTAGGTTGTTGGAAAGACCTTTAAGAATTGGAAAAAAGACATAAGAACGTGCACATAAACTCAATTTTCTCATCTCATAATTATAACTTATAATTATATATAATACATTTTAGGGTTATTTATTTAGTAAGTTAATACGAGTGTATAAACAAAAAACAAATCAAATAATGACATAAATTTAAAGCGAAAAAATCAAAAAAAATTTGATACATCACATAAATTTGATCACATAAAGTATTAGAAAAAATTAAAAAGTGTAAATTATTTTTATATAAAATAAATAACTCCTACAAAAATAGAAAATATTGTGTAAAAAGTAAAAGAATTCAGATTTAAAAATTTGCATGCATTAATTTTAATTTGAAATTAGTGAGTTGATGACTTGACTAGCATAATCGGAGATTGTAACAACTAGTATCGTTTCATTTGGATATTCCAAGTTAAATATAAAAAATACTTTAAAACATATACAAAGAAAAAAAATATCATTTATGACAAATACATTTTTCAGTTGAACAAATAAAAAGTCGTTGATTCAAATGATATTGTATTTGCCACAAAAAGTTGCGGCGAATGAGCTGCATTTATCGCAGCAGCAAAATTGCAGTTGATAAAAATCAAGAGCAAAATAATTTGATCCAAATGCGATTTTCATTAAATTAAACGTGATTGCATTTGAAAATGCATATCAACAACAATTTAGTAAAATCGAATGTTTTTTATTTGACATTACATGACAAATATTATTTGAGTGAAATACGAATCGTTGTTGTTTAAATAGTAAGCTTGGATTTTCAAATGCAATCCGCAGTTAGTTCTGTTGTCTCGTTCATTTGCATTTAGTTTGTAAAGGTGAGAGGACGGGAAATAGAAATATTTGAAATAATAAAGGCATGGGGTCTAAGTGACGAAACGATTTTAAATTTAGGAGAATGTGGTGTAAACACATTCGAAAAATTAGGAATGATGGAACTTAGTGACATCAATGAAATTTTCAATAAAAGAAGCCAAATCGGCGAAAAAATAATTTCTCGGTATAATCTTAATAAGTGGCTTACAGAAAATAAGGTAAGTAATTTAGTGAGTGTGTAACAAATTTAATTCTTAAAACATTACAAAAAAAAAATTAATTATATAAAGCCTATTTGTTTGTTTTAATATAACCCTTATGTGCACAGCAAGGTACGAAGTGTTAGACCCCTTTCACACTCGGCAAGTTACTTGCGCAAGTCAGTTTTTCAAATTTCCGAGTACAAGCAAGTCTGTACCTCAAATTTATTCCCCTAACCCGACCTTACCTCAGTCATCACCAAACCAAGATTTGGGCAAGAGACTTGCGCAAGTTACTTGCCGAGTGTGAAAGGGGTCTTATATGCAAAGGCACTAATTTTGTCTTTGTTAACTTTTGTAAAGTTCCGTGTACATACTTTCTTCAAGGGGAATCCCAGATTCACGTCTATTAGCTTCGGTATATTTATAGAAATTAAGAAGTTATATTTAAAATCTATCTCAACTTTCAGATAAAATATAGGATACTGTGCATATACATTACAAATTCCGTATACTAGGTACCCGGGTGTTTCTTGTGCCGTACACATAAGGGTTAAAAAAGTTTTAAATTATAATTGATTTCAGTGTTGCCGTTTGAAATTTTTTTTCCGACCAAAATTTTCCCAAACACCGACCAAAATCGCCTGCTTCCGACCAAATTTGAAAATTTAATTAATATTTGTTTTTTTTGATGTACATTTTATTTAATATTTAAGTAAAATAGAGATTTCAGATATAACATATTTGCATTAAAGAATTCAGGCATATTAATTAATATTTATGTAATGTAATTAATAATTAAATACATTAAAATTGTAAATTGTAAGTAAACAATTTTTATTCAGTCTTTTTAACATATGTTGATTTCATTTACTATGTTATAATTCAGGCATGTATTAAAACATCACATTGAAAATAAAAAGTTAAAGTTCTTGATTTTACATTTGGTTATGAAGGTCCCTTTTGGCTGACCAAACATAGTGCAGATTATTCATTTTGATAATTTGTTTACACGACATAATACCGTTGACAGTATTTACTTCTAGTTTATTCCTTAGTTTAGTTTTTATTAGCGCTAGTGTGGAAAATTTGCGTTCAGCGACGGCGGAACTATGTGGCAGAGATAACAAATTAAAAATAAAATAAGAAATATTTGAGAAACTTTTCTCATTTAAAGAAGCTATGTTTTTCCAAAAAGCATTAATGTTTAAATTGGCCAAAGTTTTTATATCGCTGAGCCGCAGCAAATTCCACTTAGTAACTATTAAATCGGGATCACATTCAACTAACTTAGGGAATTTTAAAACAAGATCCAGAATTGCTAAGTCGTCGTTGGAAAGTACCTTATCAGGAGTTATCATATTTAAATGTTGTATACTATCCTTTTTGAAATCTAATCGCTTGTTGATCTGAACAAGAAATTCTATATAAAATTCTAAAACAGCAGATTTTATTTCATATTTTTCAGTCTTATTTAAATAAGTTTCCGCATATGTTTCTGCCTTAGTGCCAATAAATATTTTACGAGTATCAAGCTGATACTGCTTATTTTTGTAATCAATTTCTATATTATTTCTTAGTTTCTTAGTTTAATAAAATTGCTTAATATTAAAAGAAAATTCGGTTTTATGCTAGTGTATACAAACGGTAAACGTGAACTTTCCGCTTGAAATTCTTTGTTAAGATTATTGGCAATGGGTAGAAAATATGTCAAAAATAAAAAATAACATTTCCTTTGGCTTGTCATATCCTCCGCAATAACACCAGCAGAAATTCCTTGAACTTCATCTACACAGGAAATTAAATACAGTTTTAGGCTATCCCAGTGCTCAACGATTCTTAATACAACGCCTTCCAGCGAAAGCCAACGTGTGCTGCATATACCTAAAATTTTATGCGGTGCAACTGAACAATACTCTTGGAATTGTTTAAGTTCGCTGATGCGTTTGGGACTACGAGAAAAAAAGGTGTATATGTTCCGACACAATTTTTCGATAGACGATGGCAATTTTTTTGTAGCGTAACTGGACCAGTGATGTAAAGCGTGACAGGAACATTTAATGTAAAATAATTCTACTTCTTTTTCAAGTAACGCCTTAAGGCCTCTAACATTACAAGACATAGCATTTTCTCCGTCTGTTGACAATCCTATTATGTTCTTGAAAGGAATTTCACATAACACAAAAAATTCTTTAATTCTGACTTAGTTACTTCCAACTTTGTCAGAAACTTATCTTGGATTACATACGCTGAATTTGCATAACGCGCGATTAAAACAAACCATTTCTTCGTAGAAAGGTCGGCAGTTCCGTCCACAATTAAAGAAAATTTTGTCTTTTGTAATGTGGATATTACATCATTACTTGCCTGCTTTCCAATTTTGTCTGCTATTTCTATGGCCTTTGTCCTTCCGCAATGCACTAGCTTTGCAATTGCAGAGTCCGGGCAGCACTCAACCAATAATGCAGGAAGATACTCCATCAATATGAAAGGCAAATTGTGCGTAATTCAAAACATGATTAACGTGAATTCTACATGTTTTACCTGTTGCGACTTTCTTTGGTTGTTCGTTGTTAAAAAATTTGTCGACATGCAAATGTTTCTTTTTGGTGTCATAGTTTTGTACATGCGTTGTTGTCTTTTCATGATTTTTCACATGTGTCAAATGTGCAGCAAGTGGCTTGGAACAAAATGGAGTACCATTCTTTGCATCACTGTAAACAAAAAGGTTCATTATTTTATCAAAATTGGTTAATTTAAACTACTTTACCTACAAGCTGCTTCCATTTTTATCTTTTTTGTTATGTATCTAAAATAGATGTTTATTAATGAAAAAAGATTTTGTTGATAAATATTTATACTTACTTATCCATAGTTCAATCCTCTAATGCACATGCAGAATGTTTTATTGTTTTCCTATTCAGTGTTTTTTCCAAAATACTGACATTCATAAGAAATAGGGCGAAAAAGCATAACACAAATCGCTGTCACTAAATTAAGCTAAACGTCGTTTATAATTTAATGGCCAACAGCGGAATTCGGTTCAGTTCACAATTCGGCACAGTTCACTGTCACTGATCTAATATAAACGTCGTTAATAACTACTTACCCGCCATCGAAGTGCATAATTTATTGGTAAATGGTAAACAGCGTGCAAAAAGTATTGTTAAGATAAAATATATGAGATTTTAAATAAATTATGCAAAGGAAAAAACAATTTGTGATTAGAGACAAAAACCGATCAAAATTGAATTGGTCCGACCATCCGACCAAATTTTAAATTTTTTCCGATCAAATTTGGTCGGATCCGACCAAAACGGCAACACTGATTGATTTAATGTGTTAATGTATGAGAAGTTCATACTGTAAGCTACAGGTCAGAAACATTTTTCGAGTTGAAAAATGGTTGGGGGTTTGTTGGAAATACCATACCCCAACCATTTTTCACCTAGAAAAATGCTTCCGACCTATAGCTTACAGAGTCCGCGTGATTTAATGTGGTTCTCGACGTGAAGTCCTTAACCACAGGTGAGCACCGCCCCACCAAGAACATGTTTGATACGACTGTTAGCGCCGCCCGTGAGATATCCGTGCTACCCCGCATAGAGGGGCAGCCAAGAGATCAGGAATAGGAAGCCTTACACCATTGGTATACACGATTACGTGGGAGAACAAACGCCCCGTATTCGCATATCCGCCAGCGCGACTTCTTTCTTCCGTCCACGAGCTTGGTAAAGAGTCAGGTACTATCCAAACCTCTTCCGTGATAAGGGCCACGGATCCCATATTTCGAGGATATGCACCTGCCTAGCATACTTCGTTACAAGTAACTGATATACAAGGCAACTACATAGCCTCTACCAGCGATTTTGGTGGCAACCACAGCCAGCACGATCTCCCACAAGGGGGCCAACACCACCCGTGCTACCAGATAGGCATACTCTCTGGTCCGAGTTTCGCAGTGAAGCTGCTCCCAGTTTTTACTTTGTACTAAGTAGGGGACTGGTCACCCCGGCGACAAAACATCAATCGTGAAACAATTCTACAAAATCAACACCAACAACAACATCACGTGACATTGCCATTTAAATGCTAAAATTGCAATTTAAACGGTCTAATAACTACAGTCAGACGGCTGCAGCTTTCTCACCGTGGGAGCAAGGCTATTTCCACCTCTTCCGGTCAATAACAGCGACCGGCAGCCAATCTTCAGGCTTCGCCCGGTGATGCCCCCGTGGGTCACAACAACAAGACACAAACTGAAAGGGCACGAGTTCGAGACCTTCCACGTGTCAATCCCAAACAGCACACGGTACCAGAAACAGGCCTCTGGTCAGACCTCGCGGCTAATCCACTTCCAAATTCGACTCCGACGAAGTCCGGGACTGGCAATCCCTGTGTTCGCAGGGTTCAGCAGTACCGACAACGAGATCCTAAACGGCTGAATAACTAGCTTGAAAAAGCCAGGATCACGAAAAACGTTTAACCACTACAAAAGGGAGACACCGATAGAGACCAGTGAAACCCACAACAACAACTAAACCGTCCTAGCGCGCCGACTCGCGAAAACACGAGAGGCAAACCGCGTTGCCACACACAACGCATCCGGAGACAGAAGCATACTACTCACACACCACTCACCACCGGATCTGGTGACACCCATGCCGACTAAATCCCTAAAAGCCCCGTATAGGGGACACTCGCACAAAACATGGAGCCAATCTTCGATTGGCGCTTCGCAATCACACGACTCCCGATCCGCAAGTCTCATTCTGTGCAAGAATGCATTTAACGACCCGTGACCTGTCAGTATGAAACCAAGGCTTAGGTTGAAGCTAAACTCAAGGTTCTTCCCGACGAATTCTACATCCGGTATAAATCTATACGTTACTCGACCG
Organism: Phaonia tiefii; assembly: GCA_963931995.1. Taxonomy (NCBI): domain Eukaryota; kingdom Metazoa; phylum Arthropoda; class Insecta; order Diptera; family Muscidae; genus Phaonia; species Phaonia tiefii. The sequence goes on along the minus strand of OZ008368.1, from coordinate 131,197,905 downwards.
TTGGTACTGGAATTCCAACGGCCCTGCCACTCAGATGTGACTAACGCATCTAACCGAGCCCGCCGCTCACTTCTACTCATGCTCTCTGCTCCAACTATGAGCCAATCTGACTCACCCAGTGCGTACCCCCTCTTGATTTTGAAGTCCATGCTACGACGCATCACCTCTAGATCAAGAGGAGTGGCACCCATCAAAACTTGTAGGGCCTCTGTAGACACCGTAGGACATACTGGAATACATGCCACTAACATTACTCTCTGAACAGAGAATAATCGACGTTGCCCGAAGACGCTTCTAGCAGTTTCGCACCAAACAGAAGACCCAAATGTTGCCATGGCAACAAGAAGGCCCCTGTACACGGTCCTGACTACTTGACGACTCAGACCCCACTCACTCCTCATAACACGCCTAACCTTAACTACAACGCTCGTCAGTTTCTCGCGAAGTCTCCCTATATGAGGCAAAAAGTTCACCCTTTCTCCCATGGTGACTCCGAGGTACTTCACCTCCGTGGAGTAACGGATTGTGCCACCACCATTTAAACCCACAGTTGGAAAATGGGACTTGAAAGTACCCTTCAGCAACATGGTCACTGTCTTTTCCACCGACAAACTAACTCCTACACGCTCGCCCCACCGAGTGACAATACTCATCATAGCCGAGGATAGCTGTTCGGAACGAGAACTACCCTCCACCATGATAAGCAAGTCATCAGCGTACGCACATATCTTGCATTCGGCCTCAAGCTCATGCAAAAGCAAGTCCATCATCAGATTCCACACAAACGGTCCACAAATGGAACCCTGTGGACATCCTCGGACCACATCAACACACTCAGAACTATTTGCCCCGACTATCACTGCTTTTCTGTCAGAGAAGTAACTTCTCCAGAGTGCTACTTCCTGACACCCTAGCCCCGCTAGTCTTTCTTCCACGCTCGCCCAACTCAGTAATCAAACGCACCTTTAAAGTCGATGAAAACACCCAGAAGATACTTCTGAGTACACTCTACAACAGCTCTCCTCACGTGCGCCCAGGCATCTTCGACACTTCGGCCCCTTACAAAGCCGAACTGCCAACGGCACATGCTGTCAGCGACTCTCTCATTTAGTCTCTGCACCAGAATCCTCTCCAGTACTTTTCCAAATACTGGTAAGAGACTGATACCCCGATAAGAACGAGGATTACTCCTGTCCTTATCGATTGACTTCAAGAGTACAATGACACGGGCTACCTTCCACTCGCGTGGAAAATATCCCTCATGTACACACCGCCCATACAAAGCCTCTAGGTATTCCGGAATAGCCTTCCAGACGCTTTTATACATCTCTCCAGCTATTCCATCCATACCAGGTGACTTTCGCGACTTAACCAACGCCATGCTTTCTGCGATCTCTGATCTTTCCAGCTCGGGTGCAACAGTCTCAACTTCCCCAGAAGAAGAAGAAGAGGCCACTGCCTCCGCTCTCGGAAAGAACTCCCGCAGCAAAACTTTGACGCAATCACCCCAGGAAGTAAGAATGGCATCGCCATCTTTCAACCCGGAGAGATCTGTCCTCCTACCTCTGCCAAGGCAGATTCTATAAACATGACCCCAAGGATCATTCCTATGGCAGGCAACAAACTGCCGCCAATCTTCCTCTTTCACGTTTACAAGCATATCCTTGTAATCGCTGAGGCAACTTTTGTACGCTGATCTGAGCTGGTCAAGATCACTAGCTTCGTTCCGTTTGCCCCTCTGGAAACGTTTCCTGAGACGGCGCACTTCCCTCCGCTTGAGTGTCAACTCACGTGTCCACCATCGTAATCTTCTCAAAGATTTCTTGCGACACCTTTCAAGGAGATCGTCGTTATCCCTATGAACAACTTCGCGTAAACACGAGACTTGCTCATCTACGGTCCTACGACGAAAGACTTCTATTGGAATCTCAATTGCGCAAATTGTGCGTAATTCAAAACATGATTAACGTGAATTCTACATGTTTTACCTGTTGCGACTTTCTTTGGTTGTTCGTTGTTAAAAAATTTGTCGACATGCAAATGTTTCTTTTTGGTGTCATAGTTTTGTAAATGCGTTGTTGTCTTTTCATGATTTTTCACATGTGTCAAATGTGCAGCAAGTGGCTTGGAACATGCAGTACAAAATGGAGTACCATTCTTTGCATCACTGTAAATAAAAAGGTTCATTATTTTATCAAAATTGGTTAATTTAAACTACTTTACCTACAAGCTGCTTCCATTTTTATCTTTTTTGTTATGTATCTAAAATAGATGTTTATTAATGAAAAAAGATTTTGTTGATAAATATTTATACTTACTTATCCATAGTTCAATCCTCTAATGCACATGCAGAATGTTTTATTGTTTTCCTATTCAGTGTTTTTTCCAAAATACTGACATTCATAAGAAATAGGGCGAAGAAGCATAACACAAATCGCTGTCACTAAATTAAGCTAAACGTCGTTTATAATTTAATGGCCAACAGCGGAATTCGGTTCAGTTCACAATTCGGCACAGTTCACTGTCACTGATCTAATATAAACGTCGTTAATAACTACTTACCCGCCATCGAAGTGCATAATTTATTGGTAAATGGTAAACAGCGTGCAAAAAGTATTGTTAAGATAAAATATATGAGATTTTAAATAAATTATGCAAAGGAAAAAATAATTTGTGATTAGAGACAAAAACCGATCAAAATTGAATTGGTCCGACCATCCGACCAAATTTTAAATTTTTTCCGATCAAATTTGGTCGGATCCGACCAAAACGGCAACACTGATTGATTTAATGTGTTAATGTATGAGAAGTTCATACTGTAAGCTACAGGTCAGAAACATTTTTCGAGGTGAAAAATGGTTGGGGGTTTGTTGGAAATACCATACCCCAACCATTTTTCACCTAGAAAAATGCTTCCGACCTATAGCTTACAGAGTCCGCGTGATTTAATGTGGTTCTCGACGTGAAGTCCTTAACCACAGGTGAGCACCGCCCCACCAAGAACATGTTTGATACGACTGTTAGCGCCGCCCGTGAGATATCCGTGCTACCCCGCATAGAGGGGCAGCCAAGAGATCAGGAATAGGAAGCCTTACACCATTGGTATACACGATTACGTGGGAGAACAAACGCCCCGTTTTCGCATATCCGCCAGCGCGACTTCTTTCTTCCGTCCACGAGCTTGGTAAAGAGTCAGGTACTATCCAAACCTCTTCCGTGATAAGGGCCACGGATCCCATATTTCGAGGATATGCACCTGCCTAGCATACTTCGTTACAAGTAACTGATATACAAGGCAACTACATAGCCTCTACCAGCGATTTTGGTGGCAACCACAGCCAGCACGATCTCCCACAAGGGGGCCAACACCACCCGTGCTACCAGATAGGCATGCTCTCTGGTCCGAGTTTCGCAGTGAAGCTGCTCCCAGTTTTTACTTTGTACTAAGTAGGGGACTGGTCACCCCGGCGACAAAACATCAATCGTGAAACAATTCTACAAAATCAACACCAACAACAACATCACGTGACATTGCCATTTAAATGCTAAAATTGCAATTTAAACGGTCTAATAACTACAGTCAGACGGCTGCAGCTTTCTCACCGTGGGAGCAAGGCTATTTACACCTCTTCCGGTCAATAACAGCGACCGGCAGCCAATCTTCAGGCTTCGCCCGGTGATGCCCCCGTGGGTCCCAACAACAAGACACAAACTGAAAGGGCACGAGTTCGAGACCTTCCACGTGTCAATCCCAAACAGCACACGGTACCAGAAACAGGCCTCTGGTCAGACCTCGCGGCTAATCCACTTCCAAATTCGACTCCGACGAAGTCCGGGACTGGCAATCCCTGTGTTCGCAGGGTTCAGCAGTACCGACAACGAGATCCTAAACGGCTGAATAACTAGCTTGAAAAAGCCAGGATCACGAAAAACGTTTAACCACTACAAAAGGGAGACACCGATAGAGACCAGTGAAACCCACAACAACAACTAAACCGTCCTAGCGCGCCGACTCGCGAAAACACGAGAGGCAAACCGCGTTGCCACACACAACGCATCCGGAGACAGAAGCATACTACTCACACACCACTCACCACCGGATCTGGTGACACCCATGCCGACTAAATCCCTAAAAGCCCCGTAAAGGGGACACTCGCACAAAACATGGAGCCAATCTTCGATTGGCGCTTCGCAATCACACGACTCCCGATCCGCAAGTCTCATTCTGTGCAAGAATGCATTTAACGACCCGTGACCTGTCAGTATGAAACCAAGGCTTAGGTTGAAGCTAAACTCAAGGTTCTTCCCGACGAATTCTACATCCGGTATAAATCTATACGTTACTCGACCGTTGGTACTGGAATTCCAACGGCCCTGCCACTCAGATGTGACTAACGCATCTAACCGAGCCCGCCGCTCACTTCTACTCATGCTCTCTGCTCCAACTATGAGCCAATCTGACTCACCCAGTGCGTACCCCCTCTTGATTTTGAAGTCCATGCTACGACGCATCACCTCTAGATCAAGAGGAGTGGCACCCATCAAAACTTGTAGGGCCTCTGTAGACACGGTAGGACATACTGGAATACATGCCACTAACATTACTCTCTGAACAGAGAATAATCGACGTTGCCCGAAGACGCTTCTAGCAGTTTCGCACCAAACAGAAGACCCAAATGTTGCCATGGCAACAAGAAGGCCCCTGTACACGGTCCTGACTACTTGACGACTCAGACCCCACTCACTCCTCATAACACGCCTAACCTTAACTACAACGCTCGTCAGTTTCTCGCGAAGTCTCCCTATATGAGGCAAAAAGTTCACCCTTTCTCCCATGGTGACTCCGAGGTACTTCACCTCCGTGGAGTAACGGATTGTGCCACCACCATTTAAACGCACAGTTGGAAAATGGGACTTGAAAGTACCCTTCAGCAACATGGTCACTGTCTTTTCCACCGACAAACTAACTCCTACACGCTCGCCCCACCGAGTGACAATACTCATCATAGCCGAGGATAGCTGTTCCAACTCGGAACGAGAACTACCCTCGACCATGATAAGCAAGTCATCATCGTACGCACATATCTTGCATTCGGCCTCAAGCTCATGCAAAAGCAAGTCCATCATCAAATTCCACACAAACGGTCCACAAATGGAACCCTGTGGACATCCTCGGACCACATCAACACACTCAGAACTATTTGCCCCGACTATCACTGCTTTTCTGTCAGAGAAGTAACTTCTCCAGAGTGCTACTTCCTGACACCCTAGCCCCGCTAGTCTTTCTTCCACGCTCGCCCAACTCAGATAATCAAACGCACCTTTAAAGTCGATGAAAACACCCAGAAGATACTTCTGAGTACACTCTACAACAGCTCTCCTCACGTGCGCCCAGGCATCTTCGACACTTCGGCCCCTTACAAAGCCGAACTGCCAACGGCACATGCTGTCAGCGACTCTCTCATTTAGTCTCTGCACCAGAATCCTCTCCAGTACTTTTCCAAATACTGGTAAGAGACTGATACCCCGATAAGAACGAGGATTACTCCTGTCCTTATCGATTGACTTCAAGAGTACAATGACACGGGCTACCTTCCACTCGCGTGGAAAATATCCCTCATGTACACACCGCCCATACAAAGCCTCTAGGTATTCCGGAATAGCCTTCCAGACGCTTTTATACATCTCTCCAGCTATTCCATCCATACCAGGTGACTTTCGCGACTTAACCAACGCCATGCTTTCTGCGATCTCTGATCTTTCCAGCTCGGGTGCAACAGTCTCAACTTCCCCAGAAGAAGAAGAAGAGGCCACTGCCTCCGCTCTCGGAAAGAACTCCCGCAGCAAAACTTTGACGCAATCACTCCAGGAAGTAAGAATGGCATCGCCATCTTTCAACCCGGAGAGATCTGTCCTCCTACCTCTGCCAAGGCAGATTCTATAAACATGACCCCAAGGATCATTCCTATGGCAGGCAACAAACTGCCGCCAATCTTCCTCTTTCACGTTTACAAGCATATCCTTGTAATCGCTGAGGCAACTTTTGTACGCTGATCTGAGCTGGTCAAGATCACTAGCTTCGTTCCGTTTGCCCCTCTGGAAACGTTTCCTGAGACGGCGCACTTCCCTCCGCTTGAGTGTCAACTCACGTGTCCACCATCGTAATCTTCTCAAAGATTTCTTGCGACACCTTTCAAGGAGATCGTCGTTAGCCCTATGAACAACTTCGCGTAAACACGAGACTTGCTCATCTACGGTCCTACGACGAAAGACTTCTATTGGAATCTCGCTAGCCTCAGCTGCGATGAATTCACCATACACATCCCAGTTCACATCCCTGGATCGCCACCGCACGCTGTCTAAGCTGCTAACTTCAGTCCGTTCGTAAGTGAAATCAATTACAATGTAATTGTGATCACTTACGGACGGTCTGACCCTCCAACTAAACTGAAACGTAATCAAAGCTGCGCTATTCGCAATCGTCACATCTATATCGCTAACTCCTCTACCATTATCAAAAGTGTACTGCTCACTCGGCTCATTCAAGGCATGAAGGCGGCCCGAAACAATCCATTCACTTAGCATCTCTCCCCGGTAATGGTTTTGCGACCCAGTCGAAAGTCTGGGTGTTTTGCTAAACCATAGCGGGTTTGATGCGTTAGCGTCTCTCCCTAGGCCGAGAGGGTTACTACTCGCAAGTAGTAGTACCGTGTCCATATATGCCAAATACGGCTCTAAAGGTTCAGAAAACTTGCAGTAACTGCTACACAAAAATATCCGTCCGAAACCCCCTTCTACACACACGCAAACCCCCCAAGTCGGTCCTAGAAACTACGGTACACTCTACGTTACCGTCATTCACGACCACCGCGGAGTTAAGTCTCAAATCAGCGAAGACCCGCATACTCGCAGTCAAACCTGTAATGACACCATGGCCACTAGCAGGTTCCTGAATGAGAGCAAAACTACCATTACCTCCTCTACCTCGCACATTGCCGACATTGCCCTACCACAATTTATTTGTAGAATTGTGTGTCCCATACTTAATGTCCAGCCCTCGCTTTAGCCAGCATAACGCTATACATGGGACAGTCCTCAGTCATCATACGATGAGCCGAGGGTTTCCCCTGGAAAGCGCAGTTTCTGCAGTGAATTGCGTTACCGCAATCCCTTGCACAGTGACCCTGCTGTCCACACCGAGAACAGGCATTCTCTTTCCATCTGCACTCCCTAACGTAGTGATCAAACGACAAACACCTGAAACAGCTTGGCACCGGATCAAACGGTCGTACGCGGAATGAAAACCACTTAACGTAACAACGACGCGATGCTAGCAAAGGCTCAAGGGCCGAAGTCCGCCCTTCCAAGACAACGTTTGTTGTTCCGCTCTTGGAACTATCCCACGGCCGACTAGTGAGCCGGACACCACTCTTAAACTCCTCAAGCGAGATCCTGTCCTTGAGGTTTTCTCGAAAACATCACCCATGAACTCGTCACGAGTGATCTTCGAGTCGACCCCTTGGACAACAACCCGCAGCACCGTAACGGTGAGCCCAGCCTCCTCAAACTTGGTATTCTTGGCAATACCCGCACGCTCCGCTACAGATGGTGTGCGTATTAATACGCCACCACCACGAAGCGCCCTGATCTCATGGACACGCTCTCTTAAAGTGGGCCCCACCTCACTCACCACCTTGCTAGCCACATCCTTGGCAGTTTGGCCCTGACGGCCCCGCACCACCAAGGACCAAGTCTCGACGGGCTTCAAAACCGGTGCAGTGACTACCGAACAACCTCCTCCCACAGCTACAGGGGCAGTCGCCACTGGAGCCGGTGCGAGGAACGTTGCCGGCGCGGTGGGAACCGCGGGTCGAACGGCACTCCTACTGCTCTCCCTGGGCTTAGCATCAAGACGGCCCCGAAGGCGCTCGTTTTGAGCTAGCAGACCTACTACGAGTGCCTCGTACTCCGAAGAGTAACCGAGGACCCTCGCAACCAATTCCTTACTAACATTGGCCTCCATTAAATCGGAGACCAACCTACGGGTGACCGCCTGTGTCCGCTCTACAGCAGCACCGACGTCACCCAGTCCGCTGGGACCTACGCGGCTACGGCCACGACCACCATCGCTGCTGGCGGGGGCTGCCGTACCAACAGGTACAGTTGGCAGCGGACCCTTCGACATGCCTTTCGGCGTACCAGCAACACGCAATATCTCGCCTACCTTACTAATAGTAGACCTCATCTCCTCAGCAAACGTACTGACACTACTGGTGCCAGCAACCAACTTGGCGCTGCTACTACCAGCAACCCCCTTCTCTACCTGCCTGGGCACCACTTGTGCCCCTCTTCGGCGCTTAACCATACCCCAACAACAAGCACAAGTAAGTATTCAAGAAAATAAACACTTACCAGATTTTGCAGTTACTTACTACAAACAACAAGTACTCTAATGAGCACTATGGCGACTTGTTTACAAAATTGGCGAACCAAAAGTTGTAAACAAGTTACCGTTTCGCACAACAACAGCGATCACAGCAACGATGCTATGAACAAACCAGTTACCGCACAAACTCACTAACACTTTCGCAAAAATTACCACTTTAGAAAATCTATCACTGACTATCCGAAAACACGTCTGATCGCAACGAATGCTCACAAACCAATGAAGTACAGGAGCAGTATGACTTCCACGCAATAACACTCCTACGCGAGGCAGAGTCAGCCCAAGCCCGAATTGCTGTTTTATTGGCGGACAACGCCCGCCGGATAGAAGCGAGATCGACGAGCTACGGGCGCAGTTTGAAGCAGCTCAGACCCAGTTCCAAAGGCGAGTCGTTGGACTGGAGCATAAAATAATTCAGCTGACCAAACAAGCCGCAGAGTCCGAGGCCAGAAGTCGACGCTTTGAGGAGCGACATGCCCAGCTCCAACGCCAACTCGATGAACTGCAGCGCCAAAACCAACATCTAGCGCGCGAACAAGAGCTGGCCAAGGCACGCCATGAAGAACTGGTCAAGCAGGACAAGACCCCAGGACCAGCAGTAGCAAGGGTATCCATCTGCTATTTACCACCTTCAGTAGTGGGCGACCCTTTGCCAAAGCTAAGGAAAATCTTCGAGCAGCTATCAATCATCTGCAGCTCCGAAGACTGAGATCGTGTCAACCACCCTCCTGGTGGTCCAACCAGAACAAGGTCAAATTACGCTCGAGTGCAAAACACCGGCACTCAAATTCGAGCTCCTAAATCGTTTCGCAAGGCTGCGCGACCATAGCCGAGAAGCGCTCCGACGACTGGAGATTCGCGACAGGGTAGCCGTGTCAGCCCTTTATAAGACGGTGATCCGACGCGTCTCCGGGAGAAAGGGGGTGAAGTTCTTGAAGCTCGTCGATGACCAGGCAATTGTCCAACTGGCCGGTGAAGAGACGCCTACAGAAGTGGAGAATGAGGAACAGCTAGAGGCCCTATTAGACTTGGTGCCGCAGACGTCGCGAGGTAGAGGAGGAGCCGGAATGAGCCGACAGTAGACAGCGTTCCAGGAGGAACCAAGTAAGAAGAAAGACCGTGAGAAAAGCAGCGGAGACAAGTGGTCTCTAGCCAAGCCTGAGAGAAGCCTATCAGCGAACGAGAAATGCGAGGGTGAGGTCAGAAGGATGTGTTCTGCTTGGGAGCCCTGAGTTATACTTAATGACTGGACTTCCAGGTGGCGGCATCACAATGACTGAACTCGAAACATTGCTCGTTTTCTCTGATAGCTATCCCTCCCATCCTTCGATGAGGTCATCAGGATGCTTGGGTTTGTGACAGCCCCATATGAGTGCATTTCACCAGCGCCACCTAGTGACATCAGTCGCTAGCCAGCAACTACCTGCCAGATTTCCCACACCTATCAACAATGACCCCCGCGACAGGGTTGTTTCGTTTCGTCAAATGGTGGTGGTTTTTCAGAAAAGTATTTGTCGCATTACAGCAAAGACAACACAAATACACGAGCCAATAGTGCAAAACTACATAAATTACAAAAATAACGGCAGCAAGAAGCGACGCACAGTTTTTCAGCCATTTTTGCCGCCACCGAGGCTATAAGCGGTACAGTCCTAAAAATTGGCATTCTGAAAAATTCAAGTGTGTGAGCAGCTTACAGTGCGTTCCATAAGTACCAGAGTGTTAACGTTATTGTGCCAAAATTCCGGAGTGAACCAGAAGTAGACAACCAGTAGGATTTCCATCAAGCCCGCAGAAAAGTAAGTATAATTTTTATGGAAAAAAGGAAGTGAGTACTGACTGCGTTTCAATAGCTTCCTAACAGCATTTTGCGTCACCCCGGTCCACACCGGAATACTCGCCGGAGCAATCCCTTACAGTACCGCGGCATCAGATACGTCAAGTTTCGACAACCAATCCCTAGTGCGCTTTGTCGGCGACGTGTCTGCTCTAGCATCCATTGCCGAAACAATGCGGTGTTCGCGGTCACAGGCGAATCCGGCCAAAGTAGCCATCTCACGTCGGAGGGTGCTGGGTTCCCTGCAGGGGAATCTGCAAAAGATTCGCGACTCCAATTCGGGCCCAAAAATAAATCGTGCCGTAAATATTACCACACATAAACATTAAGTGAATTAAATTTTACAGAAAGAAAAGTAACAGTGCTCTCTACAATACCGCGTCATCCGTAAAAACATTTTTTTTAGTAATTACATTTTACAAAAAGAAAAGTAACAGTGCTCCCTAAAATACCGCGTCATCCGTAAGAACATTTTTTAGTAATTAAATTTTACAAAGAGAAACACAACAGTGCTCGCAAAACATAACCGTGCCGCCATCAAAGTGTCCACCAGTGATCCAACCCCTCCAATAATCCAGTCGACAGTCAGCGCCAAACCGGCAGATTCACCAACGCCTAAGGGTGCAACAGTCAACGCCAAACCGGCAAACCATCTCACATCAACATTATTCTCCAGCAACACCATCACCAGCAGCCGTCCAAATTGTACACTACACACTCGCCTAACGCCATACCAATACCTGCATACTAGTGGTGGGTAACGCAGCGCTGCGTTGCGCTATTGCGCTGATACCCACGGTTGCGTTACCTGCGCTGATACACTAAGAAAAGTAGTAGTAACGCAATTGCGTTACTATTGCGTCACAACTCAGTTTCAGCGCCAAGAGCATGCAGCGCAAATGGGTCGGAGCAATTAACCCAGTAACTCTAAGAGAGCATACAGCGCAAAGAAGCTTATAACGCAAAGAGAGCATACAGCGCGAAGAAGCCAATAACGCAAAGAGAGCATAATAAAGAAAAATCAGGGAGGCTCGTGTTTTTTCTTGATTTTATTCATATAAAGAGATAAATTGTTAAGATAAAGATTTCAGACAAAAGATACCTTGTTTAGTTGCGTTTGTTGTTGACTGACAAATCGAATGTATGACATATGTATGTATGGTAAAACGAGATTCGTCGAAACTTTGGGAAATATCAAAAAACTCAATGTCTTTTGTTTTCTCAAATATTGTGCTTATGTTTACAATCAATACATAAATCTTATAAAATCTGTTATCAATATTGTACTTAATACTACTTAAATAAATGGATAAAAAAATTAAAGTAAAAAAAATAAAGTAAGGAATTCATTCAAAATCACATTAAAGTTTACTAAGCAACTTTTTGGTTTTTATGTTTATTAATTTGACGTTTTTTATTTAAAAGCAGTGGTTAAATCATCTATGCTGGTACTCTAAGTACTCTAAGTATGCTTAACTTACGCTAACTAAGAGATTATATAAAAAAAACTCAATAATCTTCATTAGCTAAATTAAAATTTAAAAACACAGTATGTGAAACTTTTGAAGTTTTTAAAGCTTCCCTTTTTTGGGTGACTATTTGTCCAGCATGAGAACATATACGTTCACAAGGAACAGATGTTACCGAAATGCATAGCCGGTTTTTTACCAATTGGTATAACCTCGGGTAAATGTGTTTTCTATGGTTCCACCAGAGTAAGGGGTCCCGAGGTTTTCCAGGAGTCAATTCCAATAATTATTCCCAACAAACCCCCAACCATTTTTCACCTAGAAAAATGTTTCCGACCTATAGCTTACAGTATGAACTTCTCATACATTAACACGCAAACAAACAATATAAGGTCATAAAACTAAATTCTAAAACTGATTTTGTTGTAGAACGAGCCATTAATAGGTAGTGCGTCCGATCGAACTTTTACAAGTTCAACCAGCACCCAAAAATGGGTTTACTCCCCTGCTTCAACCAATTCGGACTTGAATGTGAAAGAGATATTGGAAAAAAACAGTAGATGAAAAGGATATTCTTTCAAAATAAAATTCAAAATATTTTCCCATCAATTCATTAAGCGAACTTAAACAAACTTCGATAGTTCGAATAATTGTCGACCACTGTATTTTCTACAACATTAAATTGGACGCAAAATCTATGGAAAATCTAGCAATGTCCATAACAAAGCTTTTCCCAACCGAATGCGAGACGACATATTATGTACCTCGATCTAAAAAGAAGAACGCTTCTGGTAAATTGTACGACCGGTACTACAACCGAAGGAATAAAAGAAAAAATATTGAAAATCCAGCTTCAGCTTGGCCTCGCTGGCATGCTGGCGTTTCGCGCGGCCAAGCTCGCCTGGTGGGTGCAGTTCTTGCAAACCAATCTGTACACATGGGCAGTAACAAAAAAGTCATGTCAGCCTTAAGTCGACAAAAAATTTAAGGGACCCGAAGCAAGACAAAAATAAAGGACAGACATATACCCACTTTAGACACTCAAAACATGCTTCTGGCAGGTGTTTCGCCAAGAATTTCCCTTCTCTTGGAATCCTGTGGGATTCGCTCCATGACACCATTCGCGGATTCATATGGTATCCCAGACATATTCCTCTACTTACTTTTTTTTCCCTACCACAACCAAATTATCTTAGGCCTCCATACTAAAAAGACATAATTTATCTTTTGCAAAACGTTATAAACATCGCTTCTTTTATTTTGCGGTAATAAGTCACATTTTCTTAAAATTTGAATTACTGGCACTTTTCTAAAAAACTGATTCGCAAATATATTTAAAAACAGGAAAAAGGTTCAGCAAAATAAACAAAATAAATAATCATGAATCGTTGGGAATTAATTAAGCCACATTAAAAGTTATCTTCCTTCTAGTCTTTGTATCGCCGGACAATGCTCATTCCAGATGGGGCAGCGATTGGTTGCTGATGTTGGTGTTGATCGATGAGGTTATTGTGTATTCGTGCAGTATTTGTATGTTTCAGTAGTGTATATTGTATGTTTCTATCGTACATTTATCTTTAAATAAAAGTCCAGCTACCAGTTATGTTCATTTAGGTTAGGGACGACACTTTGGAATTTGATGAGGAATAACGGCTCAAATAACTAAAACCTAACGTTATCAGGCCTGATCTCATTCTTAACTCGTTAGTAATTTTCCCCTGATTTTTCCAGGGTTAGATCAAAACATCAAACGATACTCTAATGTCTGCCCTACCGATCACGGTTGCAAGTAGCCTATTTATTATTTTTTCCTATCTGTTATTTTCACATGTTCTGTATTACCGTATACAAATACAAGTATAACCTCGTTAATATAATACCTCTGCGCCCCAGATGTGATGGAGCTATACTGGATCAAATGGTTTTCCCACGTTGCGGCAGAGGATGTTCAGCAATTTCGATGGTTATCTTTTAATTAAGTTTGTTTCGAGGGAACTGTATTCATATATATGTAAAATTTTATGAATTGTCTTTTATTCTTTAATTTATTTATTTCTCCGTTAATTGTTCTGTTTTTTTTAGCACAGTTGATAATTGTTCAGTTTAAATTAATTCGTGCATTTTTCTTTTAATTTCCCATTATAGGTATTTTAACTGACTTTTCCCCTCTGGGTGTGGATGCGGTAAAACCACTTGTCAATTGTAGATTTTGCATCTCTTTCACGTAAGTGTATCGTTCATATGATTGTCTTCTTGTTTATTGTTAATTCTTAAATAAAGATTGATTTTTTTTGAAATATTAAATTTCAACAAACGTTAAATTTTTTTTTTAATTGGGTGGGCCAATAGTTATTTTCCCAGAACCTCCGTGCTGCTGCCGATCAGAACCCAAAAAGGAAAGGCCATTTTCCTCCTCAATTGCAGCCATACTTTTTCCTCCTGTCTAAATGACAGATGGCTCAAACCGTTCCCTACATCCCAGTTTGAAAACAACTGAACATTGTAGCAGTGTTGCATTCGGCTAATGTTCAGCACTTTCAAACAAAACCTCACCTATAGATGGCGCTATTTCCACAGTGGCGTTGTATCCCAACGTGCACACCACAAACCCAACCATCCAGCTACAGCCCTGTAAAAGGATGGGAGGGAAAAACTTCGCCGCACGTTAATCAATTTAATGCATACCTACTAGTTTGAACAGACCTTAAGGCTTCCTAAAATCAACCGCCGATCTTGCCGATTACAAGTCATGTTTTTTTCCTGGGTTCGGCCACATCGCATCTGATAATTTTATTTCAAAGGATTTCCTAGGTTGAACGGTATAAAATAGCTTAGTGTGTGAGTGAACTTAATTGGTAGAGTCAGACAGTTTGTCGACGGTACCGTGTCGCCTTACAATAAATTGCTGAACCGGCAGTATGAATCAGTCCACATTCAGTGTTTAGTGCTTCAAGTGTTCAGTCGTGTTCGGAAGAAAATAATTGTGCTAAGTGATAGTGGAAAATCTTTGTCTTTTGGAGACAAATTTTTTGAAATTGCCTTTGGCAAAGTGAAAAGCTATAAAAATTTTTTTTTGAAAAATTTTGAGAATATCCGTAAAAGATATAGACTGAAAATCGGAAAATTTTTGTAAAAGTTAACTAAAAGAGAAAAAAAAACTCTAAATTAAAGTTAAAATTTGAATTGACTAAAATTGTGAAAAGCTTTTTTAATATTTATTAATAAAGGAAAAATCGCCCAAAATCAGTGCTTAGCTGCATGTTGAAAGAGGAAACAGCCTCGCTAATGATTTCCACTGGATTTTGAATAAAGAAGACAATTGATTTGAATTCAAAATATAATTTATTTCAATCAACGTTTCTTATATTAAAATTCCTAAAATACAATTTCAAATTAGTTAAATTCACAAAGTTTAACCGAAGTGAACTTACTTTTTGGTCTGGAAACCACTAGAATATTAATTTCTATAAAAATTTAATTTATAAAAATAATTTAAATTAAATTAGCGACAGTCACCACGTCTAGCCAAGCTAAGTACCAATTTATAATTTAAAAAAATGGCGCTGTGTAATAGACGCGGGAAGCGCAAAAGTACTCCGAAAATTCATTTGACATTTACAAATCATTAAACAAATATAATCTAAACAAAATGAACATATCTTAATTTATGCAGATTTGCCAGTGGCGGCAACATTCCCCCCCACAGTATGACAAGAAGGGTCTTCGCTGGCATACTCTTCATGGGAAGACACGTCCAAAACTGCAAGCTTCGCTACAGGCCTTTCTAAGATTCCGTGCGCTGTTAGCACCTTCGCACTTCTTACTTGCCCATCTTTTGCCAATCTGGTTTCAAGTACTTTTCCTCGAGGCCTCACATTTCGTGGAAGAGAAGGGTCAACAACTACCACTAAGTCCCCCTGACACAAAGGTTTTGGTTTTTCGAACCACTTAGACCTGCACGTTAATGTGGGCAGATACTCTGCCACCCACTTTTTCCAAAAAATGTTGGCGTACTGTTGCGAAAATTGCCAATTTTGTTTTAATATCACGCCACTATCAGTACAAGTGGACATTGGCTTAAGTCCACTAGAGCTGCCCACTAGAAAGTGATTAGGCATCACTGCTTCATCGGTTTCATCATCGACAGGAACATAGGCAAGAGGTCTAGAATTGACAATATTTTCAACCTCGATCAACATACTCAAAAGCAACTCGTCGCCAGGAGTCCTTAATGGCATAATTTTGTACAAAACAGTTTTCACCGAACGTACCAGTCGCTCCCAAGCGCCTCCCATATGAGGGGATGCAGGTGGATTAAAATTCCATTTTGTTGTTGTGCTGGTAAAGGTTTTAACAAACTCATTTTTATCGACGTCTGCCAGTGCCTCACGAAGTTCTCTTTCTGCTCCCACAAAATTTGTGCCGTTGTCGCTAAAAAATTCTCGTGGAATACCTCTTCGAGCCATAAAATTACGAATAGCCAATATGCACGAGCTGGTTGTGAGCGAATGTGCAACCTCGATGTGGATGGCTCTAATTGTCATGCATGTAAACAGGCAACCGTATCTTTTTTCTTTATGACGATTTACATTTATCATAATAGGGCCAAAAAAATCGACCCCAGTGTAAGTAAATGGAGCTTTATACGAAGCTAGACGAGAACGAGGTAATTTTGCCATTTGAGGAACATTGGGTACCGCTTTGTGTATTTTACACCATTGGCATTTTCGAATCAAATATTTGCACGTAACACGAAGTCTGGAAATCGAATATTTCTGCCGAAGTTCATTGATTACCGTTTCATGGTTCGTGTGAGAATATTTAGCATGGTAATGAAGGATAATGAGGTGTGTTAGATAATTTGATCTTGATAAAATTATAGGATGTTTCTGTTCTTCAGGAACATTTGCATTATCGATTCTACCATCGACCCTTAAAACTCCAAATTCATCCAATAGGGGTGATTTCGTATAAATTTCGCTCGATTTCGATATCGATATATTTGATTCTAAACACGAAATTTCTGTAGAATATGTTTCAATTTGAGCCTGCCGATATAAAAATATTTCTGCTTTTACTAACTCCTCTTGAGTAAGTTCGCCATTTTTTATTATCTTCGTTCTTACATTATTTATAAAGCGGCAAAAATAAGCCGCCGCCCGCAGCAGACGATTCCATTTTGAAAAGCGGTTTTCATCAAATATTTTTTCAGAAAATGAAATTTTAAATGAGTGATAAATAATCTCCTCATGGGTTGTATCTTCGGAAACATAAGCACCAGGCCAATCATCTTCTTGATGATAAAGAAATTCGGGACCTTTAAGCCACCTACTCGAACTAGAAATTTGTGGAATTCGAGCCCATTTTGTTCCTTCATCTGCTACATTTTGTTTGGTAGGAGTCCATCGCCAGTCCTTCATGGAACTCATGTCTAAGATCTCAGTTATACGAAATGCCACAAATTGGTTATATTTTCGATGATCAGAATTGATCCAACTTAAAACAGTTTTAGAATCAGACCAGAAAAATTTTTTAAAAATTTTAATTTTATGATTTTCGCAGATATATTTTGCAAAGCGAGCACCTATTAACGCATCCATAAGTTCAAGGCGTGGAATTGAAGTAATTTTTATTGGTGCAACTCTGGTTTTAGATCCGATTAGGGAGCAAATTATTGTTTCATTTTTCACCAATCGAAAATAGCACACAGCAGCATAACCATCTCTGCTAGCATCCACAAAAGTATGAAGTTGAACCTCAACACCATCATACGTTGGTAAAAGTTGTAAATAACAACGAGGAATTTGTATTTGTTGAATATTTGGCAAAACATTTATCCAATGGGTCCACTTAGTCATTAAGTCTTCCGATATTTCTTCGTCCCAGTCTATTTTGGATCTCCATACTTCTTGCAGCAAAATTTTAACATACATGATGATGTTGCCGATAAGACCCAGAGGGTCATAAATTGACATTACCAAACGAAGCATTTCGCGTTTCGTTGGTATTTTTCGGAACGAAAATATATCGCTTTCCATAAGCCATTGTGAAATTTTGAATGTTATGACATCTTTCTGGTGTTCCCAGAACACTCCGAGAACCTTTTCGATTTGTTTCTCCTCATTGATATTCAAACATTTTTCACCATAAGAACAACTATCAGAAATTGTGTTCTGCACTTCTTTACTATTGGAAATCCAATTTCTTATATTGAATCCACCTTGACGATGAACATATTTGACGTCAGATATTAAATTTATGGCCTCTTGTGGAGTGTCAACTGATTCCAAAAGATCATCCACGTAATGATTTTCTTTGATTGCCTTAACAGCAGCAGGGTAATCATTTTCAAATTTTGCAGCATTTAAATTTTTAATATACTGAGAAATGCTAGGAGCGCATGTGGCACCAAAAATCATCACATCCATTACGTAAACTTCAGGCTCTATATTTTCATTACAATTGCGCCATAAAAATCGTTGGACATCACGGTCCTCAGATCTTATAAAAATTTGGTGAAACATTTCTTCAATGTCCCCGCAAACAGCAATAGATTTTTGCCGAAATGAAAATAAAACAGCTGGCAATGATGCCAACATGTCTGGCCCTTTTAATAAAAATGAGTTTAAGGAGACTCCACTTGATTTTGCTGCAGCATCCCAAACGACACGCGATTTTCCTGGTTTATTCCTGTTAAAAACAGCGAAAATTGGAAGGTACCACTTTTTACCACGAATATTGATTTCATCTCGATTTAATTTTCGAATGTAACCCTTGGATTTATACTTTTCTATAGTGGTTTTGAAAACATTTAAAAGTTCGTAGTTATGTCTTAATTTGCGTTCAAGACAGAGTAGGCGTTTCATTGCCATTGCATAGCTGTCGGGCAAATTTAAGATGTCAAATTTCCACAGTAAAGGAGCTTCAAAGTGACCGTCTATTCTTTGTTTTGTAAACTTATTCAGAAGACTAAGGGCACGCTCATCATCTTTACCTAATAGCGGATCTTTAGAACAAACTCCTACACTATCAAGGGAGTAGAAACTTTTAACTAAATCGTCTAAAACTTGATCGCTTTTAACACACTCGCACAAATGAAAGTTATAATGCTTACTTGTTTCTTTTGTTTCAGCAATAGCTCCATAAATTAGCCATCCAATTTGTGTACGTACGGCAACCGGCTCATGGGGAGCACCTTGTCTTATTTTAGATGAAATTCCCAAATTGAAATGATTAAGGCCAATCAATATCTTTGGTGCAGCATTGTAATAACTTTTTATAGGCAAATTCCTTAAGTGTCGGAATGATGTTGACAAGTTTTCGTAATTTAGTGACTGCGTAGGTAAATTAATTGTAGTCACTGTACTCACATTTAATGGTACACGCTTGTTATTACCGCCTGAAATATAAATAGTTAATTTTTTTGAACTATTTTCACACCTTTCAATACCTCCAGTCCACTTCAGGCACAAAGGGTTGGCCCTCCCTGACATTTCCAACTCATCCATCAGCGTTTCATCCATTAAACTTATGGATGATCCCTCATCAATAAACGCATACGTATTCACTATTTTATTTTTTCCATAAATTTGGATTGGAATTATTTTAAATATCACATGTGTTGCAATGTCACTATGTGTATTAATTATTTCACTATTTTCAACAATATGCGTGTTGCTGTTATCTTTAATTTTATTTTCACTACAGACAGTGTTATTATTATTGTTATTAATATTCTCTTCATGAGAATAGCGATGTAGTGAAGGGTGATGATAATATTGACAACCCTCTACACCGCACTGTGTTTTTTTTCTACACTCACCGCTATGTTTAAACAGACAGGTTTTACATAGTTTGTTTTTGCGTACAATATTCCACTTGTCACCACGATTTAGACAAACGTATTTTTGGCAGTTTGCAATTGCCTTGCAGTTGTTGTTGTTACACACAAAACATTTTCTATCATTACTATCTTCACTATGAGTATGTATGTAACCTTTGCTATGATTGCTGTGTGTCGTTTGTTGTTTCTGAGTCTTTTCTCTTCTGTTATTAAAAGAGCTTTCAACTGTTATACAGCTGGCAGATATCCCAATGTTAAATACCCAATTTGCAAATTCGTACAGATTAGGTTTCTTGTTTTTATTTATCAGCTGTAACTTTTGTGTACCCCATTGTAATTGATATGATGGTGGTAACTTTTGCAGCAATTCTTGTAGAAGTGATGAATTATTTATTTCGTCTAATAAATTGGTTGCTTCAATTGTGGCAATCAAGCTTCTAACGCTTATTGCAAATGTCGTAAATGAGGGTAAGTTATTTTCATCTATGGAAGGGGTGTGTTTAATACGATTTTTAATGGAATTTACTATCTTTTCAGGTTGGCCATATAATAGCTGCAGTATTGACATTACCCAAGACACATTTGAGGGATGAATCAGTAGGTGCTGTACACTTTTTAATGCGTCTCCTCTTATAGATTTCTGCAAACGGATGAGATTTTCAGCATCTGTGAAGCCACATAATTTATTCGACCAGTCGTAGGTGGACGCAAACAACGGCCACTCTTCTGGTAGGCCGGTGAAAGACGGCAATTCCGTTGGCAATGACTTTCGGGCTTGAAGTTGTCCCAGATTCAACGGTGTTGTGGTAGAGAGATTTGGTAACATATCCAACGGCGCAGCGTTTGCAAAATTCTGACCTTCATTTATGGGAACGTTTTGTGGATGGTTATACGTACAATTTTGGGTGGAAGTGAAAGCCGAATAATTTGGCGGATTTAAATTAGAAGTTTGGTGTGCCGATTGGCGGGAAGCATTAGTAGTGTTTAAATTCCAAGTGACGGGTGGATTAATTGATGTCGTATTAAACGTTGTAGTCGACTGTGGGTGAAACAAAGCCGAATGATCCTGTAGCTGTTGTCGTTGCTGGTAGCCAGTGTGGGCTGGAACGCCTGTTGTTAATGTGGCTACTGCTGGTGCAGACGGTGACATTGTAGCAGCGGCGGTTCTACTCGGCGGATTATTAGAATAAGTTGAATTTTGTGATATAATATTTTCCCTAGCATTTATTGTATTCAAAACATTTGTTTGAGCATTAAACCGAACATTTTCATTCGGCAAGCAAGATGCTTGCTGCTCTGTTCTTTTATTTAAATTTATACTTTTAGGTGGTGCTTTTGGATCGTAAGGGGCACGATTTGGGGAGTCCACGGGGTTTGGAAGGTCATTTAACCAATTACGTACAGAAACCGAACGATGTGACGATGTAGTGCTATGCCGTTCTTCTTCTTGATCTTCTAGCAACTTATATTTTTTGGTTAAGTAGTCGCGGTTTATGGCTAACGAAAGGGATCGTTCTTCTTCTAGGCGTTGTAGCTCCAACCGAACATGACGCGATTGAGAGTTATTTGAGTGATGCGACGAGCGAGTTGGGGGGCGTGTAGATGTACTTATAATAGATTCATGCGACGGAGTATCTACCGGGTTAGAAATGCAAATTTGGCATTTGAAGGTTAGGTCTGATATTTCGTCTGAAGTAGCATTTGTGCATGTTTTGTGATAATTTTTTTGGCATTTTATGCAAGTTATCATATTTTGCACAGGGGGATCGAAGCAGATTGGGCAGTTTGGACTATTTTGTTGACCCTGAGATTCCATTTGTACTTACTGTGATTGGCAAAATAGGACGTTGTTAGGTAATTCTGATGTCAGTCATTGTAGAACGTTTGCGTTAAGGAAACGCTCGCCACAAAAAGAATTTTAAAATGTTGAAAGAGGAAACAGCCTCGCTAATGATTTCCACTGGATTTTGAATAAAGAAGACAATTGATTTGAATTCAAAATATAATTTATTTCAATCAACGTTTCTTATATTAAAATTCCTAAAATACAATTTCAAATTAGTTAAATTCACAAAGTTTAACCGAAGTGAACTTACTTTTTGGTCTGGAAACCACTAGAATATTAATTTCTATAAAAATTTAATTTATAAAAATAATTTAAATTAAATTAGCGACAGTCACCACGTCTAGCCAAGCTAAGTACCAATTTATAATTTAAAAAAATGGCGCTGTGTAATAGACGCGGGAAGCGCAAAAGTACTCCGAAAATTCATTTGACATTTACAAATCATTAAACAAATATAATCTAAACAAAATGAACATATCTTAATTTATGCAGATTTGCCAGTAGCGGCAAGCGCATGGAACGTAAAGGGCTCAAAAGACTTAAGACACGAGCGTAGTATTTTTCATTTTCATTTATTATGTCCCTAAAATTCATTCCAATAAAGTCTCTTAAATATAACTTAAATCTATCATTACTTATTTTCCTACATTTAATAATCAGCCTTATTACGAATCTCGTTCTCGTATTTCGACTACGACAGTTTTGTAAAAGATTAAAGACAAGGTTGGCGTGTTATCTTTAATCTTTTACAAAACTGGCGTAGTCGAAATATGACAACGACACTCGTAATAAGGCTGAATATTTACAGAACTATATACTTCACACTAACTTAAGTTGCAGCAACTACATACAAAACAATCGGGACGAAAAAACTAAACAAACTACTGCCCACTAGAGGCTTCCCCAAAAATGGACTACGAAAAAGGGGAAAAATCTCACGAACGTAGTACAAATTCGCTAAGGTGAGAAGTGCGTAGTAGGCACGGAATTGACAGAACTAACAAACCTAATTTATAAACCTGAAAAGTGACTAAAATGAATCCGTCCAACATGGATAAAGAAATTGAACATAAGATGAAAAAGGAAAAAGGAGTCCAGATCTGTGTCTGGAAGTGATTCTGACTCTGAAAAAAAGGAATTAAGAAATATAATCAAGACATTAAAAGACCAAAAGGATCAAATGCATCACACAATTCTCCGTTTACAAAGAGAAAATGATGAGATGATTACAATTAACCAGCAAATCATACTAACGAACAGTGAAATACCATCAAACGAAGACGAATGTGATATGGAGGCCGAAGCCGTAGGCTCCATGAGGAACATTTCAATTTTCGAAGACGCCAATGACCAGGAATCCGGTTGGCAAAAAGTTAAGGGAGTGCAAGAGGCCAGAGACTTCCCACCGCTGGATCCGCCTAAGGGATTACAACAATTACAACCAAATAGACAACAGCAAGATACTCATACACAACAACAGGCAGCGCAAAAGAACGCCAGACAACATCAGACTCCTGTCAATATTGAGAATATTAAACCGAAAAATTCAAAGCCCACCCATATTTAAAGTATATAATGTTAATGTAAAAGATTTAGCGGCAAAGCTCAGGGATATTCTGGGCATACTCTTTTTACTTACGATAATTAACAAGAATTTGGTGAACCTAAAAGTGAATAGCACACAAGATCACCAGAAGGTAAGAAACTTCCTTGAACTTGGCGAATATTCTTTTTTTACGTACACTCCGAACGAATTGAAGCCGTTTTCGGTCGTGATAGACGGGCTCTCTGCGTCATACGAAGAGGAAGACCTGAGGCAGCACCTTGAAGGCCTTCAGGTCAATTTACAAATACTGAAGATCATAAAGCTGAGAGGGTACCAATGGCTGGTCCACATTGCAAACGATTCCGATATAGAGAGTTTGTACTCTATACAATACATATTACATTGTAGAGTGCGAGTTCGACGCTATAGGCAGAACTGCATAGTCCAGTGTCGTAACTGCCAACGATTTCGACACATTTCGTCTAATTGCAGGATGCAATACAGATGTGTCAAGTGCGGTGTGCCCCATGGCCCTGCCAATTTCAAAGTACCGACTAGGGGGAACAATACGGAGGAAATTGTTACCACCGATCCGTTGACCGGGAAATTGATAAAAAAAAAAGTTGGCCTACCGGTAAAGAGCGCAAATTGTGACCAGGAGGGTCATGTGGCAAGCTCGCGCTCCTGCCCCACGGGAAAAGAGATTCTTAGAAGAAAAGAGGAAAGGAAGGCCTCCAAGAGTCTGGCCCGAATTCCGGGACCAGGAAGAGTTCCAATGTCTGGCGCTGTAGATGGACGCCAGTATGCTGGAGTTTTAAGAGGTAATGCTACTAGTGGCTACACGCAAGGCGGAAGGCAGTCCGATGCTGCCTTGGCTGATAATACTTTTAAATTAATAGATGGCGATTGCCGCAAACTACTAGGGAAAGACTTTTACACGTGCATGCAAAAAATAGGCAATTTCGCCAATAGATACCGGCAGCTCTCCGATGAAGGAGAAAAGGCCAATGCGCTCTTTGGATTACTCCTCTCCATGCGTCTTCATGACTAAACAAACCAAATGCATACTTATTAACATCAACTCCGTTGTGTCCAAACACCGGAGACACTACTTAAGATTATTTTTGGATCAGCACAAACCGGATGTCCTAATGCTGGCGGAGCATAGGCTAGGAGTTAGGCATAAATTTGAAGTGAATGGCTATAAGACCTTTAGGCAGGACAGAATTGGAAAAACTGGCGGAGGAACTGCAATACTGTTGAAAGATAACATGAAAGGAGAGAGGATCTTCCATGACACTGGAAAAATTGAGAACACGACTATTCGGGTACGTCTTTTGAACGGCGAGTACATAATTTTCGGCGCATTTTACAATGGTCCTAAGAATGTTATAGGTAAATCTGAGCTTGATGCTATTTCGGAAATTGTCGGAAATAGAAATAATGTGGTTATTGGCGGCGACTTTAACGCTAAACATCCACAATGGGGTGGTTTAGTCGAGAACAAAAATGGACAACTTCTACGAGAATGGCTCATGTTATGTCCCAATCTTGAGATCAACCCCACAAGAGAACCCACGAGAGTTACACCAACATCGGGATCATTTATAGACATTTTTATTACCAGCGTTTCATCCGAAGGACTCATTACTTACGGGTATGCCTCTGACCATAGAGCTGTGGAGCTCACCTTCGTCTCAGGGGAAATGGAAAAAGCCGAAAAGGTGCTGGTCTTCGACTACAAAAGTTTAAGGAAATATCGCTTTAACATCAAGCTGAAGGAGGAACTGGAAGATTGTGCCATCCCAAAATATAGAAACTTGAGCACACGAGAAATAGATGTAGCCGTCGATACAGTTACCGAGGCTTTCAGGGAGCCATGGAAGCGAGTATGGATAAAACGACTCTGAGACTGGGATGTATGCGGAAATTGACAGAGAATATACTCTCCCTAATACGACAAAAAAAAGACATTACAACGAAGATTCCACCGAACCCTGGAAAGAGATAGGAAGAGAACTCTGGCTGCTATAATTAAAAACGCTGAGAAAATTATAAAAATGCCATACTTCAATTCGAGCAAAACATCAGAGCCGAAAAGCTATACTTAATAAAACTGGGCAACAACACCTAACAGCAGATTAAAATGCATGCTAGAATCTCAAAGAGATGTAAAATCCCACCCCTGACAGATCAGGACAATGGGAAAGTCGTAGAGGAGAAAAAGATTGCTGATTTAATGGCGAACCATTTTGCTGAGGTACAGACGGTCAGCAATAGTAATTCGGAGATAACTGAAGAGTCGGTTAGGGCAACCGTAACAACCCTGAAAGACCTTGGGCCTATAACAGATTTCAGCATTTCGCAACCTGCTGATGGTACGGGCGAGATTCCACCGCAGGTCGAACATATAACACCAGAGGAAGTTGGCTCTGCCTTAAATAGCCTGAATTGTAAGAAGAGTCATGGAAACGACGGAATCTCCAATTTTGTCCTGAAAAACCTGGCCCAGAATCTTGGGCGTTTCTTGCTACACTTTATAACCAATGTTTGAACACTGGCTATTTCCCGAAAAACTGGAAATATTCCCGTGTCGTTCCTATTTTGAAGCCCGGAAAGGACCCTACAGCCACAGGCCCATATCTTTATTACCGAATTTAGGAAAACTATTTGAAAAACTAGTTTATGCAAGGGTAAAGAACCACATAGAAGACAACAATATTTTCAAGGACTGTCAGTTCGGATTTAGACAGGGATTGTCAACAGATCATGCCTTGATTTCACTGGCCGATACCACCACCAAGGGTCTAAACAGAAGATGCGCGACCATAGCCGTTAGTCTCGATTTTGAGAAGGCTTTTGATACTGTGTGGCAGGAAGCCATAGTTCACAAAATGAGGGTGATACATAATTTTGATGTGATCACTACCAGGATTATCACTGATTTCCTGAAGGACAGCACATTTGCGGTACAGGTTGAACGAACGGAATCGGAAGTCATTGAGGTTAGGGCGGGTGTCCCACAGGGATCCATCCGTGGCCCCGTCCTATATAATATATTTTTAGCAGATCCGCCAGACCCACCCCCGGGTCTGAGTATGATAATATACGCCGATGACATCCTGATCACGGCCACGGAATCCCTGGCAAAAAGGGCAAATAAAAACTTGAATAATTTTCTGGCGACTCTCGCCGAATACTTCGGAAAATGGAAACGGCATATAAATGTGCCCAAATGCAACACCATAATATTTAAGGGCCAAAGGGGAATATTATACAAAAACGCGAGAGGCTACATACCTACAATAGCAGTTAATGGTGTACGAATAGCTAACAATAAAATATTTGGGCGTAGTTTTTCAAGAAAACTATAGCTTCATAGAACATGCCAATTATATCCTGACGAAAAGCAAGAAAGCAGTCGTGGCGTACGGTAGCGTATTAAAGGGAAAAAAGGGTCTAAGCCCCGAGGTAAAGCTCGCGATCTATAAGACCATAATAAGACCAAGATTAACTTATGCGTTCCCAGCGTGGAGCGTAATTTCCTCGCATCAAATGGAACGAGTTAGAATATTTGAAAGAAAAATACTTAGGTATTGCCTGAATCTCCTGGGCAAAAAGAATATATGGGGCGAATATTCCACCCCTGCGAACTAACGGGTCTAAGAAGGCGCCAAGATATACAGAATTGATTGTTTTATGATGAGGCGGGCCATTGTTCTCCTCAACAAAGCTTTAGAGAGCGACAACGGGTCTTTGAGGTGGTGCCTAATAGATGAAATTGATTTCACTCGCGCGTTGCAGGGAAGCTGCTTCTTTTCACCAATGTGCCTTCTGCACTTGGAAAAAATTGTGTATAACGCCAATGGTGATCTTGTGCTGTATCACAGGAGATACAGGACATTTGATTTTAATCCTGATAATGTAGTGTATGATCCCTCCCAATAACTTTGAGCTTTGTTTATTTTTCGTTTTTTTGTTTATTTCTCCCGTTTTTCTTTCTAAATAGTAGTCTTAAGTTAGTTTTAGGTTAGTTATTAAGTAAAATTTTAAAATGGACTTGTCTTTTTCATTCCTTTTTTTTGACAAAACATGAATGCAATTATTGCTATAGGCATTTTTTTAAATTAATGGTCAAATGGGCTGGCCTGCTCATTTATTTATATAATTAAAAGTCACAAATTCTAGGCATATACATTGTATATTAGAAATAATATTGGAACAAGAGATCTCTGTATTGAAAAGAATTTAGGAAATAAATATTGCTATATGCGAGTGACATACATAAAAAGACCTTAAGTAAGCAATAATGTTAAGTAAACAATAGAACCTAAGCCATAGTATAAGTTAACACAGCTAACATGTTGTCATGTAATGCTATGTTTTGTAAACACGTTGTTAGTTACAATGTTGCTCAGTACTGCTGCCAACATGGTAACATGTGGATAAGACAGTGCTCCCCTTCGAAGTCGGGCATCACTATTGGTGCCTTATCAGCTCTGTCTGATCTATCAGCAGCGGTGATGCCCAAGCAGTTGAGCTGGGCCGATCGGAGTCGGGATTACATTTTGAAACTTGGATTTAACACCAACTTCACACACAGAAAAAAATCAATGTAAAATCAACAATAATAAACATGATTCAACATTTTTTAAGAACGATTTTGCTTCATATTTGATTCCTGTCAATTTAACATGTTTGCTCTACAATTTTTAATCAAAATGTTTTCACTTCAAATCAAGTAAAAACGAGCTTAAATCAACATTATAATCATTTTAATTGTACGTTGTAGTCCTTTCAAATCATCGATGGCAAAATGTTAAAATAAGTTTTCGACCCTTTTAAATTAATTTTGATTCATTTTAAAACAACATTGAACCATTTTGAAATAACATCGCAGTGCTTGTTAAATTAAAATGACTGCCAGTTAAATTAACATTTTGTTCCTGTTGATTCATGGTCGTACAATGTTGAATTGACTCTATGGTCATTTTGAATTACATATAATTGATGTCAAATTAACATGTATCACTTTGATTTAACATGGTATGCGTGTTAAATCAAAGTGACTCTCATGTTAAAATAACATGAAACCACGATAACCCGTTTCATTCCCAGCAAAAAGTATGTAAAACAAATTGTAAAGAAGACAAAACATTTTATTTATTTAATTCACTTTGTTTTAAAAAATAGGTATACAAATAGTTGTTAATAATAAAGACAAGTCAAAACAATTATAAAATTTTATTTCTTAAATATACTTTTCCATTATTGAAAAAATTATATATGATCTTGTAGATCACCCACTTCATATGCTTGAAAATGGTCGTCAAAATAAAGAAGCTTTACTTCATAGCATAAAACAAAAAGGTTAGAAAACAAATAAAACAAATCTCCCCGGAGTGTGTCAATAGCCATTCTTGTCATAAAAATTTTGTATTGCCTTTCCTTTTATGCAATCTTGTAAAAGTAGTTGAAGTTTCTAAAAATATATCGAGAAAAAAATAAAAAGGTGCCATTAAAGAACTTTATATTACCTTTGATAATTTACAGCCTTCAGGTGCAACAGAAAAAGATGCTGGCGTCGATGTTGACCCAGAGTTGGAGTTGTTTTGCAACCAAGAAACTACTTTACCGGCTATTGTACCTGACAACGTATGAATTTCGTCATCTATTCCGAACTAAAAAATAATTTTGCAATTAATTCGGCGTAAAATAAACAGAATTTATGTTCATACCACACTTTTTCTCCATCATAAAACGTCTTTCAATACTTACTCGTTAAATAAGGCTTCACCTCTATTAGGTATAGTTGCAACACCTTGCTCAGCTCCGAATTGTCGCTTATATTAATATCAACACTGCCTTGCTCGTCGCTCAAAAAAACTGATAGATTCACCAATTCCTGATATTGCTTTCACAGCACTTGCAAAATTTGACAAATCGTTATTGCGGTTTGCTTCACCCATTATTACAAATATATTTACGTTCAATTTACTGACGATTATCAAAAATTTGTTTAACCACTGAACAATTTTTGCACAACGACGCGAACAAACTGTACTGAAATGTGATTTCTCACACCAAATAACGGGACTTCATGTTCTTCACTTTTTATGAGTGTTATTTGTTTTATTGCACCTGTTTTGCACTAACGATCTGTCTGCTTCTATGTCACATTAACGATTAGAATTTTGTCTGCATTTTACATTATTCAAAGCAGATGACAAGAGAGAACACAAACAAAACTCCGTTAGATGTTCTCTATTGGGCGGTTGAGAGTGAGTTGTATTGGTTGTTATACTTTGTCTCTGTTTTGTGAGGCAAAGCAGAGAAACAAGGCAAGGAATGTATTTACATATGTCGGTATGTTATAATAAGTAAATGTCGATATCAACATATGGGTCGTTACAAATCATAAAGTAAACATAAATTTCATTTTATTTCAGTCAGATAATTTTACGTATAATTCATTAAAAAATTAAGAGAAAATTGACGATAGATGTTTTCATTTAACATTAAAATTTGTTCCAGTCAAATTAAAGTTGAGCAATGTAAATTCAACGTTAACTTAACTGTTCAACGCTGAACATCTATCATCAATTTTCTCTTAATTTTTAAATGAATTATAAGTAAAATTATCTGACTGAAATAAAATGAAATTAATGTTTACTTTTTCGCCTGTAACGACCCATATTTTGATATCGACATGTACTTATTATAACATACAAACATATGTAAATACATTCCTTGCCTTGTTTCCCTGCTTTGATTCACAGTGTGTAGGTAATATAAGATCAACAACAGCATTCTCTAATGTAATGTCATGTTGATTTAACATTGCCCAAATATGTGTTAAAATGAACCCAGTATTAATTTAAAGACAATGTTGAGTCAAACTTGATTATACCTTTATTTTTCCATTGTCAGATGTTGTTTCAAATTCAGACAATTTTGTTTACACAATAACATTTATCAATTTAAAATCTGCAATAAATAACTTTATCTTATTAAGACAGCAATTTGTTTCAACATTGATAAATTTTATTTTAACATTGTTTGATTGCGTTGACAAATTGGCGTGGACAAACTTTTGATTTAACATTTTTTAGCCTTAATTTAATTCTTTTTCATGTTGATTCAAACTGAAACAAGACTGAAACAAAGTGAAACGCATGAATGAACAAAAATCATTGATATTCCAAAATCAAAATTTTTCCACTCTGATTTTACATTGCATTTTTTTTCTGTGTGCATGTAATCCGGGCTCTCTCTCTTTTTAACCAGCAACGTGCTAACATCGTATTTTTCTTTAAGCGAACATCACAAGAATCTAATTAAATGTAATGTATTATTAATAAACATAAGTTTACATTTAAATTCGTGAACACAACGTTTGTTTTATTTTACTGGCGCTGTCGGCAAATACAAACGTACCTACAGAGTCAATAGTTGACTTATTTAAGACATAACTTTCATTACGATTTAAAAAAAAAAAGAGCAACAAGTTAATTTAATTAAAGATAATTGTTGTGAAACAAAAAACTAAAGCATTAGTGTACTAACACTAAAAATATTAAACTACAACTAAAGCATTAAAACTTATGGACGAAATTCAAGTACTCTTTCAAAAAGTGACATTAAACGATAATATGGAAAATAAGGAAAAACGAGATTTTGTTTTACAAAACCTAAACTTCATCGAACCATTTAATGGCGACCAGTGCAGACTTGCCCTTTTTGTCAGCCACATAGATGCCCTGATGGCGACAATAATAACATGCAGTGCTGAAGACAGGACGTTGCTCTTCAATGCATTGCAGCGGAAACTGGTAGGACCTGCTGCAGATATATTAAGAAGAGAAAATCCAGCAGATTGGAAAATCCTGAAAACTTTGCTGATCCAGGAGTTTGGTGAGAATAAACCCATTAGTTGTTTAATATTAGAATTAAATAATGTTAAGTTTAAAAATAGTGTGAAAGTGTTTTGTGATACGTTAAATGCAGAAATTTGTAAAATTAAAGATTGTATAAAATTACATTTAAATTCGTGAACACAACGTTTGTTTTATTTTACTTGCGATTGTCGATATTGTATGAATCAGAGTTCGTGGACACTTCATGCCTTTAAGCAGAAACGCTGCTGAAGAAGAGAGAGAAAGAATGATTCTCACAGATCATTCTCAAATATTAAGTATACAGATGGTAAAATATTGACATAAGTTCCTCTTATATACAACAAACTAACATTGTTCTCGCCACTCCTTAGGTTTCGCCGCCGACAAGTTCAAAACCACACAGTGAGTTTCCATATACTTTCGTATTATTTATTTAATTGGCCAAATGCCTTTTACGATTTTTTCTCCGTTATACTGAACACATATGTGTATCCCATAGATAAAGAGGTACAAAACAAAACATCTACGCGTAGCGAGAACAAGCTTGAAACCCTCATTTTACTGAGAGGTAAAAAAAATTCTCCTGTCGATCATCATTTTATCGCCAGCTTCCCTTCAGTTCAACCCCAAGATAGGTCTAAAAATATAATCAAATATACCACATTACTTGGGGTTTGACCCACAACTACATATGAACGTGGTATGGGCTTAAAATTGAAAGTTTCGTTTGGTCTGAAAACTAATGGTTACAATTTCTTGATTTTAAGCTGACCGATCTCAAACACGATTCGTTTGATTGCACCTTAAAACTAGTTTTATTTTAAAGCGTATAAATTTTAAATTAGCTGAGAATATACTTGAGTTCAATTATGTTCTAAATCAATTCAATTCAAACTTGTCCCTTTTCAATTCATTTCGTTTCAAACAATTTCAGTTGCAAATAGTTTTGATAACCAATTCATCGATTCAAAACTCATTTGCCCTGGGATAGAATTAACCTTAAATTGATTTAATTTTAGGACTAAAGAACTTTTAAATCGCCTTAATCCGAAATTCAGCTCATTTCAGTTCGATTTAGTTCTGACTTCATTTAAACTAACCTACAGTTAACTTACTAACTTGAATTCTAATTTTAAATTGTATTGATTCAATTGATTCCCTTCACCACAATTGGGACTTAACTTAAATTCATGCAAAAACGTAGAATTCAACTTGAATTGCATGTTTCTTCAAACACTTTTTTACTAACTCTAAAAGACTAAAAGATTAAAAAAACGTAAAGATTCAAAGATTAAAACTAACTTTATTTAAATTTTCCAAATCATAAATTGGTTGTGAATTCAGAGAATTCACTAATTGAGATGGACTAAAAATTATTATCCGAAAAACTATCAGCGGTAATATCTCTGGCTTTGGTGTGGCATCTACCTATTTTCGAATAGGTGTTGCTAGGTGACTAACCTCCCTAGGCCCTTAATAACCACACGGTTCAGGGAGTTTACGTGGGAGGCACTATGGTAAGGGGGTGGTTACACATGTAACCAGCACAGAAACGTAGGCTTCAATTTGAAACAACAACCAGGAATTATTCACCTAGTCCGACCGATGTTTTGGCTGATATCAAACCGTCGGAAAATAATTTTCAGTGTCATCACAAACACTCGCATCTTCCTTTCTACAACCACTAGAAAAGCTAAGGTAATTTTTTTTTTAACATTAGCGAGAGGTTAGCTTAGGACTTCCGTAAATCTATCCAACTACTAATCAATTTCAAACCTTATCTGCCTCCACTACCTAAATCTTTACAATCTTCATTTATATCTGTCGTCGAAAAACTTTTCTCCTCTTCTGCTCGCATAATGACAAACAAAGTCCGTATCTGGGTCATTCTTTTAAATCTTTCCCGTGAAAGATACCAAGGCTTTTCCCTGCAAATCCTCTACCTCGTACAAACTGTCGTACGATTCTACACTTGAGAAACTTCCTAGCCAGTTTCACGTTAAAATTATTCTTCAAATAGCTCTGCTGGAAGTTCCTTCGATAGACCTCCTGTCTGGGAACAAATTTGACTTTTCGGCGTCGGACATTGTAGCTTCTCTCATTTCTCTCGTAAGCCTTATGAATATTTTCTCGTATTATGCCGCTGATAAGATCTAGCTTCACGGAGTTAGGAATTATGTTGTTCTCAGGGTCGACTAAGTTCTTCAGTTTTTTCGCTATTCCGTATACGCTCCCATGAATGAACACATTCATGCCGAATAGCGCAAAATATGGAGTTACACCTATTGAGCTGTGTACTGAAGACCTTAGCGAACACTCTACTTCAGACAAATATTTGTCCCAATCACCATGATTTTCACCAAGATATGAGCGAATCGCGGTCAGAATTGACTGATTCACCCGCTCCGAGGCTTTCGCCTGGGCTGAATGGGTGGCAGTCCTTACGTGCTTGAATCCAAAATTTTTGACTGTCTCCGAAAACTCCTTGCTGAGAAATTGTTGTCCGTTGTCGGACACGATAGCCTCGAGGGGGGCCGAATTTGTGGAAAACTTCCGAGATGAGAAATTTTATCACGTTTCTACTATTGGCCTTAGCCATCGCTTTCAACAATACGAATTTTGTTAAATGATCAAGTACAATAAATATAAACCAGTTCCCAGATTTAGATCGCGGGTAGGGACCAAGGAAGTCAATAAAAACTCTTTGAAACGGACGCCCTACTTGGGTCTCATTCCCCATTGGGTCTCATTCCCCATCGTAAGGTAACGTTGGCGGGTTGCATATTGACAATTTCTCACAAAATTTTGAATCTGAACGTTCTGGTTTGACCAGTAGAAATATTCTGTTACCCTTGCTATGGTCTTCGAGATTCCACCATGGGAAACCTGGGGTGGATTGTGACACTTTTCGACGAGCAGCTCCGTCAATTCCATGGGAACCCATAGCTTCCATGCGAAATCTTCATTAATCGGCACACCATCATAGGGTACTATTCTCTTATAAACAAAACCATCCTCTACATTGAGGTCGGGTAGCCGCTCTGAATTTTCCACGATGGTCGCTATGAGTTCAAGATAGCACTCAGACTTAAACGCTTCCGAGTTCAAGTCCAAAAAATTTCCCACGGTCATGGACACTTTCTCCATCTCGTATCGTGATAAGGTGTAGGGGACAACATTTAGTCTCCCCTGCCTATGCTCAATACCAAAATCGAACGATTGGAGATGGAGGCTCCATCTGGCCAGACGACCATTGAGGTCTCTATTCGACATCAACCACTTAAGGCTACTATGATCGGTTATAATAGTAAATGGCATTAACTCTATATACGGCCTAAACTTTTTAGTCGCCATGACCACTTCCAGACACTCCAGTTCAGTGACCGAATAATTTCTCTGAGCCGAGGTAAGTTTGTGTGAAAAATAGGCAATTGGGTGTTCTCCTTCAGAATCATCTTTCTACGACAGAGGCGTCGCACTGAACGTAGAAGTGTCTGGAGAAGTCAGGGTGAGTAAGTGTAGGACTCGTAACTAACGCATTTTAAGGCTTTCAAATGCCTTCTGTGCTTCTGCAGGAAACTCAAATTTCTTGCCCTTTTTTAAGGTATCGAATATTGGCGCTGGGATAGTGGCATACACCGAAATGCATTTTCCGTACCACCCAGTCGCGCCCATAAAACTCCTGACTTGTCGGGCAGTCTTCGGGAATGTATACCGCGTTATAGTTTCGACCTTGGATGGATCAGGTCTTAGTTTGCCGCCACCAACGATATATCCTAGATACCTTAATTCCTTGTAACAGAATTTAGACTTAACCACGTTTATGGTCAGCCCCGCCACCTCTAAGCAATCGACAGCTCGCTTTAGCAATTCTAGATGTGTGCAGAAGTCTGGAGATACTATCAGTAGGTCGTCTAGATAGACAAAGACTCTGTCACGTATGGGTGAGGGAACCACATTATCCATTAGACGGCACAACTTACACGGCAGTACACAGACCAAAAGGCGTGACCGTAAAATGGTAAAGTGGTCTTCCCGGTACCGTGAACGCTGCCTTTTCTCTACTAGACGCGTCTAAATGAATCTGCCAGAAGGCATCCTTCAAATCTAAACTCGAGATAAACATCGTATCTCCCAACCGACTGAGCAGTCCTTCAATGTGCGGGAGAGGATAGGCATCTTTGACCATCAGGGAATTGAGCTGGCGAGCGACCAGGCACAACTGGTTCTTTTCGCCCTTACGGACTAACGTTACCGGGTGACTCCATGGACTCTCGCTAGGCTCAATGACACCTAGGCAAGCATCCTATCCAGCTCCGCGTACATCAACTTCGGCACAGCCGGAGACACTGGATAATGTCTACTCTTCTCCAGACTGGTTTTACCCAGCCCTTTTCTCGTGTAACACGGGAACATGGCCATGGCGGCTCCAATTGCTGACGCTGGGGTGGTAAAAGTCGGTGTGCCAAGGGATCTTCGGAAATTTCCGCAGAGGCTGACATCGTTGGTAGTTAAGCTTTCGCCACTGGCGAATAATTTGAAAGTTTTCATGAAGTCAATGCCCTGAGAAAGCTCCCGATTAAGTGAAGGCACAAAATAAAACGTTGCACACTGTGAGATCTTATTGAAATCTACTTCTACCCGCACTCGACCTACTATTTTATGCGCAGTACCGTATGCTGTCCTAACGCAAGGAGCAAATTTATGAATATTTAAACCGACTTTCGCCACAAACTCAAGGGAATTTTTACCGAGACAGGTAACAGTAGCTCCACTATCCAGGAGACCTTCAATTGCTTGGCCATTTATTCGGATTTTGGAGTAAAACCTCGCATCTTCGTCCTCGAATAACGTAGCTGAAGAAATTGTTTGCCTTAAACGCTTTCTACGTTTGTAGCGCTCTCTTGCCTTCTTAATCCTGTTAGATACTTCACCAAAAATTCTCGTGTTCGCTTCATTATATTCCCGGACTCTCACGTGTAGGGGTTTAAGGTCCCTAAGCCGTGGTGGTACTGTTACATTTTTGCTACCACTATTGACTAAAACTACGATTTTAGCAGAAGTTTCCTTCTGTGGTTATCCCCCCAGTTTGAGACGAGCTCCGTTTGCGGTTTTCCTGACATTTTGGGCACCTTGGTGTAATTGCACCGTCTAATCCACAGCGAAAACAGAAAATCCGGCCACATGGAGTAGGGCAATCTTTAAAACCGTGCCCCGACATCTTACAATCGAAGCACACCAGTATCGCGCGTCTCAGGGCTTCCACATCCGCCCCTTGGGATTCCTTTTCATCCTCAACTACTGGACCCTCTACTTCATACACTCGATGAGTCGCCTGATGACGATTGATCTGCCCAGCCTGCCTTTGACTGGCCAGGAATGACTCAGCCTGCTCGCATTCCTATTGGAAATGATTCAACCCTTTCATCCGGATAGAATACACCAACCCCGCATAGGCTGTTTCAGATTGACCTACATCAAACGAATAAGATCATCTTCGCTCATTTGCTGCCTGTGCTGCTTGCGCAAACGCATAATCGCGTTAAAGAAGTCTTGACAGGACTCTTGTGGCCCTTGACGTCTGTCCATTATCTGCCTCTGCGCATCCAAATCGTCACGGAAACGTCTGAATCGTATAAGCAGTGCTTCTCTCCATTCATGCCAAGTCTGCATGCCTGGTCTCCTCCTTTGGAACCACTACCAGTCCAACGCCGGCCCATCCAGAATATGATGAAGTTTCACTATTACTTCGTCCCAGTTACAGTTATAGACATCACGCTACGACTCCAAACTGAAGATAAAATCTTCAACCCCTAATGTCCGAGACGTACCATCAAATCGAAGAGCCCATATCTCCGCGTCAATTCTACGAACATTAGCAAATGTTGCTGAACGACTTGCCGTGGGTTCCGTGCAGCTTACATCCGTGGCGGATACTTGGTCTGGCTATTGTTGTGTATTAGCTCGGTGGCTGTACTATCATCCCTGACGTCGACTGAATATGTAGATGCTGCGCTGACGTCGAAGGCGCCATGTTTATTCCGCTGGGAACTGAATTTTGCTGAGACGTGTCTGCTGCTTGCTGCCATGTCGCCATTTGTTGTGTCGCTGGATATTGCGTACCGATTGCATGCTGCCCTATCTCACTCTGCGGTGGTGGCAATACATTTTGCAGCACCTGCTGCGTTGGGGCTTGCGGTGTAGGTATTAATTGTGTTGCCGATACCTGCTGCGTTGGATTCAACTGAAATATTTGATTTGGGGTCGTCGTCTGTGTTGGGAATCTTGGTGGTATCCAATTTGCACCAGCCGGGTTGGACGTTTGGGCTTGTGATATTGCGGGTGTATACGCCCCCCGACGCAGCTCTGGCCTTCCTTGTTGCTGTCCTGAGTGGACCACTGATTGAAAGGGTACTGATGTTGGTTGTGGCGTTTTGTTTTGGCACTTGCTGTTGCATCAATAGTAGTTGCAACATCTGTTGTGGCTACAGCATCTGCTGGTGTGGCTCTGGTCGATGCTGAAGCATTGTTTGTATTTGTTGTTGCTGATGCATTTGCTGTTGCTGATGCATTTGTTGCTGATGATGAATTTATTGTTGCTGCTGTACTACTTGTTGGGGTTGAGTCAGCGATGGGCCCTGCCTCGGAATTAGCGGCGGTATTTGCCCGGCCATTGTCCACAGTGATGGATTTCCCTAGAGTGACAACTCTCCAGAGTTTGAGAATGTAGTCAGTGCTGTATGAGAGGTACCTGAAAATTGTGGTCTCACTGCCGACTGGCCTGAAAAATCACTTCATGCTCGTGGATGTGTATTTCCTGATTACCCGTGAAACGTCCTAAACCGTAGATTATTGACCGAGCCGTTTATACCAACTGGCCGTTCATTTGGTGGATTTTACATACGGCTGAGACGTCGGCATACCGTAGACTGTGGCTGCACTTACGCCAAAGGAGCGTTTGGTAGCTTCCACAATTCTGGGTAACAGCTGGCGCTCTCGTTCCGCTTCTTCCCTATGGAAGTCCAATCCAGCCAGACCAACGGCTGAATTAATGATTTTACGGATGCTTACTGTAACGCCTGGAGGAAGTGTTGCCAAGTTGGATAGATTCTGTTCGTTCCGACCAGTAATAAGATTGTAATCAGGAGACGAGATATAATCGTTGGCGTTGAATGAGTTATTCGCCCAGCTGGAAAAGCTCAAGGCTTGCAAATAATCTGCTGTAATTGTAGGCGCTATTGACGAACTAGGAGCCGTAAACGTAGTCGTTACCACTGTAGTTGGCAATGCCGGGGTAGTCATAGTAATAGCCGACTGAACGGTACTAATACCCAATTGGTTACTGGTGCTAACCGGATCCATATCAGACTCGTTTAAAGTCCCGCGCGTAGACCGAGTGCTAGCTACCATACTCTAGTATAATTAAAAAAATAATTTAAAAAAAAATAATATTCAATGACCCCAAAAATAATTCAACTCAACAGTGATAGTAAAAATACTTCACCAGAAAAAATCGTGTAATAATTATCTCCAAATTTGTGTTTCTGTGAATAGACGAATAAAACCTAAAAATAAAAAAATATATATATTTATATGACTTATACTTGGTGTGGTGGTTTGATGGGAAAATAAAAGTTCGTAGAGGAAACTGATACGTATACAAATAAAATATACTATCATACTTTGAGTGTTCAACATGCTAATTTTAAACTTTCTTTATGGAATTCAGGTTTCGTGAGTATATGCAGACTACTACATGGGACAAAATTAAACATTAACACTGAAGAAGTAGAAAAACTAAGTTGTGCTGCTACAGAAGCTGCTGACTCCAAAGTCACAAAAGCTGCGGGACTCGCACCAACTCAATCCTTCTGCCTGGTCTAATAAATACCGTTCGAAACCGGTGTAAAACTGTAGGTCCCAATCAAACATGGTGTCCCATAACATAAGGTTAAAATCATTTGTCATTACTACTTTTTTTCTGTGTATCTATCAGCTGCGGAATAAAAATAATACTAATTACCATCAAAATAAACAATATCTTGTGGTTCTAAAATTGAACCCGTAAGATGGTTGAATTTGGGTTTTAGCTTCTTTTCTTTTGAGTAGCTCTTCCTCGCAGGCTGCAATTGTGGTTCCGTGAATTATGAAACTCTTTTGTGAGTCTGGTATGTAGAATCTTGTACATATATTTTCTCTATTTACAAAATGAAAGATTTTTGACGAAGATGCTAATATGCTATGTAGCAGATAAAAGATGCCTATGCATTGACCATCTGGAAAAATTAAAGATAAACATATGGATTATAATTAATAATTAGTTTTAGACATGTAAATGAATATAATAAATCGTAATTTCAGTAATATTTTTCATGTTTTGCATATTTTGAAACTATAGCATGTTTGTTGGGTGTTTGATACGGTCTTCAAATACAGGAATAATTTTTGACGAAAACAATTGAAACCCAACACTCAAACAATCTTTATTTGGCTACACATGCTTAACCTACATATCGGTCTGTAAAAACTGGTGTATATTTAATAAAATTTAAGTACTTAAAAAAATATTATTACCGATTTAAAGCCCAGTGTTTTTTTTTACTGCAACCACTTATCGAGTATTATACATGTATACTAGGGCGGGTTAATTTTTTTTTTGATGAAGCGTATAGCAAAACCGTAATCTATAGGTGATTTTGAGAAATTTTGCTCAAGAGACCATAGCTCTAAGTCGGATTTGGAGCCCCCCAAAATTTCAAAATAGATATTTTTTCATATATAAATACATATATAGAATAATTTAATTAAATTCGTCATAAAATCGGATAGAATTATAGTAGATTTCTCAATGTGGGCTTGTTTAAAAGGTATTTTTTATCACATTTCACAATCTGTATGGATACCAATATTTTTAGTAGAGATATTAGGATTTT
Organism: Phaonia tiefii; assembly: GCA_963931995.1. NCBI lineage: Eukaryota > Metazoa > Arthropoda > Insecta > Diptera > Muscidae > Phaonia > Phaonia tiefii. Next base: position 131,158,087 of record OZ008368.1, on the reverse strand, counting down.
TTTTGTCGAAAAATTGCCTAAAATGAACTTTTAACTAATAAATTCTGAATATTCTTTGATTTTTTTCGAGATTTTTTTTCTGATTATGAAAGTTCAGATCATTTCCAACAACTTTTATTACGATAAATTTTTTGTTTTCGAACTCCTTTTTGTAGGAAAATCGATCTGAAAAAATCAAAATTTGCAAGGTTTCAACAAAAAAAACACTATTAACACTGTTAGGTCACCTTAAATCATATTGGAATTTCACTATATTTCATTTTATTTAAATTCATATTAAATTAAGTATTTTCGCATTTTTTCTACCGTGACCCACTGTAGCCTGTTTATGTACGAAATCATTCTCTGCTTGCGTTGATCGCAAACAGCTTGAAATATTATTTGTTACCATTGTTGTTGTTGTTTTGCCAAATCTTGTAAACAGAAGCTAACGGGATGCAATGGACACTCGAACTTATGTACATTTGTATGTATGTTTGTGCTAATAAGTAACAACAAAGTCAAATTGTCTCTTCGCACAGTACATATGTACATATTTCTGTGCATGAATATACATATGTTCATTTCTACAAACATACATACATACATATGTCAACACATCGCGTGAGTGTTTCGTTTTCTTTTGTTTATTGAATTCATTGTATTTGTTGTATGCCCCACTCAACTAGGAACGAATAGAATTGCAAACATAAACTTGTTTCATAGGTCTAAGTAAACGAACATGTACTATGTACTAAATAAAAGTTCATTCTTTCATTTGAATTTGTTTGGTCCACATCATTTTCTCGGTTCACAATCGCAACCATCGTAAGTCATTCCGTGCTCCAGAACATTTCAGCAGCATAGAGACAACAATTTAAATTTATATTAAATTGCTCCGTAAAGCTGCCAGTAGGGAAAAGGCTCCCGGCCCCATTGAAAGGACTCCTTTCAAGACGAAGATAGTAAGCCAGTTTGTGGATAGCGCGGCATATAGTGCCCTTTGTTGTCTTGATGTAGACTACTCTCATTCGGTCATCATCTCCGTGTACCACGTTGACAATCTTGCCTATAGGCTATTTTTGTGGGGGTAGATTTTTTTCGCCGATAAGCACCAGGGCGCCCATGGTAATGTTTTTATTAGAAGTTGTCCATTTGTTTCGAGTTTGAAGCTCATTTATATAGTCACTGGACCATTTTTCCCAAAATCGTTGTTTGATGGCGGTAATTCGGTGGCAATACTCTAGATTGTCAATTGGTATTGATGAAAGATCTCGTTCGGGTAATGCGCGAAGGGCAGAACCAATGAGGAAATGGCCTGGGGTAAGAGCTTCAAAATCACTGGGATCTGATGATAAGGGTGAAATGGGTCTGGAGTTTAGGATGGCCTCAATTTCTATCATCGCTGTTGCAAGTTCTTCATAAGTGAGCCGACTATTGACCAGGGTTTTTGATAAGTGGCTCTTTGCAGATTTAACGGCCGCTTCCCATAACCCGCCAAGATGTGGAGCTCTGGGGGGAATAAAACGAAAATTAATGAATTCGTTCGAACAAAAAAATTATGGCTTTTGAAACTTTGGGATTGAATAAAAATGATTTTAACTCGGCCAACTTTGAATTTGCGCCAACGAAATTAGTAGCGTTGTCACAGAAAATATCTGTCGGCAGACCTCTTCGACCAATAAGCCTTTTCAGAGCAGCAATGAAAGCATCTGATGATAAATCAGAAACAACTTCGATATGAACCGCCTTCGTTGGTAAGCAAACAAAAACGGCAATGTACGTTTTGTACGGAACCTTTCCACGTATTCGATAATACGTGTTGACGGGACCACAAAAGTCCACAGCGCATCTAGCAAACGGCCTTGCGGGGTTGAGTCGCTCTACTGGCAAATTTCCCATCATTTGTTGAAGCAATTTTGGGCGATAACGGATGCAATGAACGCACGAATTGACGATACGACGACAGGGTTCGAGAGTTGATAATCCAAAATTGTTGGCGAATTAGCGACATTAGTACCTTTGGTCCAGCGTAATAGTTAGTAATATGAAGAATATAGCAATTGACGAAGTGATTGTTCGCAGGAAGAATTATAGGGTGTTTTTGGCCTTCAGAGATTGCAGCAAATTCTAGTCGACCGCCGACCTTAAGCAAATTGAAGCCAAAAGATGTGTCAATGAAATTGTTGAGGCACTTCAGCGCACCTTGAGGATCCTTTCCCTTCAGAATTCGATCTATGTTCTCTTGAAAATGTTGTGCTTGGATGTTGAATACAATTCGATATACGGCATTCTCTAGTTCATGGGGCTGTAAAGTCTCAGAATTGGAAATATTAGTTGTTGATTTTTGAGTAAAACGAAATATCCAAGCGATGATAATACGAATAATTTTTAGATATGAACTGAACTTTTCAATACAGTCCCATACATAATTATGTTTCACTTTAAGACAGAGTGCAGTTTTCCGCCTTTCTTTATCAAATTCTTCTTGATTTTTATCCGAAAGTTTGTCTTTTTTGTTGGATGGCCATTGTGCAAGTTCGGAAGTGAGAAAGGTTGGTCCTTTGAACCAAATAGATGCGATGAGTTCCTGTATAGTTGAACCACGAGATACGATATCAGCAGGATTGAGATGAGTTGGGACATATCTCCAAGTGCAGCCATTTGTCAAGTCCTGAATTTCTGATACCCTATTGCCAACGAAAACGGACAATGTTGAGGAATGTTGTTTAAGCCAGTGAAGAACAATATGTGAGTGTCCAGAGAGTTGGTTCAAGGTCTGGTGACGAAAAACAATTTTTGATTTTAGAATATAGTTTTGCTAAAAGCTGTGCACCACACAGTTCGAGTTTTGGTATTGATTTCCTTTTTGTAGGCGCTACTTTAGCTTTCGCAGTGAAGAGATGACTAGTTATGTTACCAAAACAATCGACTACACGCAGATACAAACAGCAGCCATAAGCACGAAGAGACGAGTCACAAAACCCATGCAGTTGTATGGATTTAGGTGAGACAGCAAGGCAAAAACGGGGAATTTCAAGCGTAGTCAGCAATTGAAGATCAGAAACAAAATTTTGCCAAGCTGTTTGTATCTGCTGCGGAACAGATTCATCCCATCCAATTTTAAGAATCCATAATTCCTGCATTATGATTTTTACCTTTATAATTAGCGGTGCCAATAATCCAAGAGGGTCAAAGAGCGAAGATGAAAGCGATGGAATAGATCGTTTTGTAATTTTTTACTAATCTGAATTTTAGGCGAATACGAAAATTTGAAAACGTCGTTATTTTGATCCCATGTAATGCCGAGAGCGTTTGTTATAGCCAATTCCTCAAGGTTAAAGTCTTTAACAGTTGTGTCATTTTGGAAATCTTTATTGTTTGACTGCCATTTATCCAGTTGGAAGGACCCACGAGCTAATATTTCTGTAACTTCCGTTTTCATCTGGGCCACTTCCTCTAGAGTGTCTGCGCCACCCAAAAAATCATCTACATAAAATGATGTTTTAATAGTCTTCGAACCGATTTCAAATTCATGCGCATACTGATCTGCGAGATAGTGAAGGCTTCTAATGGCGAGATAGGGCGCAGCTGACATTCCATAGGTAACAGTATTGAGCTGGTAGGTACGCATTTCTTCATCCTCAGAATTTCTCCACAATATATATTGAAATTTTCTGTCATTTTGAGTGATAAGGACCTGTCGATACATTTTTTTTATATCAGTTGTAATTGCGACTCGATAAAGACGAAAGCGAAAAAGAAAGAAGAATTGTTGGGCCTACCATTAGAATTTCATTAAGAGATTTGTGTGATGATGATGGACATGAAGTGTCGAAGACCACTCCTAACTTTGTTGAGCTGCTATTGAGCTTAAAAACACAATGATGGGGAATAAAATAATGAGGCTCATTTAAGCGAGGATTTGTGACTAGGCTCATATGACCACATTTTTCGTATTCTGTCATGAAATCGACATATTGTTCCATGAGATCGTTGCCACGAGCAAATCGTCTCTCCTGAGATCGGAATCTTTGAAGGGCTATATTTCGTGAAAGGCCTAAAAGGTCAGGAGAATCCTTAAATGGCAACTTGACAACAACCCTACCAGTGGATTCACGATATACGGTGTTATCAAAAAATGCTTCACAATTGGATTGTTCTTGTGTTAGAACGTTTGAGCCGTTATTAGTTTCTTCAATATCCCAGAAACTATTTCTTCTTCAACGGATAGCATACACGAACCACGATCGTTATGGCGATTTGAATTATATCTACCAGCAACTATCCATCCGAGTAGAGTTTTCTGCAGTTTAGGTCATCTGACCCACTGCTAAAATATCGAAAAAGGTTTTCGTGCCAATGAGTAAATCGATTCGTTTGGATCTAAAGAAATTCTCATCTGCAAGCTGGGTGTTAGGTGGCAAATTCCAAGTTGAAATATCTGATTCAGAACTAGGTTGGTAAGCGATGTGAGGAGTAATACAAAACGATAATGGTACTTCAAAGTCTGTTAACCGAGATTTAACGTTTGCTGATAATCTGTATTTGCTTATGCTGTGAGTATTGCCGATGCTGGCTATTTCAGTGGTTTCTTTTTCACGAGGCAAATAAAGTTTTCTAGAAAATTCATCAGTAATAAAGTTTACCTGAGAACAAGAATCTAATAAGGCGCGACCCAATTTGTAAGAGCCATTAGCGTCGCGAACGAGAACTGTGGCAGTAGCAAGCAAAACGTGTGCTGACGAGGATTTTTCTAAATGAGTATGGACCGAAGGAGGAGAGTCATTCAAAGCAGAGCGAGGGGTAGATGGTATCACAGCAGGGGTCGAGGGACTGGAAACTGACTGTGACCGATGCAGCAAACTATGATGCGAGCGAGAACAAATTTGGCATTTGAATGTGGAAGAAGAACTGCTTACTTGATTCCCCTTTGATAGGCAATTAATACAAAGTGTTAATCTTTTAGCAGCTTCAAACTGTTGAGCTACGTCCATATCTTTAAAGCGAGGACAACGACTAATTGTGTGGTCTGACATTGACCAAAATGCACAAGAACGTTTCGAGATCGAAAAAGTACAATCAGGTTTAATATTTCTATGTATTGGCTTACCAGATCGATGAGAGTCAGGCTTGCGAAGAACAGATTCCAAATATTGGCATCGTCGTTCAAGAACCTTGGAACAACCGTCCCATGAAGGCAGCTTAGTAAAATCTAGGGTGTCCTTCCATTTCCATTTTGTGTCGTCATCAACCTTTTCCATTACAATATAAATTAACATAGCTTGAACAATATCACTATGTGAGCCAAGTGATAAAAGGGAACTGTGAATCGCAGAAACATTGTCGACCAGACTGCGTAATTGTGCAGAGTTATATTTGGACATAACTGGAAGTTCAAATAGACTCGTATTATTTTTCATAAATATCGGTGAGCTGTTTTCGTATCGAGTCTTTAGCCTTTCTATAGCTTTCGGATAGTTTTCGCTAGTAATTTGAAAGGCCTTGATTGTCTCGAGGGCCTGGCCCTCAAGGCAGTTGAGCAAATTATTAAATTTTTCAATGTTTGACAGTCCAAGTTCGCGATGAATAATTTGGTTAAAAGACATAATACAGTTCTTGTACTCACTGTACTTTCCGCTGAATGTGGGCAATTTCAATTGCGGCAGCTTACGATTGGCAATAGGGAACGAAATTGATGCATCCGTAGCGTTATGGATATCTTCACCAAGCTGAGACTGTATGTTCATTTTTGTTGCAATGTACGCGTCTTCAAGTTCGGGTCTACCGTTGTCATCAGGGTCATATTTCTCAATTTGCGTTTGAAATGATAAAATTTGTTTAAAATATGACTCTAAAATCTCCAAACGGCACCACAATTCGGCTGACGATAGTGTTTTTCCTTCACCCCTTCCATTGGCTTCAATTTGCTTCTTGATGCGGGTAATACTTTTCTTCGTGTTCGCCCGTTGTTGCTTCACCTCTTCCAGTGTCATCTTCAAAGCAGTTTTTGAAAAGATTACTTCACGACCTGTACGTGTAAATGTACTTCAACGACAGAATTTTTTCACAAATCGCACGACGAAAAATGATTAATTTTACCACTCGTGGCCCACGTTGGGCGCCAAAATAAGGAGCCTTTTCCCTACTGGCAGCTTTACGGAGCTATAATTTTAAATTGTTATCTGTATGCTGCTGAAATGTTCTGGAGCACGGAGTGACTTACGATGATTGCGATTGTGAACCGATAAAATGATGTGGACCAAACAAATTCAAATGATAGAATGAACTTTTATTTACATGTTCGTTTACTTAGACCTATGAAACAAGTTTATGTTTGCAATTCTATTCGTTCCTAGTTGAGTGGGGCATACAACAAATACAATGAATTCAATAAACAAAAGAAAACGAAACACTCACGCGATGTGTTGACATATGTATGTATGTATGTTTGTAGAAATGAACATATGTATATTCATGCACAGAAATATGTACATATGTACTGTGCGAAGAGACAATTTGACTTTGTTGTTACTTATTAGCACAAACATACATACAAATGTACATAAGTTCGAGTGTCCATTGCATCCCGTTAGCTTCTGTTTACAAGATTTGGCAAAACAACAACAACAATTGTAACAAAGAATATTTCAAGCTGTTTGCGATCAACGCAAGCAGAGAACGATTTCGTACATAAACAAAGCAAACAGGCTACAGTGGGCCACGGTAGAAAAAATGCGAAAATACTTAATTTAATATGAATTTAAATAAAATGAAATATAGTGAAATTCGAATATGATTTAAGGTGACCTAACAAACACTAATATCTATTTTGAAAATTTGGGGGCTCCAAATCCGACTGAGAGCTTCTCTTGAGCAAAATTTCCATACAATTCCATACAATTTGACCCGCCCTAATGTATACTTAACGCTTGTAATTTCATTTAACCGATAGTTTTTAGTTGTATTCCAATGATTTTCAACTTCTGCCCACGAAGAATTGTCGTTCACTGTGGCTTCAATACTTTTTTGGGTGGTGTCTTCTGGAGGATCTAAATAAAGATATGCACATATAAGTATATTGAACCAATATCTATGATTAAAGTACTATTTTTGGGTTGTTACCAATATTCAACATTTGATTTTTAACACTTGTAGAAGGTTTCGTTGTATATGACCTCTTTGAAGAACTCCATTTTCATTGAGTTTTCGAATTAGGTTAAAATATTTATCGTAGAGTTTGCCTTGCGGTTTCTTATCAGGTGGTTTCATGTAGTAATATCCCTACACGCTGAAAAAAACGGCCTCTGTAACATATTTTCCCAAACATATTCTGCAGGAATCATGTTTGCAAGTCCCAAACTCAGGTGTATTTAAATGTAAACGTTAGCCTGTTTACTGACATATATTTATGCTTTTAAGTGGAAGCATTTGCGTGCTTCATCCCAAAACATCCATAAACTTACGTGGTAGCATCGCGTTTCTCCCAAACCTCCATATACTTATGTATGTGGAAACATATGCGCATTTTCTCCCAAACATAGAAATATTTAGGAACGAATTAGTCTTGCTTGCTTTATTTATTATAATTAATTTTATCAATATATATCCACATTTATTAATTAATTTAATCAATTAATATAAAAAATTTTAATATTTACATTTTATTATACATATTTACTTTTTTATGAAATGAGAATCTGCTGCTCTTTTGCTTTTCCTTTCTTTGTTGTCTCTCATGTTTTTCATTTCAGAAGGTTTCAACTGTGCGTTGGTACACAAACAATATACTTCTATACATATGTATCTAGTTCATTCAAGACAAGCGTGTAGTAATTACAGTAGATATCGGATATAAGAAACTCAAAAAAGCCAGAGATTTCTTTCTTATATGCGATTTTTTCTTATGTGGAATTATCGGATATAAGAAAGTTGTTTCTTATAAACGTACGTACGCATATAAGAAATCTGTTTCTTATACAAATATATTCTCTAAAAGTAAAATGTTTAAATGAAAAGTAAAAAAAACATATTTTGAAGAAAAATATTTTATTAAACAAAACTGTTCAGTATATAAAAAAACAAAATAACTAAAATAAAATCAGGTCCAGTTTGACAAAACAATTCAGTATATAAAAAACTTAAATTTAAATAAACAAAAATAACAAAATTATATAAAATGATCAACATTAAGTTGCGTTTCAATGTGAATTTAAAATGCTTTACATATCTACTTATGTACATACATACATACCTTGATCTAATGATTGAATTACACAGTGCAACATTTTTCAGGTGATTGATTCGGGACTCAATTCTGATAATTGTTTGTGAAAGTAGCCCCAAAAAGAACAACTTATGCATCATTCGTTTGGTCAATTTACCTCAAATAATAAGTTAATAATTAATTTGAAGTTAGTAAGTATCGCATAGGGGAATTTGTCACGTTTTAGGTTGTTTTGTTTGTTATAACTCGAGAACGAGTAGTCCGAATAAGCTGAAATAAATTTAAGAAAATTAAGAATTACAATTCCTTTAATCTGTTCATAAAACGTTTCTATGCATAAGCAACAGTTTCGAAGTTATAAATAAATGTATGAAGAAAAAAAATATTTTTTGCTTAAAAAATTAAATTTTTTTTTTAATTCATAAAAAATACAAAACGGTAAAAAGTGTCAAGTCCTATTACTTTCATGTAAAGTCACATAACCTATGAACAAAATGAGACATAGATCATGAAAATCGATTTACGCGTTTCGCTTTTATGCACAATTAAGTGAAGGTATGAATTTCAAAAATTTGCTAGATATTTACAAAATTCTTTGGAAAAAAGGTTGATGAGTTTTTTATGGTTCTCACATTTAAAAAAAGAAAGTAATAAACAAAAGGTTATTTGATTTTTATGATTGCGGTAGCAAAAAAATAAGCTCTAATAAATGTGCGTGGAAAATTAAAAGGAAAAAAGGCAACTCCACTTTTTTAATTATTTGGGTTTTGTCGTTGGCTACCTGCATGATTTTTTTTTACAGAAATTGCACCCACATTTATGAGTGCTCATTAGAGTGGGTCAATTTTTTTCTCGACAAAGCGGTTGTCCAAATCGTAATCTACGACGAATTCTAAGAAAATTTTCCAAAGAAACCATGTGTCTAAAACCAAAATCGAGCTTCCGATTTTTAAGGAGAAAGTTTTGTTTACATATACATATTTCGTTCTAAATATGTTAAAATTTTATCAAGTCTTCTAAAAAACTTAACAAAAGTAATTATGTTTGGGCTTTTTCGAAAGGAAATTTCATGACCTTTTGAAAGCTGTTTAGATAACTTAACAATTTAGATGTTTAGATTAATTTTAAATTAGCTTTTAATCATTAAATGGTACACGAAAAGATTAAAGATCGTTGTGGTCTTAAAAAATAATTTAAATATTTATGAAATTTTTGTATTAAAAAAGTTCTCGTGTTATGTGTAGAAAAAAGAGATAATTAGAAATCAGAAAAAAATGACCCACTCTAATGAACAAAGTGAACTTCAGCTATTTAAATACAATAAAAAAAACACAGCTTGCCATGAAATTTGTTTTTGTTTCCATTATAACAGCTTGTCAGCGAAAGTCAATCATAAGAGAATGTATTCGATTGATATCCAGTTATTGTGCACGTGTTTTTAAATTTGACGATTTTAACTTTGAAACCCAGATTCTGTTTTGCTATCTATTATTTGTAATTGACTAATTATGGACTCTAATATATCAATTGGTTCTTCTACTGATAATGATATTACATTACCAGTTCATATGGAATCAAATTTAATACATATGCCAATTCCGAATTTTAGTGCTTTTGGGTTGGCAAGTGATTTACACGAACTAAATTTGCCCAGTTGCCGCGATGTTTTAAAATATTTTTTTTTTCTCAGTGATCGGTCTAAAAATGAAAATAGAATGTTTTCATATACAACTTTTATTCCACAAGTAGCCGATAAACTTATTGAAATTTGGAGCAAGTTGAATATTGCAATAATGACGAAGAAAACTCTTATTAGCAAACTAAAAAGCTTGCCTAATAAATATTCCAAAGCAACAAAAGCCAAATCTACATCTGAAAAATACAACGCATTTGTAGAAGCAATGAATACCTTATTTTATATCGGAAAATGCAAGTGTACTTTACAAAGTAATCGTTGTTCATGTGGTTTGACGCCTGATCACTTACACGAATTTTTGACTGATCAGCACTCCGTAAGAAACCTAACAATTCCACAAGTTCTGACAGATGTTGTTGATTTGGAATCGTATGCGATTGCTACTGAAGATTCTTCTTACCGTCCTGAGACATCGTATATGGAAGTTGATGAAGATTCCGTATTCAGAACACCAAATTTGGAAAATGCAATTGTTCTTAATCGCGGTCCGTATACAAGAAGGTTTGATACTCCTCATTATGCTATGATGTGCGACAGATTTGGTGTGTCGGACAGAGTGGCTGCGTGTTTAGCTACTGCACTTTTTAAAGATATAGGTTTCAAAGACGAAAATGGAGAAGTTATTATAATGGACAAGTGTAAAGTAGCGCGAGAGAAGAAAAAAAAACAGGGATTCTGTGCGAGAAAAACAAAGAAGTGCTTCTAGCCTGCTGGCATTCGCTTTTGATGGCAGGAAAGACGAGTCGTTGAAAATGGAGAATATAAACAATAAACTTCACCCAAGGATGGTTAAAGAATCTCATATTGTGGTTGTGCGAGAACATAAAACTGGTACAAAACAAATGCAGCTATATGACTTTTTTGTACAAAAGAACTTACCTCTTACCGATCTGGTTGGAATTTGCTGTGACGGTGAAGTGACCAATACTGGCACAGGAACCGGTATATTACGACGATTTGAAGTAATGTTAGATAAGCCATTACACTGGTTTGTTTGCATGTTACATTTTAATGAGTTACCTTTTCGTCACTTATTTGCTGCTGTGGAAAAATCTAACACAAGTGGTCCACGAACGGATACCGGAGCTCTCACGAAATTAATGGAAACCTGCGAGCAGATTCAGGTGAGCAAAGAATTGGTAATTTAATAAATATCTATATTTTTGATTCTAAACAGGAAACTTGTTTTTTTTTTGTAGGTTGTTTCCGTCTTTGTAAGTATTTCGGTAGGGAATATGTGGGGTTAGCAAAACAGGAAAAAAACTTTCAACGGACGTTATGTACTTATATCAGATATCTTTCGCAATTCATAATGGTTCCTGTCCAGAAGGTTTAGGCAACATAAAACCTGGGCCTATCGTTCATTCCCGTTGGTTAACCAAAGCTGCTAGACTTCTGCGATTGTATGTAACTACAAATTCACCATCCGAAAATTTAAAAATTTGAGCAACGTATGTCATGAAAGTTTACGTACCAATGTACTTTAATGTAAAGTATTACGATTCAGTTATACATGGAAGTGCACTCTTATATAAATTTATTTCTTCAACACAATATTTGCCACAAAATTTGCGTGAAATTGTAAATAATGTTCAAAATAACGGATATTTCGCCCACTCAGAAAATGTGATTCTAACAATGATTTTTGACAACAGAAAGGAAGTGCGCGGAATGGCTGTAAAAAAATTTTATATTATCGTGAAAATCTTTACGACCCAACAAAATTAAGAGTTTACAAAAAGCCAACTATAAATTTTAACTGCACTAATTACTTCGACATGATAAACTTAGATAACGATGCCATTTTATCCGAGCCCCCATTCACTGCAAGCATACCCTATGAACACTTGCTCAATTACATAGAATTGGACAATCCACCGCTTCCGGATCCACAAATTCCTCTACACATTCAAGGAACCGAGCGGTTTGTGCAACTACTGACTAGAGTCTCACGTCGAACTATTGAAAAAAATCGCGATGGTGTTATGGCAGTCACAGTTAAAAGTCGAAACCTAACACCTAGGATTGATAGCAAGAAAGACTTTAAAAATAAGTAATGTTGAAATAAAAAGTGTGATATTTTCAAAACATCGCAAAATTGTTTATTTTAATTTTAATGAGGGGACAGGTAACATAACTTAAAATACAAGGCCTTCCAATTTTTTGATCAGTTTGAAAAAAATTTGCTTATACAAAATGATACACATAGTAAGACTTTTAAAAACAAGCAAAATATTGGAGAAACTTTAAACTTTTTTGAGGGGAAAATATCTTCTCACATGCCCGCCATTTTTTTATTTTCAATTTAATCTCACTTTAATGAAGAGAATAGTACAATTGGTACAGCTGAATATACAACTCTTACTTGTTTACCTCAACTTAAGCTTATTAAAAAAAATAAATAAATAAAACTTTCTCGTTAAAAATCGGAAGCTCCATTTTGATTTTAGACCCATGGTTTCTTGGGTAAACTGTCTTAGAATTTGTCGTAGATTACGATTTTGACAACCGCTTGGTGACTTTTTTTCGATCCATACAAATTGACCCCACCTAGTGCTCATGGTTTGGAACGTTCTGAAAAATTTAAAACGCACACGTGCCGAATCAGGTATATAGCCACCCTTAAAATATGCGCCGTTCACACTCAATTAAAGGGGGAAAAAAAGGATGTGTGTCAGTACCTGACTTTACTTTTACATGTACTTAAGTTGACAAATAAATAGTATTTATAGCTGTGCATTGATAGATTTTTGTCATTTAACAAGTTTCGGCGAACGCGAAGAGTACAAGTGCATTTTTCTCCGGTTTTTAAAAGTGAATAACAACAAAACATATAATATATTTCAATATGGAAAATAACAAGTGCCCAAAATTGGATAATTTTTGTTACGTTTGTGGTCATATCGTCCCAAAAAGAGGCCAACTGGATCGAAAAAAATTGATTACTGAGGAATTCAAAACAACGTATTTTCATTATTTTGATGAAGCAGATTTAAGTGGTGCAAATTTTACGCCGAACACAGTGTGCAAAAATTGTTATAATTCTTTTATGAAGCCAGTAATTTGGGTGGAAGACCTAACTGGACATGATGAATCCAGGTGCTACGCATGCATAAATTCTCGTAATGGATTAAACAGACAACAATTGAAAACAAAAGTATACACTGCTGCATTTACTGCCACACTTCCAGTTAACCGCGCTGCTGATGTCGATGCACCTAAACCTCCGAGTCTGGATACTGTGTCCCGGCAAGCCGAAACCGTTTTCATCAATCCGACCAATTTGAATGATGCTGATTGGACACCTGATATTAAAAATAATGGATCACAACCGCTAACACAAATGGAAATGGATTACATTGTGGCTAAGATGGGACTATCACAACAATACTCCGAATGGTTGACATCATTTTTGAAGAGCAGAAAACTCACACAGCAATATGTCAGCGCAACATCATACCGACAACGCCAAGCTGATTTTCAGAAATTTTATTCCGTTGACGAAGCAAATATGTTCACCTGCTCTCATGATATCCCAGGTTTAGTGAAAAAATTGGGAATGGATTATATCGCTGGCGACTGGCGTTTATTCACCGATGGTTTAGTTTCCAGTTTGAAGGCTGTGCTGTTACACAAAACAAACAAAAAACCGTCCATTCCATTGGGATTCAGCACAAACAAGGAGGAAACTTATAAATCATTGGACAACATTTTGAAGGAAATCAAATACGATGAACACAAATGGAAGATTTGTTGCGATCTGAAGGTGGTGAACATACTACAAGGGCGGCTACCCAAAATACTTCTGCTTCCTTTGTAATTGGAATTCACGATACACAGGGAATCAATATCAACGTAAAGATTGGGAAGCAAGAACTCCCGAGCTCAACAAACAATTACAATTACGCAATAAACCTATGATAAAGAACCTCGATGATAGTTTGTTGCCACCGCTCCACATAAAATTAGGAATAGCTGGGAAATTCGCTGCAGTGGTAGTATTGGGGACGCCTATGACTGTTTAAAATCCATCTTTCCAAAACTCAGTAAGTATCTTTGTCTGTATTTAAATATTGTCATATATAAATTTTTTCATTTCGATATATTCGCATTACCAATAATTTTTTTTTATTTAAAACAGATATAAGGAAATTAATGAAAAGCGAATCTTTCACAAATGTGCTTTCGAACCATAGTAACCACCTACATGCATGGAACGCACTGAAAGATGTCATCGAAGGCGTTTTAGGAAAGAACCGAGTACAGCGAGATGACATACAGAAACGAGGGAACAAGTTGCTGTATTATTTTGAAAAAATCAATGCATCCATGACATTAAAATTACATTTCCTGCATTTCCACCTTGATACCTTTTTGGCACAATTACCTCAGGAATCAGACGAACAAGGAGAGAGGTTCCACCAGGTGACCATGCCAGTGGAAGAGCGATTCAAAGGCAACAAATTAGATGCGATGCTGGCGGAGGTTTGTTGGTGGAGTTCTAAAATTATGCAGTATGAAGATGAAAGCACCGAAGAGAACATGGCACTGAAATTGGTGGACCCATGGAAAAAACGAGCCCTTGAATATTATGTATTCCTCGGATGACGTCCCAAACTCAGACCACGAATATCAACAACCTACGAAGAAAGAAGATCATCAGAACCACAAGCGTCAACTTCAACGAGAATGGATATTGACAATAATTATAATTATAATTGAAAATGTTCTAAATTTTGTTTTTATGCATAGATTCCATAAATTCCATATTTTCTGTGTAAGAATAGCTGCAATACAAATCGGAATTTTTATTTGAAGTTTTGTGTAATTCATTCATAACATTATTAGAATTGAAATAAATTTATTCATCGATTTTCTCAAAAAATGTCTCACTTTACTCACAGGTTTCGTGGCTTTATGCGAAGTCATTAGATTTGACACTTTTTTCCATTTTGGATTTTTTATGAATTAAAAAAAAAAATTTTAAATGACAAAAATCGATCAATATTTTACTGCCAGGTACTTATAAATGGGCGCATATTTTAAGGGTGGCTGCCTATATACCTGATTCAGCACTTGTACGTTTCAAATTGAGCAAAACTTTCCATATAATGACCACCCCTAAATGTGGGTTCAATTTCTGTAAAAAAATCATACAGATAGTCACCGGAAAACCCCAAATAATTCAAGAAGTCCACTTTCCTTTTTGCCTTTTAATTGTTCACGCACATTTATTAGCGTTTATTGCTTTGCTTACGCAATCATAAAAATCAAATAACCTTTTGTTTATTCTTTTTTCTAATTCTCAGAATCATAAAAAAGGTGTCAATGTTTTCTCCAAATAATGTTGTGCATATCTCGAGCAAATTTTTGAAATTCATACATTTACTCAATTGTGAATAAATGAGAAACGCGTTCATCGATTTTCATGATCTATGCCTTATTTTGCGCATAGGTTATGTGACTTTACGTGAAAGTAATTAGATTTGACACTTTTTTCCAGTTTGGATTTTTTATGAATTTTTAAAAAAAAATTTTAATTTTTAGGCAAAAAAACTTTTTTCCCTTCATACATTCATTTTTAACTTCGAAAGTGTTGCACACATAGGAAAACGGTATAAGAAAATATTAGAGGAATTCTTAATTTTTCTAAATTTGTTTCAGCTAAATCGGACTAGTGGTTCTGGAGTTATGACAAACAAAAGAGCCTAAAACGTGACAAATTCCCCTATACGATACTTACTAACTTCAAATTAATTATTAAATTATTATTTGAGGTAACTTTACCAAACGAATGACGCAGAAGTTCTTGTTTTTGGGGCTACTATCACAAACAATTATCAGAATTGAGTCCCGAAATCATGTGTTGTACTGTGTTATACTTGTGGTACATGGTGGCAGAAATTTAATTTCAATGTTTTCTGGTGTGAAGTCAAGTTTGTGGCACGAAGCGTTATCAATCAGCAGCAAAATTCTTTTGTCTTTTTTTAAGTTTCTCATCTAGCTCTTTAATGATTTCACACCATGCAGTGCTGGTCATCCAAGCCCCTTTGTTAAATTTATATGAAATGGGAACGATTTTTCCGCGAAAACACCTTGGTTGCTTAAATTTGCCGATTGAATAAACAAATTTATCGGAACCAGTTGCATTGCTTTTTATAAAAAGCAATGCTATTCGGTATTTCGGTGTCTTGACCCCTCTAACTTGGTGACCTTCATAACTATAGGATCCATTTGGCAGTGCTTTATACAAGAGCCCAGTTTCGCCTTCATTATAAATGTCCTCTAACGCATATTTTTTCAATATTGGAGGCAAAATATATTCCCGAAAATTTGTGGCAGACTCAGTGTCGGCAGAAGCGCCTTCGCCGTGGCGTTTTCTAAAATTTATGTTTTCGTTTTTTTCCACCGTTGAAGCCAACCAGGATATGGTTTGAAGTCGGGGACGGCCAAATCTATAGCAAATTGTTGAGCCTTTTCCATAAGTGCTGGTCCAGTCACTTGTGCGCCCTTCTGCATCATTTGCTCGAACCACATAGACATTGCTCTGTTTATAGCTTCATATTTTGGTTTTATGTCTCTTTTTTGCCCACATTTTTCGATGAAAAATAAATATTTTCTATATTTTTTGAATTTTGTGTTATTTTTGATAACGTTGAAACTCCAATATTATATTCTTTAGCAACTTCATTTCTTTGCTTGCCCTTTTGAATGTCTTTCAATATTTTAATTTTTGTTTTAATGGAAACTGTGTTTCTTTTCTTTTTTTCGTCCATTATATCGTTTTGACAACACGTATATGTTCATGAAATTCAGAGTTGCCTACATACTTGCACTGAATATGTAAATATATTCAGCGTGGTCAACAATCTTAAATACTTTCTTATGTGAAACCTTTTCAAATACGTTTGTCAGCTTTGGTGTTTGACAAACATTTCTTATATCAGTGTTTTTCTTATATGAAGCAACTTTTACACTGAGAAGATGTAAAAAGGCTCGGTATTTTTTCTAATCTTTCTTATATGCGATTTTTTCTTATATGAGATGTGCTTATATCCGATATGTACATACTTGTGTGTTTTTTTTTTTATTATATTTAACAAATGGTCCGCCTTTGAAAATGTGATTCACATGTTGCCCTCTCCAGTTTCCTTCCTCAAAATTGTTTCTCACTTTGGTAGCACCCATAAATATATGCGAAACACATACACAAAAACCAAAGCAACATCACAAACCAATTAACCGTCCGAGGGTTTGTTTATTCTTTTTACGCTGATAAAGAACTTTTGATATCCCCTGTCTCATGAACCATTGACGACTGAATACATGAAATTAAAATGCAATACATCAGCCAAAATAAGAAACACTGACATTGGCAAAAAAAAATTATTTCAATATTTAAGAGATATGTAATAATTTACAATTTCAATTAACTCCTGACTCCTGAAAACCAATTTTTTTGTCTTCTGTTTGTAACAAAACAACATTCCATTTGCATGTTTTCGGTAGAATAACGGTACTGCTTTGTTGTTATTGCAACAAATACGTTTTTTTATTAGTGTTGACGTCAAGCACTTCATTTTTATTCGTGTTTTGACGACGAAAGTCTTAAGGTACGGTCAGATATTTGATCAAAATATGTTTCATCCTATTTGCTCAAAATGTTGTCAAATCAATACAGGATTGATTTTGTGTTCACACTACGCACATTTATTTGCCTCTTTTTGTTTGATCAAACAGGTATCAAATAGTGTCAAATAAACAATAGGAAAAATACATTTGCCCTGTGGTCACACTTGATTGAACATACTTATATATCTGCAACAAATAATTGTTTGATCATCCCGACAGTAAACTCAATTTGTTTTTTCTGCAAAATTTTAAACAAATTAGCAGTAAATACGATTTTTGTTTACAAAAGTTTTAAACAAACTGTAAGAAAATATTTTATATAACTATGAAGTAGATTTCTTGGTTTATGATGGGGTGAACCGACGGTGTTAGTTTTGGAAGAGGAGGAGAAACCTTAAAAGCAAATTTGGGCTAGTTTTGCTCCCACCGGCATAGCCAAAAAAAGCTCTCTGGTTTGGGGTAGAACTCATTGTTTTATAGGCTATCTCCACCGGACGCTAACGAGGAATATTCGTCGTTAAGCACTAACGACGTTGTTTATTCGTCGTTAGCTCATACTAAAAACTGGCCTTAATTATTCGTCGCTAAGCACTAATCACGAATAATTAGAGGAAAAATGCAAATACAACTTTGAAATATTCCACATAAATCGTAGTATAAAAGTATAACAGTAGTAAAACACAGCAAGCTGTCAAAAATGTAAACAAAAACAAACGTGTACTTCTTTAATGTTTTTGTGAAGTCGGTAAAAGCAATAGTGTAAAAATTAACATTTTATTCGGAAATTTCTCGCTTTCAGACCGATATTTTTACGTGGTGTGCTTCAGAAATCTATAGTCATTTTATGGATATATTGATATGCCCGGTGCGAGATGAAATGGCTGAGACCGCCTGTGCTAGTACCACACTTTTTTCCGGATTCACCGATTTAAATATGTAGCTTGCAGACATCTCATAACATCCTGCATACATTTTATGTGTTGCAATATAAGTTTACGCTTTTTATTATAATCAAATAAGCGCATTTTTATCACTCCTTCTCTTTTAATTGAAATATTTTGCATAAAAACTTGGAAATTTTCCATTTTTTCACATAAATTGTTTGATATTTTGTATACTGTTTACGTTTTTTGTGTGTAAACAACGATCTGTCAACCTTAATTACGAAAGCTCGGTGGAGACGGATAAAATTAGCATAATTATTTTTCGTCGTTAACGTCCGGTGGAGATAGCCTATTAAGCAAAAACTGTTAAATGCCAAACTTGGTGACGGCCCCTATTTTCGGAGTTATGGGCCTCCAAATTTCGGATATGATTTTGAATATATTTTATATATATTTTTGTTATAAACAATATCAAAATAAAGAAAGCAAATTAAATGAAATGTTTCGATAACTTGCTTAGATGTCGAGATATCCTATGTTGGAATTTTGAAAAATTATAAAATATTCTTAACATTTTTTTAACTTCATTTTTGCGAGTTTGTCATGCTTGCTCTTAACGTACCTACCATAATTATAAGGTCTGGTAGAGGAGATTAAAAAACCACTTTCAACATATTCACCCTCAAAATTCTAAATATTGCCAAATTATCCTTACGATATCCTATTTAGTCGATTAACTATGCTAAAACTTTGCCTTTTTAACTATGTACATAGTTTTATACCCGTTGAACAAAATTACCAAAATATTTTTAAAAGTGTTTATAATATTTACCATTTCTTCTTTTTATAATTTAAGTCATAAAAGCTAACACTACTTATACCACCTGTTATTTACCATTGCCCAAAAAAGAGAAAACTAGTTGCTCTTTAGTGGTCACACTTTAGTCACATGGAGCAAATTTTTATTTGAAGGCAAATAATTTTGTTAGACCAAAATCAGCTGTTTTGTTGTTTGCCACAAAACAATATTTTGTGGTCCGACTGGGACCAAGAAATATGTGACCTTTTTCGTCAAATTTTTGACCAATCTGAACGTATCTTTAAACGACTCCCTTCCGATTACACTGAATTCATAACTCATCCCAATAAGTAAACAAGCAGACGTCATTACAAGTAGTAGACCTGAATCTACGTATGCAAAATTCTTAAAATAAACAAAATATGTATTATAAATATATATTATACATCTATATATACATATTAGGGCGGGCTTAGTTTTTTTTTGATGAAGCGTATAGCAAAAACGTAATCTATAGGTGATTTTGAGAAATTTTTCTCAAGAGACCATAGCTTTAAGTCGGATTTGGAGCCCCCAAAATTTCAAAAGAGATATTTTTCCATATATACATAGAATAATTTAATTAAATTCGTCCTAAAATCGGATAGAATTATAGTAGATTTCTCAATGTGGGCTTGTTTGAAAGGAATTTTTATTGCCTTTCAGAATCTGTATTGATACCAATATTGTTTTTATTTTTAGTAGAGATGACGAAATATAGCCTAAAATGAAGTTTTAACTAATAAATTCTGAATTTTCTTCGATTTTTTTTTCGAGATTTATGAAAGATTATGAAAGTTCAGATAATTTCCAACAACTTTTATTACGATAAATTTTTTTGTTTTCGAACTCCTTTTAGTAGGAAAATCTGAAAAAATCAACATTGTCAAGGTTTCTACACTAATATCTATTTTGAAAATTTGGGGGGCTCCAAATCCGACATGGAGCTATGGTATCATAGCAAAATTTCTCAGAATCATCTATAGATTACGTTTTTGCTATACGCTTCATCAAAAAAAAAATCGTTCCATACAATTTGACCCGCCCTAAAATATATATATGTATAATAATATGATGAATGACTACGATGTAAGTAAAAATTACATTGAAAAAGAATTAATGAAATATTGCAATTAATTTTTTTTGTTTATTAAATTTTTTTTGAAAAGTGAAAAAAAAAATTTAGAAAAAGTAGTCACAAATTTCAGGATTTGAGTATTTCAAATCCAATTCAATTTGCCATAAATATAATTTTTCCAAGATAAAGGTTTAATTTTTCAATTTAATAATTTACAACCTTTATATAAAATAATAAGTAGATCAGAATTGAACATTTGTATTTAAACTCAACTATAAGATCTCTTCAATTACACGGTGTGACACTGAAAATACACTTCTAAAATGACCTAGCGTAGGCTATAGGCCTGGTTGAGAGCATCAGTTTTACATTTTCAGAATTTTGAATACACCCTCAAAATCTGAAGTTATGGGCACAGAACGCCTTTTCAGGACTTCACGGACTAAAATATTTTTAAATTAATCAGTTTCAAAGGGATTTTAATTTAAAGACGAATACACCGGCTTTACAAATATGTATACTTGTATATAAAGGGGTTTTCAATAAAAGCGCTACAAATGTTTTTTTAACTAAAACAAAACCGGTTTTAGATACCAATGAAATTCTTTATTCCTGTGAAAGTAGGTTCGATGCCATCATGTATGGAACTCGATTTCTTTTGCATGGCCACCACGGCCAATTTTCGACTGTTTTCAAGCATAAATCGGCCGATACTGCTGCAATTTCACGTTCGATATTCGTACAAGGTTCATCGACCGTCGCTGGCTTGTTGGCATAGACCATAGACATGACGTAGCCCCACAGGAAATAATCTAACGGCGTCAAATCGCACGACCGAGGCGGCCAATCGACTGGGCCATTTCCTGAGATAACACGTTCAGCAAACTTGGTTTCCAATAAATTGATTGTGGCATTCGCTGTGTGGCTTGTGGCGCCGTCCTGTTGGAACCACATGTCCTCAAAGTCCATTTTATCCAATTGGGGTCAAAAATATTCGGTTATCATTGAACGGTAGCGATTCGCATTCACAGTAATGTACCGGTCTTGATCATCACGGAAGAAGTACGGCCCAATGACGCCGCACATTGGTTGAAGTCCATAGAACGAGCGGCTAGAAATAGAAGAGGTTGTCGAAGGACAATGAAACTTGGTACATAGGCATTTTTTGTTTGAATCAAGAAAAAAATGGAAAAATCAAAATGTTCCGCCCACTTTTGGCACATATCATTTTTAAACACTCAGAATCATTTGTGTGAAATTTGAAAAATATCCGCCCACGTTTACGCCCACTTCCCATACAACTTGTATTGAAAAAGTGGCAGAACTCCCTTGACTTGTACTGCATCAACTCAATTTTCACAAAAAATAAATATTATAATTGTAGAATGGGCTCCTAAAAATATATACCTGATCGGCCCACTTTTACGCCCACCTCCCATAGAAAAAACAAATAGAACAAACATGAATAAGTAATTTATGCATAGTCTTTTAATAATTTTTTAACATCATTATCGTACTCCAATTTTTTGATTTGCAGCTTTGAGCGAAATGTATTTACAAATGGGTCTGAAGACAATAAAAGATTATGCATTACGTCTTCATTAGTGGCTACACGTCCAATTCTTCGCTCTATAGTCTTTATTCCTCGCTTCCTGAGCTTCCTCGGACAGCATACCTGATACAAATAATCAATTAAAATGTAAAAAATTAAAATAAAACCATTGAATAAGGGCCTTTAGATAGAGACATACCTATTGGCAGAATAGCTTCTGCTATAATTTTGCTACCATGCACAAGAATCTTATGCACAGTTACAGGCATGTAGTACCAGCCATAAAGATCAACAAACAACTTGGCAGTATCCACGCAATATATATGAAATTTGCTAGTGTCGATCGCTGCATTACAATTTATTGCGGCCAAAATAATTTTAAATCTATGTATTAGCTCTTCTTCTATGCCAATTACGTCAGCAGTTTTAGCTGGATTTTCGAAAAACTTTCTTGCCGTATTGCCATCGTTGGTTGTGCCCATCAGAGTAACAAGCCGAGCGAATATGAGCCGACGAGCCGCCGCCGCCGGTAATTATTTTATACTCCGAGCCGCCGCCGATTTAATCGGCTACAATCGGCTTAAAATATGAGTCGATTAACTCGAAGCCGTCGATTTTTTCGTAACGTGTATTTAAAAGCTTAAGTACTTTAATGTAACCAATAACGAATACCCGGTACCGAGATACTTGGTACTTGTGCTCATTATGATGATTTGTACAACACTGTCTAACATGACGCCAAGTTCCGTTGTAAAACGAGAATGCCAAACATATAAAAATAGTGAAAATGGCATGGGAACGAACATAAGCTGGCGTTTTATCAGAAATTTGTAACACAGAAATAATATGCGAAAGAACACCCAAAAATTTGTCCATGCTACAGCGCCGGCTCCGAATGCTGGAATCATTTTGGAACCTTCATCATTGGAGGCAGAACCATTTTAAAGGGATATAGATTTTGTTTTCACTGCTTCGAAGAAAATATCCTTCTTAAAGCGTAAGTTTAAGTTAACTTTTTTGTTTTTCCTGTGAAACGTGTAAAACAAAGTAAATTTTGTTTCCGAGATTTGGTCGTTCCAATTTTCAAACTAAAATATATGTACATATATACATATCTTCGCTGTTTATTATTGGATCGGCTTGTCATTGGGAAGATTATGTAAACCCTTTTGAAACAACGTCCAATTTTTCCGATTTCATTAACCCACTGTGTTGCGGTTTCAAGTTTTGGTTCAAACTTTTTGGGAGAATACTTTTGTCAAAATATGAACCATGGTACAATATGTCTCATTAAACCTGGAAACCCATACTATGAAATTTATTTCAACAAATTCGAGCGATTTTTTTAAAATAATTTTTCAAAATGGTTGTTTTTCGTCGTTCCTCATGTTATTTACATTTTAAAACTCGTCCCACCGGCTGCAGTTTCCCTAATAGTTTTAGAACAAAAAATATATCATCATCATTCTGGTGTTTAAATGGTTAAAGAGACAATTAATACCGCAAATTAAAGCTTGAAGTCTTACCTTCAGAATATATTATACCTAGTATGGACATAAATACTGTTACTGTTATTTTGGGCTATAAAACAAAAACTAATGAACGTTTTTTGATCAATTTTTTTAATATATTTATTGATATGTATTGTCTACAGTTTCATTGGTCAATCATCAATAGCTGCACGCACCTCATCCATTGGCACGAACCAAAGCTGTCTTAAGAGAATCAATGTTGGGGTTGTTGCAGTTATATATGTATAATGTTATGTTTTGTTATCATGATATGTTATTTTCATATTACATACATATATTGTAGCAACCTTAGATATATGACTCTTAAATATTTTCGGTCTGTACTTTTTTACTTCACTTCAATAAATTCGATTCCTACAAAAGTGGTTCGTTTTGTGGCAGACCATGTCCTCTAAAACGGTCCACAAATTGTAATCCAGAGGATCCAGATCAAATCTTCAGAGTATATAAAAGCTTATAAGCTGGTGCTAAATCTTGTTCCACGGCTGGTTTTGGAACAGGGAATAGTTAAATGGCTTCACAACTGCTTCCAAAACAGTTTCCTCGTAAACTTTGGTCGACGTTTTGACCCCTTGTTCACAAACCATGACTTCAGCTGGATGATGACCCTTTTCGACCCGTGGGATGAGCTCAGATACTTCTTTATCATTTTGTTTGTTAAATTTTTCCTGTACCGTAAAAATTTTTTCATCCGTAAACTAGATTTTTCTATGCAAGTTATCAGCGTACTTCACCAAAAGACGTTTGGATTTTTCTATCCTATTTTTTTTAAAGTTGTAGTCAACAAATATACAAATGTACGCCGTTTTAAAGGTCCAAGTCCCAAGTCTTTTTTAATAACTCGTCTCATGGACTTTTCCGTGATTTTCATCTCACGGGCCATGATTTTCTGTTTTCTGCTTTGATGACTTGCTGTTTGCGAACGGTTCGAGGGCGGCACGACTGGGGGCGGTCTTTTATATCTCCAGTCGCCTCGAACAATTGTATGCACCTGTAGACGTACATGCGGCTAATGCCGAGCGGGCGGAGCGTTTTGAAAATATCGTTTTTTTTTTCATTCCACACTTAAATAGTGCTATATTTGCGAAACGGTTTTTCTTATCTGACCACTCCATGGTGAAAATTGACACAATTTCAAATTCCCGCAACTGACTAACGCTATAGACGTTAACTTTCAAAAGCATATGATAATAAAAGGATGTGTTAAATTTTACTATTCTAATGGGTATGTTCAATTTAGTAACAACATTTATGTCCCTACTAAGTAAAACTATACACCTCAAAAGGATTATATTTTGACATAATGAAAATTTTCGTAAAAACTTAGGACTAAAAAACATAAAACTTTAAACCTCTCCTCAGTGGGTTAACAGAGCGTTTACAACGGTACCAATTTCGACCCGATCCTTTAGATATTGACCTAAATAAATAAATAAATGGTTTCCCATTACATCCCATGAAGGGACTGGGGAGAACTTCTCACAATCACTGAGCTGTGGCGCTTTCCAGTTTTCACTCACTGATTGGGACCTACAGTTTTACACCGATTCCGAACGGTAATTTGAGAAGCTTTTTCATGGCTAGATTACTCGATAGTGTCGCCGTCACTATGCGAGGTGACCGCCGCCGAAAGAAAATTTTTTTTTTTTTTTTTTTTTTTTTTTTTTTTTTTTTTTTGTAGGTGGTCAGAGCCGGGTTCGAACCCAGGATCTCATGTACAAGAGCCGCGCACACTAACCATTGCACCACCGACGGCCACAGATATTGACCTAAATACTTCAAATTGTATGTCCAATACTTGAAAGGTCATATCATGAAAACTATGCGTTTCCCGGAATTTTTAACTGTTTTCACTCACCACGAGCAAACCTACAACTCTAAAAAAACAAAAAAAAATAGCAGACAGTTGTACGAGGTCTTCGGCCACGGACTGTCCCTGCAGGCTGTGTCAGAGACACGGCCATTAAGTTTAACGTAGAATACGCCATCCGATAAGACAGAAAACATATATAACAATAAATGATAAGTGATAAACGTCAACTGTCAGCTGCTGTCAAACAGCATTGTTATTTTGCTTACTTGGCAGCACTTTCATTTAACATAAAAATGTATGAATTAATTTTTTCATATATTTTTTATAATTATATATCCATGTTAAATTCAAATTCACATTTAACATTTTGTTGCACTTAAATACATAAGTAAATCTACGAAATTTCAATATTTCATCAATCAAAACAACAGCCGAAGGTTTGTGTCCACACTGAAACAGCAGCATAGTTTGAGTTTACGCTACAAACTCAAACACTCAACCAAACACCACACATATGTTTGAGTGTATGTGTTTAAACAATTTTCATTTGAGAAATTTAAATATTAGGAAGATATCAACCAATATGAAATGTATATCAAACGAAAGATAACATCTTCATTTACCTACAAAAAAATTTTTAAAAAAAGTTATCACGCCGTTTCCTCATAATCAATGAAATAAATATTACAACAATAACAATCTGACATGACTACCTATACCGTAAGGTAAGACGTATTCTACGCCAAAATCGGGCTTATGTGGTTAAAGTGCAATCAAAATAAAATAAAAAGTTAAAAGAAAGCGTAAACATGAAATAACATTTGAAACAAAAAATTAACGGCCTTATTCATAAAAAGTTAGGAGAGGTTTGAGAGACGGCTTATCATACAAAAAACGTCTGTCAAACCTCTCACAACTTTTTATGAATAAGGCGGTTAGTATGTATAAGTATATAAAGTACAGGGCATAGAGCAATTTAGGTAATTCATTCTCTCAATAGTTTTAACGTCATAGGTATAGTTGCAAGTGACCATTAGATGGTGGAAAGGATGGTTCAATAATACCAGATAGAGGCATTGGAACACAACGTCCAACAAAGCAACAACAGACGCCTTTCGTGTTTGTGTGGCAAAATAGTTGTGATAAATACAATACAAATGTATACCAATGATAAAAATAAACAAAAAAGTGAAAAATACATTTAAATTTCACAGTTCTATACGAAATCAAAATAAAACAGTTAAGTCAATATTTATTGCACCTCTACCTGCTGTAAGTTAATGTTCGTCGAATTTCTCTTAATTGCACAAACCTACGACGAAGGGTTTGAAATGAAACGTCAGATGAAAGAAAAAATTACTCTATCCTAAATTCCTCTATGATGGCTGTAGCTTCGAACAAAAGCTAAAGATTGCCTGAAAAAGGGAATGAAGATTAAATTTAACTTTTAAATCAGTGTGTAATTATTTGTGCCTTTTTGCAATTGTGATTCTCTTGTTATTTAACAATTACAATTAACATCCGCACTATCACACGACCAAAAAAATTGTTGACTGCAAGCCGAAAATTGAGCCGCCGCCGGTAAAACTTCACAACGGCCGCCGCCGACCGGCTAAAAATCTCAGAGCCGCCGCCGCCGACAATTTGGCCTCGGCTTGTTTCTCTGGTGCCCATACCTTGCTGCACCGCGTCCACATTTATGGCCAGTGTCAACTTTAATCTCTTCTGAATTTCAGCTTTATTTGCCGCCATTTCAATTTTTGTGTAACTATCTGTTCTCCATTTTTTGAAACTTAGACGGTAAGAAATGTGCAAAATGCACTCCATAAATTTGATTCTCGTATGCAAGGGAGAAATACCAAATGCAATTGCTTCTTCCGCACATTTGCTCAAAATCACCGCATCTAAATTATTCATTTCTGTGGGCTTCGCGCCACATCTGAAGCAAACCGCCATAGATGAGCTTCCAGAAATCATAGTAGCTACTTTCCCATCAATCATTGTTAATTTCAATGTGTGAGAAATATTGAAGTTTCTGCCATGCAATTCAACGACAGTATTTCTTAAATTTGCTATTTCGTCATTAACACGACTAACCTCAGAATTTATAACTTCAGCTGTTTCTTGTATAAATTCAAATTTTAACGGTCGGCAAAATCTAGCTGATGACGGCTCTGTATGTCTCCAGCACATATTATTACGCTCTGCGAGGGTCAGTTAAGAACATATATTTATCAGAGTCATTTGGATCTGAATTTTTGATGGTATTCACTGTGTCCCGAACTTCCATCACAGCCCCATTTTGAGAACATTTGCAGTCGTTGGGGAGTTCTGTCACCTCAATCTCGGGTTTTGTCATTAAAATCCTGGTTACTGTATGATCTAATAACTCTTGTAGACCAACTTTGCTACAACTTTCTCGCTCCTCAACATTTTTTTTTGCTTCCAGTACCTGATGGTACGGTGGGTAAATGTCGCATACAATTTCTCTAGCTGTACTGCACAAAACCTCATATTGATGCTTTGACAACGAAGCATCAAGTATCAGCCCAAGTGCCTTCTCCGGGGTGAACGAACGTCTTAATGGATTTGTCTAAACACTCACTTTTTTTTGCGGCAGACGATATCAACTCCATTGAGGTGTCTTTACAAAAATCTTGTACCTTTGTCCTCTTCGTTCGCGGTTGGGAATCCTCGAAGGCTTTTACTGGACGTCCACGTTTAACAATATTTGAACAGCTTGGTGCTTCATTGTTTGCGGTATATTTTGCACAGTTTGTAAACATTTTTCAGCCAATTTTCATTAAGATCAAGAAATCTGGTTTTTATACGTCTTGCTTTTTGCCATCTATTATTGAGGTTTGTTAAAAAGTGTTTTTTCAAAAATCTAGTAAAGACTTCAGCATCCTCAGCAGTCATTTCTTCGTTCCTATTTGCAATGACTTTGACAGTAACATTAATATCACGATTGGCATCAATCAATAACTCGCAAATATTTAAATAAGAAATTGTTAAATTTTCCATAATTAATAAAATAAAATCTTGATATCACTTAATAACACACGACTTATCACTGCACTTGCCAATGTAATGTAAATTAGCATATAAATAATATTAGAAATTTATACCCAAATGGAGCGAGAATTTGTTATTGTTTTGAGTGGGTTTGATCTTATTTAACATTTCTCGGCGCGTTTTTTTTTTGCATAGGCTTTCACATAAGATCTTTCTAATGTCTATGAGTAGAATATTTCTCATGCAATTTGTTGTTGCCTTCGACGAGCTTATGAAAAATCAAATGCACTGGTTACAATAAAAAAAAATTCATAAACTCCGATCCTCAATTTTGGAGCGAGAAGTTGTTATTGTTTTGCGTGGGTTTGATCTTATTTAACATTTCTCGGCGCGGTTTTCTTTGCATAGGCTTCCTCAGCCTATGGCAACAACAACAAGCATGAACGAAAATTCATGTTTTGTTACTTTATCACTTTATAGTTTTTACTGTTTTTTTTGGAAACTAGCCAGTAGGAACAGCTGAATTTTTTTTTGCTTTTAGCTGAGACTTCAAGCTGTAATTTGACATCTTTCGTTAAACAGGGCTCCACAGGGCTAAAAAGATGCAGTACAATGAAGTTGATGAACATAGAAATTGTGATGTTGTTTATATTTTGTTCTACGAAATTTTTTATATGGCACTTTTCCCAACTTTTTTTAATGCAAATGTCATCTATGACAATTGTCACTTACGAAAATATACAACAAAGTCAAATGATAAGTTTACTGTGACTGTACCAAAAATTGAATATACAGTAAATTTGCATGCCATATTAAACAAGCGAATATATATGAACTTCGAGCATGTCTGTCCAAACAAATAATGAATATATCAGCCTAATATTAAGGCATCATAATATTCAGATATCTGACAACAAAATACCAAAAAATTATCCAAATCGGCGAACATGAAAAAAATGAATTTCGGCCACTCTTCAACCAATGTGCGCCGCCGGCCCATAAACCGCACCAAACCGTAATTTTTTCGGGAGCAATGATGACTCATGGATTACGTGTGGATTGCTGTCTGACCAATAACGCATATTTCGCATATTGACGAAGCCATTTAGCCAGAAATGAGCCTCAAAATTATTACAATTCAGGAAAAAGGAAATGAAATTCAGTTAATGTTGAACTACAATTGAGATCATTTGTTATAAACAATTATAACAATTTTCCTTAGTTTTTTTTCAGGGTTAACTAGAATTTAGTTCAATAAAGTGTACCTAATTCTAGTAAAACTTAACTCTAAATATGAAAATTTAACATAATTTAGCTTTATGTTGTCGTGCATTATGTTCAAAAAATACTTTTAATGATTACAGATAAAATTTCTACATTTTAGTTCAAATAAAATTTAGTTTTCCTATATTTAAGTTCAAACTAACTTATATTAAGTTTAAACGACATTCCTAACTGAATAAACTGTTCCTGAAGAACAATATTGCGTACATACTCAAAAACCGCATATCCTAACGTTGATTTAAGAATGAACTTCACAGTATGTACTCACTTCAAGTTAATTTTTACTACAAATAAGGAAATTTTACACAACAGTGTTGATGTTGCACTCATAAACAACATATCCCAAATCTGAGCTCAAAATTAACTTAAATTTAGTTCGCAGTATGTACTCAATTTAAGGTAATTTGTATTTAAACTGTAGACTGTTAAGTTAAAAAAACGAGTTTACCTACTTTTGAGTTCACATCAACTTACATAAAGTTCAAAATATTTGCATTACGGCGTAAAATGATCCTAAACAATGTTGCGTACATTTACAATAGTGGTCTTCATGAAAGCTCGAAAGAACCTCGTAAACTCGAAAACATCGTAAACTTGCACAGCAAACGTCAAAACAAACAAATTTCCCATGCAAAGCGACTTGCTCAAAAGTGGAAAGTAAGTTGGACAAAAGTTTTGATTTTTTTTTAAATTAACCATTTTTTATTATTAACAGGCTCTCCAAATATGTTACCGATCAGTACCATTCCGAGAATTTTGGTCAAATCCTTTACAAGAGCAAAATGATTTTTTAAAAGAAGTAATACATGTGTTTCTTTACATGGGTACGAATTCGACTATGGAGCCTTCCAGGTGCATAAAGGAAGTAACGTCAATGTAAGTGGTATGTTGTGGCAAGACAGTTTCCAAATGTAGATTGTGGTTTGGTTACGCGCTCACAATAATGCACCTAAAAATATCCAGCCTTGGGGCATATTTCTGGCAGATTTAATATAACCAAGGTAAGTTTACTTTTCGAATTTGTAAAGTACATATATACGATACATTTCAAATCATATTAAAAAGCCATGCATACCCTTGTGTAACTGTTTTGGCGTAAACTGTTTTGGATTCGCTACAAATCGGTATAAAAGCATTACATGAATGATATTTTTTTTAACTGATTTGATGTCATACTCAATCCTACTGTTTCCTAGTTTTACTTTGTTGATATATAGATCTGGTGCATCATATTTCGGCATAAAAGCTTCATGGATTGATTTAGACTGAATACCTATCTGTATGCAATAACGTATAGACTGATTTGGATTTGTCAAAAACTGTTATTACAATGTTTCAAAGAATTAGTCAGATAAATCCACATCGGTATATACAAATGTATAGATTGATTTTTTTTCTATTTGTTTATTTATTAATTAGTTCCTGTGGGATATTTTTTGCTCCAGTGCCAATTGACTTCCGCCACAAGTAAATTTACAGCGTTGATGGTAGAATGTTTAAATTTGAAGCCAAATTGATTTTCATTTAAAATCTTTTCCTCTGAGCAGTATTTGTTTAGAATATTATAAATGCAAATTTCATATATTTTGCTTATATTACGAAGTAAGCTTATTGGCGTCAGATTTTTCGGATCTCTGTTGTCCTTGCCCTTTTTACCATTCCATTCCAGTCTTGTGGAAAGTATGAGTTATTTATCATATTATTGAATAATGTACAGTATTCCATTATAGCTTCCACTGGAATATTTTTTAACACAATATTCGGAATATTATCTACGCCTGATGATAGTTTATTTTTAAGGTGTCGGAATGTGTATTTTAACATTTGAGGAGTTACAAAGAGCTCTCTGCGAGCTCTTCGTCTAGTTCATTGGCTTTTTTGCCACATGTGAAATTGGTGATAGTTGTTCCGATGTTTGCAAATTGTATTTTTGTTTTCAAAAATTCATTGAAACTTCTGGTAACCTTTGCATGAAATCTGTTGTCATTAACAGTCTCCTTATGAGAGTGGACTGATTCAAAGAAAGCTCCTATTACGTTAACTGTATGTTCTTTGTCATGTATGACAAAATTATGATCATCATCTTTGTCTAGATTTTGTGTATCTATGCCTGCATTATTTAACAAGTTTTCCGAATGATCTGGTATTTTTAAAATTAGTCCTGAAATGACGTTTTATTTGGTCGAATATGTTAGTAGATTTTTAAGGGTCTATATTACCATATTTTCTCTCTGTGAGTTTGTTTAATTCTATTGTTGTAGTTTCGTTTATGAGTTTTCTAATTAACTTTAGTTTAGCCTTTAAAACCGTAATTTCAGATGCTGGCCTCGTATTTTCTAAACGATTGTGACGTTTAACTATAGTAAGTAATTTGTTTTTCTCAGAATGCAGATTATCAATTATTCGATTTGTAATTAGTGAAGATTTTCGTTTATCTTTCCTATGTCTAGGAACTACTTCCTGGATAGAGTTACTGA
Organism: Phaonia tiefii; assembly: GCA_963931995.1. Lineage (NCBI taxonomy): Eukaryota > Metazoa > Arthropoda > Insecta > Diptera > Muscidae > Phaonia > Phaonia tiefii. The sequence continues at coordinate 131,126,080 of OZ008368.1, read as the reverse complement.
TTATTCTGCTAAGCCTTATAAGATGGCAATCTATTTCTGAATTGTTCAAGTTCCTATCTTTCGAAATAGTTGAATAGTTTCTCAATTTTTTGATAACTGATTTGTTAAAATTTTTCTAATTTGTCGCTTTATAGTTATATGAAGGTAGAGAGTCTGATGCAACTTCAGGGGGTATTATAATATCTAGTGCATTATGATCACTATCGTAATCCAAGGTTTTGATAGAGTTTAAGGTATTGTTTTCTCTACAATCTAGAATGTTAAGTCTACAATCTAGAATGCAGACATCTAAGTAAGAACCTGTTCTTGGTTACGAGGGGGCTGAAGATGCAAACATTTTGCATCTGAATCTCATTTCATTATCATTCATGAATTCTTTTAGTATATTACCTTTTGTATTATTATACTCATTTCCCCAGTCCTTATGTTTACAGTTCATAACCCCTCCCAAAATAGAGTAATTGTTTGTGTTTTGTAGGTCTGTTGAGTTGAAAAGTTGAAGTAGTTCTGAGTTTATATAGGAATCGTTATTTCCTGAGGGAAAATAACCCGAAATGATCAACAGTGATTTGTTAGAGTTTATTAATAATTTAATTATTGTTGTTTCAAGGTAACGGAATGAATTTGTGTATTTGTTCGAATATATCTCATATTTTAAACCTTCTTTGATAAGGATACCTGTCCCTGCACCTCTCATTGAGTTAGGCCTATCTCGTCTTATTAGATATGTCAAAATTATCAAAGTATAACTTATGTCTTTGATTAAATTTTGTTTCATTCGAAAGGACAATGTGCGGATTTTGGCTATTAATAAATGTTTGTAGGGTAACCTTCTACTTAACAATATTAGTGAATTTATATTTATTTCTAAAATTTTTAGATTTTTTGTTATTGTTGTTTGATAATTTACAGTCATTATACTTCTAATAGTGAGAATACTGTTTCAATACGTGATGCCTGTATTTGTAGTTGATTTTGAAGGTTGACAAATTGATTGGTCAAGTTTATCATCATATTTTTAACTTCGGCTATTATTGTATTAAATGGATTGTTTTGGATAATATTAGCCTCATGAGTAATATTAATATTTCCCTTGAGTACGTCAGAGTAGTTTGTCTTAGGATTAGTAAATATTACTTTATCTATAGGGTTATTTCTTTTTTGATTTATTAAGTTTTCTTTCTTAATTTTAAGCTTTTGTTGTAGAGTTTTGTAGACTTCGCATCCTTTAAATGAAGCAGGATGACCATATTTCTTGCATAGTACACAATAAATCTTATCGCTCGAGGAGTTCTCAACGGAGCATTTCCCTTTTTCGTGGTTTGCGTCACATTTTGGTGGTAAGAAACAGTTGGCCGCACTGTGGAAAAATCCCTGACAGTTACGACATTGTGTTATTTCTGGGCGCCTTAAGTGTTCCCATCTGATGCAACGATATGAGATTACTTTGATAGCTTTTAGTTTGTTGACACTGCTGTTGGAATTAATTTGCACCATGAAAATCGGTAGTTTAATTCCATTTTTTAAAGAGTTTTTAGTTGTAAATTGTGTTATTTTTACAAATTTTAGGTCATCCTGTTCGTGTTCGCATAATTCACTAAATATAAGTTTCATGTCCGTATCAGCATATAAGCCTTTTAAGAGGTAAGTTTTGTTTTTCAAATTTTTTGGTGTATATGTGAAAAATTTCGCTTTTGATTTTTCCAAAAAAGCTCTGGCTTTTAGAAAGTCATCCAAAATATTAAAATATAATGTTCTTTTATGTTTGAATTCTTTTATTATGAATCCGTCTATTTTAAGTTCATTTTTGTACAGAATCTACGTCAAATACATTTATTGGTGGTATGTTTATATTTTTGTACAGTTCTTTTTGGGTCCCACTGTTTACTGGGATTTCTTTTGTTATTGGTTTGTTTTGATTTGTATTGACTAATGATTTTCGCGCACATGTTTCTCAAATGATTCGAATTGCTCTTTGTCGCACTCGTTCTCACAGTCTAGAACTGCATAATAATTGTTTCGCAAATGTTTAGCCACAACATTTGTCTCCATGATGTTGTTTTTTCTTTTTCTATCACTGTTTATGCAAGAATGGTCGAACCGAAATCTTTTTGTGAGTTGAGAGCATTATGCTCACTCATACAAACGTTTTGCTTTTAGTTTTTTGTTTGTTTTATTCCTATTTGAGATCTGTTTTATGCACTTCAGTTTTAGAATAAACACACTAAAGAAAAGTGTGGGAGAAAAAACTATGCTTTTAATTCGTTTTTTGCTGATTAGACAATTGATCTCCGTAACACGTCTTACACTCATCACGGTTGCGATCAGATTCCATGTGTAGCAGAGACCTGCTTGAGTTGATTCACTATTGTTGTTTACTCATAGATTCACTGCTTTTGCCTTGCTTTCAATCAACACGACATGTATAAATATTGTCATAACAAGGCATCTCATTTTTTGGCATTGCTTTGCCTATCATTGTTGTTTGCGTTTTGGACTCGCTGTGCCACAATGACAAAAAAAAACGTATGTGCGTTTTCTGCATGTGCCGATTCATGTCAACAACAACAACACATATGCTTTTGCATTATGCCATTTTGCTTCTCCCCCATGTGAGTGTGCACATCGAGTTGATTGAAAGTAAAGCAAAAGCAGTGAATCTGTGAGTAAACGACAATAGTGAATCAACTCAAGACGGTCTCTGGTTTGCACATCGAGCATGGAACACAGACTGTGTCTGGCACCAAGAATAAATACTCCCAGCAAACAATGTCGAAGTGCTTAGAGTTATGAGTTAGAAATTTTTTTTTATTTAGACTTAAAGGATATGTTATTTCGGACTCATATAAGTCAACCATCGCAAGAAGGTAAACACATGCACTATGGACTCTTAAATGAACTCCTTATGATGGCTCACACCTCGAAATAGCATTCATAAATGACGCATTTAGGACTCCAACTGTGCGCTGGGTTGCTGCTAATGGGAACGACGAATACAGTCTATGAAATTATTTTAACTCTAGCGCCGGATTTTTTATTTTTTTTTGGCTTGGGTTTCCTACTACTTCTTGGTTAACGGTTTATTGGATCGCTGTCGCTCCAGAGCGCAGCCTGCAAACTGATTCTAGACTAGAATGCAGCACAGTTTTTACTGAACAGTGATACTTTAATGTTGTCTTGTTTTGATTAAAAATGAATGCGAAAATAATGAAAAATATTGAAAGTGGTGTTTTTCGTGTGTCGAAGCACAAACAACCAAACAGAAGCAAAATTTGGGAAATTTATTCCCAAATTGAAAATAATGATGGTATGGTTATTGATGGCGTGGTCCTATGTGCAAAGTGCAGTACTATATTAAAATATAATGGAAAGCAGACCTCCAATCTTATCCGCCACAAGTGCTATAAACTAAAAAACTCCAACGTTGCTTTGAATAAAATCAGCAATGCTGATAAAGAGAATTTTCTGATGGCGTGTTCCCGATGGGTTGTACAGGACTGTCGCCCATTTTCAATTGTGGATGGAGAAGGTTTCAGAAAATTTATCCAATCGATCCTCGACATTGGATCTACATATGGAAATCATTTGGATGTACCCGACATGGTACCTGATTCCACAACGATATCAAGGAGAATAAGCGAAATTGCTGAGAACAAAAGACAGACGATGAAAGAGGGATTGATGATGGCAATAGCAAGCAGAACGACATCTATAACTTCTGATATTTGGACAGACAATTTTATAAAAAGGAATTTTTTATGCGTCACTTTCCACTTCATGAAAGATTTAAAGTTAAGAGAAATTATTTTAGGCGTAAAATCAATGGATTTCCAAAGATGCATAGCTATAAATATGCTAGCAAAACTGAAGTCTATTCTCCAGGACTTTGACATAACTAGCATGGAAAACATAACCTTTGTTACAGATAGAGGGTCAAACATGATAAAGTCACTTGAAAACCAAACCCGGCTTAACTGCGCGAATCATCTATTGAACAATGTTTTAGATTCCGGTTTTAATAGCACGGTAGAAATATTGCCATTTTTTGAGGCCTGCAAAAAGTTGGTAAAATATTTTAAAAAGAATAATTTGCAACACCCTTAAAAATTATTGCGTTACCCGTTGGAATTCGCATCTGAGTTTATTTCAATCAATTTCTGTTAATTATATGACGATTCAAGAAATACTTACGCCAATCAATGAAACACATAGAATTTCTGATATTAACTTATCACTTCTAAGGGCCATAATTACAACTTGCCAATAGCTAAAGTTAGGATGTAATCGGACAGATTATTAGATTTTCGTTATTATAAGCAAACTTTCGGCTAAAAGTGACTGGTAAGTTAAAGGGTACCCAGTGTTCCCTTTAACTTTTAACGTAAGGTTTATCTTTTTAAAGATGCCACATTTTCCGACCTATGCAGAAGAAAAAATTAGTTTAGCTATGGAAACAAAAAGTAAAAAATGGAAGACCAAAAAAGCAGAACCTATTTGTTACATAAAAACCAGCTAGAGGTTATTTTTGAAAACTCGTAGCTGCTGCTTTGTCGAATAAGTATATAAAATTCCCTTCCGATGCAAGGGGAATGCTGCAACCAGCGGCAGACTTCTTGTTCATAAATCTACAAATTTTTATGGTTTGCTTGTAAAGAAATGAATAAAAGTACGTTGCCACTACGTTTTTTTTCATATGTTTTTCTTTCATTTGGTTAAGAAATGAATTTAGCTATGCCGAATTTTTGGCCCGTTTTCGCAATGTTGAGTTGTTTGGCGTCGTCATTTTATCATTTGTTAAAAAAAAATCTCAAACATACAAAACCAAATTTTTTTAACTTTTCCACTTTTGGCTTGTCAACAAAGAAATAAAAGTACGTTGCCACTACGTTTTTTTTATTATAAATCATTTGGTCAAAAGTAATCGGTGTTTTCTTTGGTATTGCCACCTTATCAAAAATATTCATTTTATTTTGCTAGGAAGTTGTAATTACGAAAAACATTTAATAGTGACTTTATTGCTCACTTCAACTAAAGTTACCTTTTCCTAACATTGACTTTAAAGGCAAGTTGTAATTATGGCCCTAAATCAATTAGTAGACATTTTTCATAAATTTGATATTGTAAGCAAAAAATTACAAGGTGTTAATTACGTTACAATAAACCACGTTTATTTAACCATCAACACCTTCAAAGCTATTTGCGAAGAGAAAGATTCCGACGTCCAAGTCATTAAGACACTAAAACGGAATATTATAAAAGAAATGGATATTAAATATGTACCTAATCTAAGTATTGTCCACTATGCGGCTTGTTTTCTTTATCCGCCAACCAACTCTTGCCTTGAAAACACTAAGTTGATTGAAGTTAAAGAATATTGTGTTTCAGAGATAATGAAGTCTATTCCGTCGTCTAATAACTCAGTCAATTCGTCAACTTTTCATGAATCGCCAAAAGATTTTGAACTATTTTTCTCGCCTTTTATGGCATCAATAAATCCTTCCATAACGGAAAGTTTATATGATGAACTTACTCGTTATAGTTTTTCAAAAATTGGCGTTGATATAAACTTCGATGTTCTGCAATGGTGGGAAAATCATAATTCGGAATACCCTAGACTATACAAATTTGCTCAAAGAGTTTTGTCTATACCTGCAAGCAGTGCCGCTTCTGAGCGTGTTTTTTCTGCTGCAGGCAATATAATCACCGAAAAGCGCAACCGTATTGGCCCAAAAACTGTAAATAATTTGATCTTTTTGAATTCAGTATATAAAATTGAAGAAATTTTTTAATATCCCTACCTGAATTTATATATAATTTTATATTATCTACCTGTACTTTTTAATTTTGAACGTACCTTTGAAATATGTATTCGACATGAATTTTTATTTAATTTTACACTAAATTAATTTTTTTATTTAATTGCTTCTTTAAATTATACGTACTCTTGAATAATTCAATACAGATTTGTCTCGAATCCAAATCAGTCGATACAAGTGTATAAGTCTATTCCGATTTCCATTAATTTCTAACCTGTCTACATATAGTTTTATACCAAGTTGTAGAGAATCCAAAACACTTTACATATGTTGTTACATAGATTTGGATTCACTACAAATCGGTATTAAAACAGACATATACATATTTGTCACCTAAAATGCAAAAGGCCGTAACTACACTTTTTACTTTTTTACAGGAAAAGGAATAAACGTTATAAATTAAAAAACTACTTAAAACTTAATATCCAAATTATAGATTCAAGCTTAGAAAACAAAGACGGATTTGTTTCTGCAAAACAAATTAATGGAAAAAGTAGTTTTCAAGAAATATTTATAACGTGTATTCCTTCTCTTGTAAAAAACTAAAAAGGTGACGATATGTATGTAATTTAAGTCGACATAAAATCTTGTAAAAACTTATATATGCAGTTATTCTGATTTGGAATCATGTAAAATTATTGTGAATATATTTGGTACCGATTTGAATACATTCCAAATGTATATAAAATTATATGCAGACTAATATGAATTCATTCCAAAGACTGATTTGAAATGAATCCAAGTAAGTCTATATGTGACTTCATACCGATTTGGATTCATTATAAATCATTGCATATGTATTTTCATATCAATCAGTAATGAGTTCAAATGAATATACTAATTCATACTGACACCTGTTTCCAATAAAATAGATTGAGAACCGATTGAGTTTATCCGAAACGGTTTCCAATCCGTTGTTAAAATTTGCTCTATTCTAGGAACCAGATTATAAATCCACCGGTTCTGTTCACTTTTGCATGTGTAAATTTTTTAAACCGGTTCCGATGGCCGGTCTTGGGGGCAAGTTCATAAAACCTGATTTTACGCCAACCTATGTTTATTAGAACCTGCAATTAATTGTGGTGTTTTTAACCAGGGGTTAAACCGGTTGCGTTTAGTGAAACAGCACCTAGAATGTTACAAAAGTGAACATTTTCAAATAAACGGCTGTAGGCTATTTGTAAAATCAGTCTTTTCAAACCCCGGTTTTCGGTTTCACAGAATAGGTATGAATAGTTTTGCATGGGAAAAGGATTTTTACATTTTGGCCAAAAATTAATACAAAATCAACATTGAATTGAACTGACTTGGATTGAATTGAAACGTATGTTTTTCGAACAAACCGGTTATTTGGTTTCGGTTAACCGTTTTTTACAAAAATTGTGTTAAATATCGTTTCAAAATTTAAAAATTATATAAAAAAATATTTACGATACATGTTGAAGTTACACTTACATGTGTCCTTCGCCATTTACGTATGCCGATTTTTTAGAACTTATCGTTAGCAGACTTTCGATGCTATAATTGTGTGAATACACTTCAATTAAAAATCCCTTAAATCGTAATATTAATGGATTTTTGATAGAATCCTAATCTACACTTTTTTCACCACCAAATGTTTTATAGCGATAATGTCCTACTTTAACAGAAGAAATAAAATATTTTGAGCAAATGCAATATATTAATATAATCTAAAGCTGAAAGTTTCGGAAAATAAACTGTCATCCCTATCAATACATAGTTCACCGTAAGGTTCGGTAATTTATATTAGGGCATTGAATATTTGGAGTAAACGAGCAAACATGATCTGTTTTAATTAACATGCTAGCCTCAGAAAGGTTGCGTGGTAAAGAAAACATATTAGCTGTACGCAGGGCGCGATGACGTTTGGAAACAAGCTAGTCTAAAGCTACAGTATTGTATTGCTCTCCAGTGTTATTCATTGTGCCAAAAGTTACACATGTAAACGATAAATATACGATGGTTTAAACTATGTGTTGAGCTGGCACTGTACCAATTTGGCAGCTTTTGTTTTTTTTGCACAGGTTTTTGTTATTGTTTTGCCTTTTTGTCTGTCCTTTTTTTGTGTGTTACAATTGTAAAAAATGTTGTGTTTTTATGTTTCTTATTTTCGGACTTTTATTATTTATTAATTCACTTCAATGTTTTTCATGTACAATGGTTTTTTATTTGTTTAACTTTTAACTTTAATTTTCACTTTTCACACACAAGTCGCGGGGGATGAATCTTTACTTTCTTAACAACCAAACGATAATAATTTCTTGTTCTCGCTGATCACTGCCTGAGGCCGACGGCTGCGGCAGAGATCCGCGAGAACTAAAACAAGAGAAATGGATTTACATATGCATGTATATTAAGGTGGACCTTGAAATGAAATTTTTGCGATATTTTGGTAGATGAGGGCTCTATTCCGTGCCTTTTTGAAAAAAAATGACAATGCCGAAAAAAAAATTAAAAAAAAAAACATTAGGGGTTGCGCACGAGCCGAGAAAAAGGTCCACTTTGCCAAAATTAGGGGGGAAATTGCCATAGGTCATCAGGGGTCACCCGTAGGGGGGAAGAATGTATGGCCGACCCCCATTAACTTTTTACCGCCAACATTTTCCCCCAAGACACCCACCCCCTATCTCCTCCCCTTAGGGGGGTCACCATACAAAAATGGAGGTTGCTCAGTATTTTCGAAAAACACCATAGGTCATCAGGGGTCACCCCTAGGGGGGCAAAATATATGACCGACCCCCATTAACTTTTCATCCCCAACATCTTTTCCGAACAAACTTACCCTCTATCTCTACTCCTTTAGGGACTCCCCATACAAAAATAAAAGAAGCTGTAATTGAGTAGTACTACTAAGCACTCTTAATATAATATAGTCAAATTAACATATTTTTGTTCGCTGATGGGTATTTCTTGCGGTAAGAATCGATAACATGTAGTAAATACTGTTTCTCTTCTTCGCCTTGACACAGTATTCTATTATAATCTTGTATCATTTTTACTCCTCCTTCGGCAGTGTCGTTCACAACGCGCAAGTTATTTACAATTCTACGACCTTCTTGATAGTCTGCGCGAGATTTCCAGGTTGCTGGATTTGCAAGAATGAAATCTTGCGATATTCCAAATCGTACAAATAAATTTTTTGGTATTATGAGAGACGAAGTTGCTCAAGTCTTTAGCCAAGAATTCCTCATTCACATCTTTGAATTTCACCTCGATTTTTTTAACGCTGGTGCTTTTGATTACGACGCGAGGAGCTGGGGGAACCGGGTCGTCTTCTTCATCTTCTTCACCTTCTTCATCTTCTTCACCTTCTTCGTCTTCTTCATCTTCTTCACCTTTTTCGTCTTCTTCATCTTCTTCACCTTCGTCATTCTAATTTTCTAGCAATGCTTGGGCCATTTTGGCCTTCAACTCATTTGAAACCTTGTCATCGAAAAAGGCAAGGGCTATGTGCTCATCGGCGAGATACCATAGGTGACCGATAAATTTCTTTATCATTACCCGAGATAAATCCTGGTCAACGGACTTGTACTCGACGATGTCCTTCAAAAACTTCCAATCTTGATTCGGCGCCTCAGCTGCTCGAGAAGAACCAAACCATGCCTTGACGTAAAGTCGCACCACAAAAATACAAACGTGTCGAATACCATTCAATTCACATACAGATAAGTGAAAAGTTCTCCGAAACAAAAACATCTTGAGGCTGTAAATGGCTTTTGCCATCCATCGAGCATGGGAAACGGGTCCTGGAAGTCGGAAATGGTAATTCTCAAGTTTTTCACCCAGAAACAAAAGAATTAATTGTAGCATTTCTTTGTAGTCATCGCGAGGGTGTTTCTCCTTCAATTGATCTAAGCAAAACTTCTTTATGCCGACTTGCATTGCCACAGGAATTTTTCTGACGACTTGATCGTCTATCAAGCCAGAATGGAATGGTTTAACTTTTACAGCGTCCCATTCCTGTTTGAAACGGTCAAAGCAAGGAACGCCTGGTGCACTGGTCTTTCCCATTTTTGTCTCAAAAACTTCCCTTAGCACCAGTTCGTATACGTGGTGTCTGCAAGGTAAATATAAGATTTCTCTCTCCAACAGCCGCTCAAGAGCTACTGCGGCTCCGGAGAATGGGCCACTGTTCGTTGATGTCGTGTCGAAAGAAAGTCCTTGTATTCGATGTGTCATATGCCAACAGTTGATAAACGGCATGTGCTATTCTCCGGCCTTTTCCTTTCCCATCTTCTACTTTGGGAACTCCAAGAACTTGTTCTTTTTCTCCGTACGAGACAATTACCGGTAGACGGTCCACCTTCTTTGTACCCACAAAATCCAAAAGCATTTTGCCATCCCAATGGACTACGAAGGATTTAGCTGCGACAAGCTGGAGATGAATGAAACGCGTTGAAGAATAAGAATTCTGAATGAGAGCAAATAAATCTATGCGATCTTACTTCTGGATTGTCTTTCACATAACTCAGCATGTTCTCTCGATTTGAACGCCGACATCTCCGAAGCGACGTACGGTTTATTGTGTATTGTTGAGGATCGCGTCCAAATGCTTCTGCCGCCGCTATCATAATGCCGACCGCGTCTCGGTCAGTCACTTTGCACTTGTCCAAAGCTGATAGGACTCGTTCAGTAAAACATTGTTTGTAACCTCTTCTGTCACCAACATTTGACGGGCCAGCTTCTGCCGGGAAGTTTTCGTCCTGTCTCCCATTATCATCGCTTGAATCACTGCTTGAAAATTTAACCACTGCAATTGAACGAATTTCATTTGAATATAAACATTGGACGAACACACAAAGCGCGAAATAGCTTACCGCCTTTAGCGAACCGATCTCTACTAGATTCCGTTGCACGTTTGCGTCGCAACTCTTCTTGTTCTTCGCGCTCAGCTTTTCTTTTCCTCGTTCGAGTATCAGTAGCGTCCACACCTCCCATAGTTCCTGGCCGGCCATCTTCTCTTTGCTTTAGCAGAAACTCAATGTCTATCAGAAAACGTATTCTCTTTTTCTCTAGTGGACTCAGTCTTTCTGTGAGATGACTTTCTTAAAGCATCCCACTCATCGTGCAGCGCAACTATTTTTCTTGTAACATCTCCTCTGGCTTTCGTCGGAATAGCTGCTTGGCGCCAAAAAATCATCACTGCGTCCGCGACTATAACCGCACTATTTTTCTTCGACATGTTTCGTTTGCGAATGTTGAAGAAATGCATTCTTAGCACTTGCTTCTTCGACGGTAATTTGTTCCCCGTAATATTCATGCTTGGATAACCAATCAAAAAAATATCGTCGCGCGATCTAAGTCGTGTTGTCATCTTAACTTTTAAAAAACGGGAGAAAAATCAATTTACTTTTCGCGGTCGTCGGCACTTGTTGAATGACAACAATCGATGAATGAACTACTATTTATAACTACTACGTATTTTGCAATATTTTACTGCCAGGTACTGATGAATGGGGGCATCTGCTAAGGGTGCCTATGTACCTGATTCAGCACGTGTGCGTTTCAAATTTTTCAAGACTTTCCAAACAATGACCACTCTTGAATATTGGTGGAATTTCTGTAAAAAAATCAAAAAAAATCAAAAAAATCTCGATATTGTGCAACTGTAAATACATAGATTTTCAGTATTTTTGTATGGGGAGTCCCTCAAGGAGTGGAGATAGAGGGTAAGTTTGTCCGGAAAAGATGTTGGGGATGAAAAGTTAATGGGGGTCGGTCATATATTTTGCCCCCCTACGGGTGACCCCTGATGACCTATGGTGTTTTTCGAAAATACTGAGCAACCTCCATTTTTGTATGGTGACCCCCCTAAGGGGAGGAGATAGGGGGTGGGTGTCTTGGGGGAAAATGTTGGCGGTAAAAAGTTAATGGGGGTCGGCCATACACATTCTTCCCCCCTACGGGTGACCCCTGATGACGTATGGCAATTTCCCCCCTAATTTTGGCAAAGTGGACCTTTTTCTCGGCTCGTGCGCAACCCCTAATGTTTTTTTTTTTTAATTTTTTTTTTCGGCATTGTCATTTTTTTTCAAAAAGGCACGGAATAGAGCCCTCATCTACCAAAATATCGACACAAGGTCCACCCTAATGTATATATGTATGTATATATGCCCATATGAAGGGCGAACGGTTACAGCTGTTTGATATTCATAGAGCAAAACATCACAGGGCAAATTTTTAGCACTACTCTAAACACTAAGTATGAAATGATACGGCATTTCCACAATTCAATTATTCGAATTCTAACATGATAACTGAGAAGAAATAACACTTTAGTCAAAGCAACTAATATAAAGTACAAAATATGATGGATAATTAAATTATAAATATACGATGGTTTGAACTATGTCTGAAAGGATACGGTATTTCCAACACAGATAACCGAATTGACAGACTTTAAATTTGTTAAACTATTCTAATAATATTAGTAGTATTATTTCAGCTTTCCCTTATACAGTCATCATCACATATTCACTCAGATTTAGTACAACATGTCGTTAGGTGATATAATTGTGTGAATATTATTAAATCAAAAGGTGAAATGAATGGACTTCGGATGGATGCGTATTTTACACTTTTTTTTTACCACCAAAAGTTTTATAATTGCAGTTTCCTAATTTACCATCACAAATATGTTTTTGAATATACCAGCCGACCCGAAAAACCTTGCTTTACCAAAAATTATTGCTCGTTTGATCAGTACTATGTATACATAAATAAGAAGAAATAAAACAGAATATTAATAATTGGCCCTACAGTTTACTTTAGTAACCTATGTTTTTATTTAATCCTTCATCACGAAATTTATCTTTCAAATTGAATTTCCATATACGGACATTTAAGAAGATTGTTTGTTTATTCTCCCTTTGAACAACGGCGCAAGCATATTGTATTATTTTATATTCGATTTGCTATTATTCTCTTGTGTTACAGTTTGAAATGAACCATGACAATATTACAATATCGTGTAAAAAATATTGTCCATGTTTCAGTTAAAGTTATGCCGATTCATTTCGAAATATTTTTATTGCCATTTCTGCAATGTAAGAATGCTACTAAATTGTTCTTGATTGAATCGACATACATATTTATTTTTCATAACTAATGCTTCTCATTTATTTAAAAATGCAGCTCTGTTTCTTACATTGGTATGATTCGACGGATTCAATTTTCAAAAATCCGCTAAATTATAAGAATATCGAAATAAAACAAATTTGATTTACGAAACACATACGAATTTAATTTATTTTTTCTTAAAAGAAATATACATATGTATGTATGTATAAATACATATACACATGTGTAGTAGGATGGGTCGATTTAAAAATCACCCTAGTGACAAGGAAAATCGTATTCTGGGGATCATAATAAGAAACTTTGCCCGAGGAGCCATACCTGGTGGCGAGTCAGTGTTTGACAGCTGAAGTGAACATACAGTGAAAAGTGCCTCCTAAAACCAGTGGTGAATAAACAGTGGAAATATCAGTGGTAAATACCAGAGTACCTGTCCTTTTAAGGATTTATACTCTGGGGAGATAAAATAGCTGATATATTCAAGAGGAAGAATATTGCGTTTTTCCGACGGCAAATGGTCAAAATAAAAAGTGCTAAAGTTAAAAAAGTGCTAGCACACTAAAAAGTGCTAAGTTCAAAAACTGAACAAAAAACAATAAAAAAAAATTCTAAAATTCGAGAAAGAAGTCCTAAAATCGAAAAAAGTGCTAAAACGATAAAAAGTACGAAAAACGATAAAAAAAAGTGCTGAAGACACAAAAAAGTGCAAAAAAGTTAAAAATCAAATTGAAGTAGCCTTCGCAGGTGAAGTGGCAAAAATTGAAAATCAAATTGAGAAAACAATATTAGAGTAAATTGACTGAAAATCTATAACAAAATAGGGCTCCAAAATGGATGACCCAATAGAAAATAAAGGGGAAAACCTATCCGATTTTGAAAGTGAAGGTGAAAAAATGACCGAAGACAAAGGAAATAATGTGAAAAACACTATCGCCGATCTAAAATTAAAGGTTGATTATCTTATGCAAGAACTAAAAAAAACCCAAATTGAAGGGGAACAAAAAGATAAGAAATTAAGAGAGTACAGGGTCATGTTAAAAAGTTCTGGTAACAACATGTACCAGTGCTTGAGCGACGACTACAATGATGATGATAATAATATGCTGGAAGCCGATGCCGTAGGCTCCATAGAAGATAATATAGAAGGAGGAAATTGGCAAGCCGTGACCAATAAAAAGAAGATAACTCAGCAACATTCATATGAGTTCCCAGTACTTGGAAAGCAGGGCAACCGCATGCAGAGACAACAACAACAGCAGCAGAGACAACCGCAGCAGAAACGAAATAATAGAAAAAGTAAGGTCAGCCCACCTATAATAATGACGGGGATGATCCATGAAGTACTGGGTCACAATTTATTTTCATTGAAAATTATTAATAAAGATGTTGTGAACTTGAAATTGGACAGCACGAATGACCATATCGTCATAAGGGAATTTTTGACAAAGGAGAAAATCTCCTTTTTTACATACACTCCGTCGGAGTTAAAGCCCTATTCCGTTATAATTAAAGGCCTATCGGCTTCATATGAGGCAAGTGACCTCGAGAATTATATCCGAGAATTAAAATTAAACGTGAATGTACTTAAAATTTACAAACTGAATGGCGACCGATGGCTGGTTCAATTCGACCATGACTCCGATATGGAGTCTATATTTGCTATGAGATTTATTCTCCACTGTAGAGTTACTGTAGAGAGGTATAAACAGGGGGGTCTGGTACAATGCCGAAACTGCCAAAGGTATGGGCACATTTCTTCAAACTGCTCCATGCCGTACCGATGCGTAAAGTGCAGCTTGTCCCATGGACCGGGCAATTGTAATATTCCGGGTAAGGAATCGAATACTGAGGAATACGTCATGAAGGATCAGCTGACAGGAACCATTGAAATGCCCGAATTGTGACCGAGAGGGTCATGTCGCTAGCGCCAATATCTGCCCAAAGCGGCAGGAAATAAAAAAGAGGTTGGACGAGCGAAGAGCTGGCAGAGCTCGTCCCATATCCCAGACTGCGCGATATCCGACCGCGTACAGGACTGCAGGTAGATCATACGCAGGAGTAGTTAGTGGCCAAACCAACTCCGCAGGAAAAAGAGCGCCAAATGGAAATGCGGGAATTAAGGCAAGCGGTGCGTTCCAGCTTATAAATGGCGACTGTGCAGAATTGTTGGGCTGCGACTTCGTCACATGCCTGGAAAAAGTAGGCGAATTTGCAAGGACATACGTACATATGAAGAACAAAGATGAAAAAAAGAGGGCCTTGATTGACCTCCTCATTCGCATCGGCCTTCATGCACCTCAAGACCATATTCGTCAATCTGAATTCTATTGTCTCTAGACACAAGAGACATTATTTACAATTATTTGCCGATGAACATAAACCGGATATATTGCTCCTAGCGGAGCACAAACTATCGCCGAGACACAACTTCGAACTGCGTGGATACAAGACATACAGACAAGACAGACCTAGAGGTGGGGGAGGTGGTACAGCCATTTGCCTTCGTGACAGCATAAAGGGTGAGCGTGTATCTGCCAATATTGGAAATATTGAGGGGACAATTGTCCGCATAAGACACCATAATCGAGATCCAATCTGTCTTATGTCACTTTATTTGAGACCTCAGGATACATTAAATGCCACTGACCTCGATACTATTTATAGTATCGCAGGATCTAGTGAAATAATAATAGGATCGAATTTAAACGCGAAACACCCGGATTGGGGTGGAAGCGTCACGAACGCAAATGGCAAAGTTCTTAGAGAATGGCTAGGCACCTGTCCCTCTGTGGACGTACGACTTACCATCGGACCGACGAAAGGCGCTTCTTTCATAGATTTATTTATGACGACTATTGGACTAATTCCAATAGGCCAAGACCACGGACAACCTATGATACGAACTCTGGACTATGAGTCGGATCATAGGGCCATTGAGTTACTACTGAAGACGGACCAACTTGAGACATGTGAACCGACTTACATATACGATTTTAAACGGATGGACCGAAGACAATTCAATGACGTACTCTCCTCAGAACTGAATGACAATGTACTACCTACAGACAGAAACATGACCATTACGGACATCGATAACGCGGCCGAAGTATTGTCAGGGGCGTATAACAAGGCTATGGATAGTTCTATTCCCAAAATAAGACCAGCTGCTGGTACAGTGTCGACCTTGCCAGACGACGTACTTGATTTAATCCAACAGAAAAAACGAAGAGACAGGCACACAGGGCAACTGATCCAGGAAAGGCGAGGATACTGAAGGCGGATATCAGAAACCTCGGCAAAATTATTCAGGACCGCATTCGGATATTCGAGAACAAATAAACATTGGAAAAACTACAGAATGTCAGAATGGACCCAATGATGGCCAGAAAAGTAAAACGGTTTGGTGGATTAGCCAAAAGACGAAAAATCCCTGGATTAGTTGGACAGCAAGGACTGCTGATTGAAGATGGTGGTGGCAAGGCCGATTTATTCGCCAGAAAATTTGCAGACATACAGTCTGCTGGAGTAAACGAGTTGCCGGACTCTCCACGGATGTCGGCTGTGGAACCATTGAGAAATCACAATGCATTGGTGGAATTCAGTGAAGAAAATAGAGCGGATAGATCGACGCACAGTGGTACATCACTCAGATTTGTGAACCCCGAAGAGATGGGAAATGTCGTGAGAAGCCTAAATGCTAAGAAAAGCTGTGGAATGGACAAAGTTCCGAACTACGTTCTGAAAAAAACCGACAGGAGATCTTGGGGATTCCTAACAGTGCTACTGAATAACTGCTTGAATCTCGGGTATTTCCGGGGAAAATGGAAGCATTCCAGGGTGATCCCGTTGCTTAAGCCTAAAAAGGATCTCAGTGAGCCGAAAAGCTATAGACCAATCGCACTTCTGTCGAATATTGGTAAGCTTTTTGAGCGATTCATATTTGACAGGGTGCGGTTGCATATGGAGGACAGCGAGGTTCTACAAGATTTTCAGTTCGGTTTTAGGAGCGGATTGTCCACCTGCCATGCTCTCATGGCATTCTCGGATAGAGTGGTTAAAGGGTTGAATGAGAGGAAACCAACCATAGCAGTTAGCCTGGATTTTGAAAAGGCGTTTGATACAGTCTGGCAAGAGGGCATAGCGTACAAAATGAGGCAGAAATATCGATTTGATGATTCTCTGACGCGACTGGTATTAAACTATTTGACCGGGCGTACGTACGCGGTAGAGGTTGGATGTGAGAGTTCGGCAACAGTGAGGGCAGTTGCTGGTGTTCCACGGGGCTCAATTTTGGGCCCGATACTGTACAACATATACCTGGCAGAGATTCCCCAGCCAGAAAATAATGAAATGATCACGGTATATGCTGATGACGTGATGATTGCGGCAAGACACGCCAATGCGAAAATCGCCAATAGGAACATGAACTCCTACTTGGAGATACTTAGATTATACTTTGAGGAATGGTACCTCCGGCTGAACATCCCTAACTGCACGTGCCTTATGATAAAGGGGAATAGGAAGAACCTCTATAAAAATTCAAGGGCATACATACCTTCCATATTGATTGGTGGCAATGCGGTGGCAAACGCTGATAAATTAGAATACCTCGGTGTCGTGTTCGATGAAAATTTCACCTTCTGCCGACAGGTTCCGAAATCCGAAATTTGCCCGAAATTTTGAAAAATCCCACTTTGACCCATTTAGAGTGCCCCAATCGAGTCCAAATGTATGACCGACCCTACTAACTTTGGAGGGCCGACCCACCCATGCCAGTGGCACACCTCCTGGAACCCCCTGGGGGGTTGCCCATACAAACATTTCAAAAAATCAAAATTTTTGCCACTTTACATGAAAAAATCAGCGAAATGGGTGTTTTTATTCTTGTTGAGATTATTTTTCTCTTTAGAAATTCAGAAAATATGTATGTATGTAAATGAAAAAATGAATTTAACTAAGTAACCGAAAAGAAGCTAAAAAATTATTGTTTGAAGTCTTTTTTTGCTTTCAAATCTGGGCAATTTCGCACGGCTCTCTAATGTCGTCGGCATAACAACCTCTACATGAATTTAAAAAATTTGCTCGAGGATATGTACAAAATTCTTTGGAAAAACCATTGATGACTTTTTTATGATTCTCAGAATTAAAAAAATAAGTAATAAACAAAATGTTATTTCATTTTTATGATTTCGGTCGCAAACCAATAAACGCTTATAAATGTGTCGAATGAGTTGAAAAATATGCCCCCTGCTTCCGAAAAAATTTAATTTTCCACCGATTCGAAGTACTTAAACGACATGGTCCATGCAATTACTTGCATCAAATTTCTAGCATCATCATCTAACATCAAACCAGGGAAAATTTTACATTCTCGCTGGCTCACAAAGGCCGCTAGATTATTACGATTATATGTGACAATGGAAAAACCAAATAAAAATTTAATAATTCTAGTTGGATTTATAATTAAATGTTATGTGCCAATGTACTTCAATATCAAGTATTACAGCTCTGTCGTGTACGGTAGTGCATTATTTTTCAAGTTCATTAGTTGGTCACGATTTCTAGAACCTCGTTTACGCAGAATTGTCAATCAAGTAATTACAGATAATTCATATTATGCGCATTCGGAAAATATCTTGTTATCAAAGTTGTTTGATGATAGGAAAGAGAAACGCGACTGCTCTATCAAGAAAAATTTACGCTATCGAACCGATGTTAACGACCCAACGGAACTTAGAGTTTATAAAAAACCAGATATAAACTTTAATTGCACTAGTTACACGGAAATGATAAATTTGAATGATATAAATAACGTATTTGAACCATCATTCACGCGAAGCATTCTGTACGAAACATTGAAAGAATATTTAAATCAAGATGATCCAACGTGTAGTGATCCAAAAATTCCATCACACATACAAGGAACGGAACGACACGTTCAATTGCTAGCTAGCGTTTCCATGCGAGTTATACCCGAAAGTGTAGAGGCTGTTATGGCGACGACATTAGAGAGCCGTTTGATATTGCCCAGACGTGAAAGCAAAAAAGACTTCAAACATAATTTTTTTTAGTTTCTTTTCTGTTACTAAGTTAAATTCATTTTTTCATTTACATACATACATATGTTCTGACTAAATAAATTTCTAAAGAGAAAAATAAACTCCAAAAACTTTTTCAAGTAAAGTGCCAAAAATTGTGATTTTTTGAAAAGTTTGTATGGGGAACCCGCCAGGGGGTTCCAGGAGGTGTGCCACTGGCATGGGTGGGTCGACCCTCCAAAGTTAGTAGGGGTCGGTCATACATTTGGAATCGATTGGGTTACTCTAAATGGGTCGAAATGGGATTTTTCAAATTTTGCGGACAAATTTAGGATTTTTCAAAAGTCGAGACATCAGAATTCGTTTTAGAGGTATGGTTCCTCGGGCAAAGTTTCTTATTTTGATCCCTAGAATATGATTCTCCTTGTCACTTGAGCGATTTTTTTGCCCCCTAATGTATAGTGTTAAAAGCTTACAATTGGTTTTTAAATTTATGATTAAAATAGCTTTTAGAAAGTAATTAGTTTTCAGTTACTTGCATTTTATTATATGCGGCAAGTGTCCGACATTTTTAAGTAATGATGTTGGAACTTCATACTCGTAACAACATTTGTTATTACATTTGAGATCTGAAATTTAAAAACCGAGAAAAATATTGTTGAAAATATACGTATGTATATCAATTTAAAAACCACATCATTTACAGAGCTTGCCATTAATCTGTTTCGTAACTTTGTTTTAACAATATTTAGTTGACTGAAAAGTCGTTCGACCCCTCCATTTGACCAAGGTGTTCGCGAAGAAAACTATTTATTTTACGTAAATGTAAAGCACGACTTAGTTTAGTTAACAACGACAGACTAGATTTGTACTTTATTGTTTCATTTCTTTTCAACAACTAACTTTACAAGAATTTGTTATTGTCGCGGGCCACCACATAGAACGACAGTTAATCTGAATAGAGAATCCAAAAGAAAGATCAACAACAATACAAAGGCAGAGTGACCAAACTGAAGCAAATGACTTCGTCAGCGCTGTTGTTGTTGTTAGTATATTCTTTTGCATCCATAATGTAAACAACAAGCAACAACATACGGTACAAAACATAATGACCAAAACCAGTGTGTATGTTGTTGTTGCGAAAGAAAATTATTAGAAATTAGTATTAGGGTGGCCGTAATTTCGATATTTTACAAAATCAAAAATACAAATAATTTTATGATCGATGTAGAGCGATCTCACCCAACACAAGGTAATGATTAAATTTCTAACGCATTATTTACCAACTCTTTGAATTTCAAAAGCGGTATTATGACATCTGTATTTTGTTTTAAAACACTTTCAGCAGAGAGAAGATTAACACTTTCAATCAAATATAATTTTGTTACGACATCACGAAAAAAAATTCCAGTGCTGAGCTATCAGACAACGAAAATAACAATGATTTTTATCTGTGTACATCACAGGGAATGCTACAATATACAGCTTTTAAAATGCTAAAATGTACAACTGTTAAACAATGTTGCACATAAAATATTGAAATGGTTTACCTCCGAACGCAGAAAATAAACCGCTAAAACTCCCGTTAGCCACTAAAACACACTTTCCCCCGCGATGTACACTAAAAATCCGCTAGATTTAGCGGGAAATCCGCCAAATTGCAACACTGGTTGAAACCATTAATGTTGTCTTGTTCTCATTTACCGTCAGACCCATTTTTGCTAACCCCTTCTCAATTCTCGAAAACATCGCAGTAACTTCTCTAACTGATATCGATATCATCAGCATACGCAAGCAGCATGTGACTTTTGCTGCTGATGGTTTTATTCATGTTGACTGCAGCTTTTTTCAGAATAATATCTATTAAGATGTTAAAGAAATCGCACGATAGGGTTTCATCTTGTATGGGGCCTCGCTTAGTTTCGAAAGGTTCGGTAAGATCCTTACCAACTTCAGACATTGCTTCGTAGAGTTTTCCCCGTATCGGGCTATCGAAGGCCGCCTTATAATCGACAAATATGTATATGATAGGTGTCGAATTGTTTTTCGTGGGTCTTCTTCAGGATTTCACGTAGCGTGAAAATCTGGTCGGTTGTCGATTTCCCAGGCCTATAGCCACACTGGTATGGTCCAATCAGGTCAGCGATAATTGATTTTAGGCTTTCACACACATGATAGAACCTCACAGAGACTCGGGTCACCATTTTTAAATATGGGACATAGTACACTGAGGCACTGAGATAAATTAAATGCAGTAGAAAAACGCGTTTGGTTAAGTTTTATTTCTTTGTGTGAGAACTTTTTGGGAAATAAAAGACGTGATGACTACGTTGAAGTAGTCCATGAATTCCTGGAAGCTTATGCAGAAATGAGATGCAGAATGTCGATTAAAATTCATTTTTTGAAATCGTTGAAGTAGTCCATGAATTCCTGGAAGCTTATGCAGAATGTGGATTAAAATTCATTTTTTAAAATCCCCTTTTTATTTTTTTTAAACAACCTTGGCTAATTTAGCTATGAACAGGGTGAAAGATTTCATCAAGGATTATAGCAAACCGAAAAACGTTTCGAAGGTAAGAACCAGATTAGAATGCTACAAATTACTGTTGGTGTCTTAAACGAGAAAGCGACCATTCGTCATACAAACGGAAAAGATTCAGCAATCATTTTTAAACTTTTCTAATTTCAAGATAGTATATACGTATAAGTATGTATTAAATCAATATTTAAATAGTACACCTTGTTTGATAAATATGAATTTTCATATAAATGCTTATGTTCTTTCTTTAAAAACTAATAAATCTTTGACAATAAATTGTCCATTTTAAAAACCAAGGATTGTTTTACTCACTACTAAATCTACTTTCAAATAAAAGTAAAAAATAATAAGTTTCCAAACAATGTATTAGAAAAAAAGGCTCCAAAGATGAAACAATATAAAATTTTAAATATTTTGGACAATATTTTCAAATGGGGCTATTCGTCTTTCTTAAACAGTAACAAAATTAAAATCGCTTTAAAACTGATTAAGTTTCAAATGTTTTAGTCCGTGAAGTGCTGAAAAACGTTTTTTGACCATAACTTCAGATTTTGAGGGTGTATTCAAAATTCTGAAATGTATACATCATTTTAAAAGTGTATACATTTTTTTCTATTTTGTAACATAGTGTTATTGGTCAGACAAACAACTATGAAATATAACTAGCCGTTGGCTTAACCCCGATTCCATTGTACGATTTTGATGAAACTTCATAGGATAACATTTAGGGTATTTATATTGCCACGGTATTTTTATATAACGACTTTTTATAGTTCTATATTTCCTTACTCTCACTGCTGCTAGATTAGTTTTGTTGTAAAATGGCTCTATATGTGGGGTATTTTCTTACGCTGCAGCTGTTAATGGGCTGTGGTTTAAATATGTATATAAGTCGCTAAATAATAATAATTTATTTAGATAATAACATCATCTGAGCTTGATATATTTAAATCCCATTTTTGTATAAGTCTTTGCACATATAAAATGGTCTTTAAAGTTTTCCTGATGACTTCAATCTTTTATTTAAAAATAGGCACACAAGGTTTACAAATTAAGCACGCAACCTAAAAATCGAATTCGAAATAGCGGGTAGTTGTTAGTACTATTACATAAAGATTTAATTTTTAAATTTGTTTTCATGTCGAAGGATCTGATATAAAATACGTTCATTGGTTTCAGAACAGAACCTGTTTATTGAAACGGTTATGAATACCTGTTTATTGGATCTATGTTTGAAAAGCGGGTTATTTGAAAGCGGATCTTTGACACGGTTATATAAGTACTTTATATACTGGAAAAGGTTATTGATTCTAGTTTGTTGAAACCAGTGTTTTGGAACCATATTTTAAAACCGGTTCTGTTTGCAGGTTAAAGTTTTAAATTCCGGGGTAGGAACCTGGGTTTTGGCAATGGTTTTAGGAAACTATTCTGTTTAATAGATAATGTTTTAAGTTCCGTGAAACTGAGTTTTTAAAACTCTCCAAAAGCAATGGCTGCAGACTCTGAGTGGGAAAATATTTTCTAGCTTTTGTGACAGTGAAATGAAGAACTACCACATTTATTGTAGTTTTTAAAATACTGACAAGAGTCGCTAAGCTTCGCTTGGTCCTTATACAAATTGGACAAAAATTGTCTTTGTAGTAGATGAGGACAAATCGTTGAACGATAAATTACTCCTTTCGATTGAAACACTATGCGAACATTGATAATAATATTACGATAATATTATAATTACATTAGCCCATAACTCTGGAAGCACTTCAAGGATAATGCCCTCTCTGAAGCAATACAAATCTAGCAATATCAGGCTCTTTAATTACCTGTCTTACTACGTGCATCGGAATCAATGCTGGGAGTCTTGAAGGGAACAATTTTCAGAAAAATATATTTTGTCCTATTATCGAATACGAGAATCGACATCGAGCAGTGGGTGAGTTCGCCTAAAAAGTGGATATAATTCAGTTGTTTCTAACAAGATGAAATTGCGTATACACATTTGAGGGTCGTGCTATTTAAAGACCTAAACTGGAAACTGTATAGACCTAAACTGGAAACTGTATAGAGCGGCGAAGTGGAAGCGCAAATTTGAAACACGAGGCCATCAGAATAACTTGAACCGGTGTCAACCTTTGAATTGTGGTTCAACCGAAATTGTTTGTAGCCCTACACTGAAAGAAAAACCTTCATACTATTAATGAATTCTTACATTGCATTAATGAAAAGTGTCATTGTTTTTGAGCCAATGTCGGGCTTCATTAATGCTATGAACAATGTTACAATAAACGAAAAATGTTTCATAGACCTGAAATTAATGTAAATTTTCTAACCGGAATGAAACATTGTCATTGTATTAAAGAAATATATTACATTGATATTATAAACCGTTTCATTGATGCAATGAACATGTTACATTAATGCTATGAACATGTTTCATTGATGCTATGAGCATGTTTCATTAATGCAATGAATATGTTTCATTGATGGTTTAAACATGTTTCATTGAAGGTCTGAATATGTTTCATTGATTGTATGAACATATAAAACATACGATTCTAAGCAAAAAATGTAAAATGCAAAAGTTAGAGGGAATCACTATTTTAGAAGTTATGGGCCTCCAAAGTTCGGGTTTTTGTGGCACGATATTTTTTCGACTATTAGGTTTGCTGGGGCGGGGCCAGGGAGAGGAATATCTCTGTTGCAAATTTTGGATTTCGGAATTTTTTGATTTTTGAGAAAATTTACCCATGCAAAAGTGTCCTTGAGTGGACCCGTTTTTTTGACCTTGTGGGTCCCCATAGATACGGCCGGCCAAAAATTTTGGTTTATGAAATCCCCTTAGATATTTTGCTCGATTTTCGGGTTTATTTAAATGGCGCGGATTTCAGCCATTTATTTATTTCTTATTTATTCCTTATCTCATACTGGCACTCATATATTGTGTCACAACTACTGTACATACATAAATAATACATAAATACATACATTTATAGAAAACGTACCTACATACATATTATCCTTTAACCAAATTAATGAATGGTTCAAAATTAATGAAATTATACATTATATTAAATAAAGATGTTTCATTATTGGTTTTTTAGAAAACTATTTAAAACTTCAATAAAATGTGTGTAATGTAAAGGATGGTCTATGTAATAGATTCTACTTTACAATGTCGATCAAATGTCTGCAATATTTCTCTATAGTTTCCCATATTTACATGAAAAACATACTTCATTCCATCAATGTAAAAGGTTTCTTAGCATTAATGACGGTCCACAAATTCAAAAACTACAGCAATGAACGAGTTCATTGAAGCAATGTAACTTTTCATAGTATCAAAGAAACTTTACATTGCATCAATGTGAACCCATTAATGTAACCCATTCCTTGATGCTATGAAGCGTTTTTCTTTCAGTGTAGTAAGAAGCTACAGAAAATATGAAGATGTGTCTATTTTTGGTTATTGAGATATTTGGGAAACACATTTTTTGTGTAAAATATAGTTAAAATCTGTTGAAGTAAATAAAGTTTTGTGAAAATATCATGCATCTTTAGTCAACACATTGAAAAAGTACCACATTCTGTAGGTTACTTTTTAATTTGTTTTAAACTTAATTTGTTGTAAAACATGGAAATCACATGTTTTGTAAATAGGTATGTATATTAAGCTTATGAATACTTTTGGCCACTATTGAGATATCTACAGGTGTACTAAACAATTATGTTCAAAATTTTACCCAACCAGCGTCATATGTCGAAAATTACGGGAATTTTGTGAAAAATCCCATATTTGGGAATTTTTCAAATTATTTTATGAATTAGGGGATTGTATTGTGGCGAATTTTTAAAATGTTGATTAAATGAGGTATTGTTAAAATTAAAATTGATTTTCAGTTAGTCAAAATATTCCCAAATAATCGACAAAAAGCGACCAACATATTTCTAGGAAAAGGTTTCCTCAAATATCTGAAGAACCATAAGAGTAAAAATAGATGCATCATCAAAGTTTATATAGTTTTGGTAAAATTAAGATTTAGTAAAATGTAGCTTTCGTTGTTGTTATCTCCTCAGTAATACATCGACGTTACTCGCCTTATAGGTATATTCAGACATCTTGTCGAAGAACACGTTTCCAATTCTTTCAATTTCGTACAGGTGAAATTAGTGCTGCAGTGACGTCCAACTCACCATCGCTGTTCGTTTTTGATATTGCATTGTCCCATATTTTAGTGGCATTCCGATGAGTTGATTTATATTAATGCAATTAGTTCTCCAGTTTGGTGCCCTCTGATTTTCCCATAATCTAGATGCGCATGAAAATTTGGTCACTGGGAAAGATCAACTGAAATGAGACAAAGAAACAGAAATCAATAAATAGCTGGCAATCATGACAATATTAATTTATAAATGCACGAATACAATTGATAATATATTAGCGAGTACTCGTACACATGTGTATAATAATTTTGTATATCATTAATACTGATTGACATTGATTCATGCTAAACATTAATAAGAATATCAGTGCGTGTAAGACAGACACTACTGTCGATCTTCGATGACGATTCCCTGGAATTTATGTATATTTATGGTTGCATTGATTTATGTAATGACGGCGAGTCCATCTCTGATGCCTGAGAATGTTTATTTTAGAACATTTAATTGAGTCGACAATACAATGAATTACAAATATGGTCACTATGAAGCTGTGACTTACAACTTAATCATCAGCTAGCAATTAAGCAGAGAATTCGATATTATGCTATCGGCTGCTTCTGTGGCCACGGGATTTTGCCATTCCATTGGTTTCCGCTTGTCGGAATGAGGTATCAAACAATTTGTTTCGAGGTGTATAACAAGCAATATCATTTCACAACTTTGAGTCAGGTTTTGTTCTCCTTGCTACCGCTACGCATACATTATATCATAAATGGACAACAGAATTCATCGCAGTACCCTTGATGTTGTTGGTATTGTTATTGTTACTGCTGATGCTACCTACTCCTACAATTTCAGTTGCACAACGGAGTATGGAAACTCGTGAAGCATCTATTTGCTATTCCAAGCATTGCTGAATGCGCGAACTGGCATCTATACCAAAAACGTCTCTAAATAAATACCAATGAAAACTATCCCCCGACCAAAAGGCACACGACCAATCACATCATCGGAAACCCAATTTGGAACAAGGAGTGAGTGGTCCCTTTCTCCAACGGGGGATCCGCGTTGGATCGATTCTTAGTTTTGTACAGGTTCAATTTGCAGGGCATGGTTGACAATTATAAGTGTTCATCGAGTATTGGTAGTTATTATAGGAATAATTAATTGAAAGTTTAAATTATTTTTAAATGAAAATTACAATGAAACTTGTCTGCGCCCTTTTGTGACGAAAAAATTCACATTTTAAGTTACGTGTTGTAAATTGTAAGCAAGGTGCCTCCATATGTTACTGATATTTTAAAAAATGCCTAAAGGTTGGCTGCACTAAAGACCACATAATAAGCAGACACCAAGCAATAAATTGATTACAACTTAAGTATTTAAAAATGTGTAGTCAGTTACAAGTTCCTTAATTTCAACGAATTAGCTTCGAAGGAATCATAATTATTACTTCTGGCCCTGTATTCGACTTGGACCGTAATGGATTCACTTTCGATTAATATAGAGGTTAGTTCCGAAGAATCAAACTATATAAATTATACGGACATTGTACTTCATTCTTATTAGAGAGAGAAGAGAAAAGTATGAAAAGCGTTGATCCCTAAATAATACATGACACGGTGAAGTTATGTTTGATGACGACGAAAAAATCTCTAGCCTCTAAACGAAATGGGAGAGGGAACGTCAGGCGACTTCAATTAATTTTTTTCTGTCTGTGTCGTATATATTTGTACAGGATTAAATTAAATTGATTAAATTGTTTTTACTGCTTCTAAAAATTTGTTATTCACTTTTATTGTATTGTGGTTCAAAATAAATCATGTTGAACCCTTTTCTTTGATTTGCCCATTTCGAGTACACCCCAAGTACAACTGACGAAACATGTACAAGTGTGAAAAGTAAATGTTGAAACCAAACACCACACACAACATATCCATACGGGATACAACTTAATTTAGTTAAGTATTAATAGTCGACGGGGCACCTCACCCTCATGTATGTATGCAAATGCATGACGCATTTTCATGATGCACTTTAACATGAATTATGAGAGAAAGATGAATTATGAGAGAAAAGTATGGGGTGGGTGCATAAAAGAGTACTCAAGAATTTTTTCATGTATGCGGTAATTGAGTATGGGGTATATACTAGGGTACCCATTTAATCGGGTTTTTTGATTAATCGTTAATCGTAAATTTCAATTTCGTAAATTATTCGATTAATCGATTATTCGAATAAAATAAAACAAAAAAAAAGAAAACAGTGTTCAAACATTGTACTAGGCACATTTATTAAAACAAAACAAAACTTAACAAAAGCAACTTCATTATAAAGTATAAAATATATGTAGGTACAACTCACAAATCGTAGTTTCATCAACATGAAAATTAGTGACTTTTGGTACCAACCCAAAATTAAAAAAAATCTCAAAGTTTGTACCCAAAAGTCCCACGCTTTCCGGTACCTCCCACACAAAGGCTATGGTCGCTCTGAAACTATATCACACTATAACACCCTATCGGGTTGATTAATTTTTACAAAAATTTTGCAAAACTTAATTTTCTGACATTATCCTTATTCTATATAGCAGTTTGAGCAGAATCCGACCAGGTATTTTGAAACCCCCCATACGAAGTGACCAGTGGGTTTTGAAATTTCATCAGCCTATTACACCCAATTTAATGAACCAATTTTGAGACAAATGTTTTCAACAAACTATCAAATCAGTTCGAAATGTGTGTAAAGTTATGTAATTTGTTCGCAAATCGTTTATGAGTTGAGTATGAGTTTCCTCATTGTAGGAGTGTTTCAAGATGGACTAATTGCCATCAACACGTACTTATATTTTATTAATCGATTAATCGCTATGATTTGTTCGACTTAATCGTTAATCGAAAAACTTAATTACTAAAATGTTCGGTTAATTTTATAGCACGATTAATCGATTAACCGAATAATGATTAACTGAATGGTTACCCTAGTATATACTTAAGTACTGAAGTAAATTTTCGTAGTATACGTTTATCCAAAAAGGATGTACAAGTAGAGAAGAAACACCCGGCGCAGTTTGGCAACCCTCGCAGAAATGAACGCTCCTTGTTTATCTGTTCTCTCTCTCGTACTCTCTTCGTTCAATAGTTCAATACACGAGCACTTTTCTGATGATGTTACAGTATTTAACTCATAGCCTAATACTTATAATAGACCCAATAGTTCTCCCACCAAATTTATAACGTTTGGCCTGGAGTGATGTTTACGATTGATGTTGAAAAGAATTACTTTACTAATACCAGATAGAGGCAGTGGTTCAAAACAACGAATAAAATAACAACAACGGCATTTCGTTTTGTGTGTTAAAATTATTGTGTTGAATACAACACAACAGTCAATAAAAATGTATAAATAAATAAAAATGTGTAAAACACATTTAAATTTTACAGTTTTTCACCAAAACGACATGAAAAATTAAAGCAAGAAGTTATTGTAATTCCACCTGGTGTATGTCACTTTTCGTCAAACATTTTATAAAATAAACAAAAGGTAAAGAACAATGGGAAAAGTAATTTTTTTCTTTTTAGTAGGTAGAAATGAATTAGTCCAAACAAAGTTTAAAATCGTTTAATTATGTGATTTTACTTAATAACATACATACATATCAAACATACACACATAAAACATACACACACGTAAACTGCTGCAAAAACGACAACACAAACCCAATAAGCACATCGGATCCGGATCGGATCCGACTTCTCTGAATTGATTTCGAGATCGGGTCCGATCTCGATTCGAGATAGGATACTAAAGCGGCCGCAATTCCTCCTTCGATCTCAAAACGAGAAATGTGTCCGATCTCGAAATGACTTCCGAACCGATCTCGAAATCGAGAACGGACCCGATCTCGAAACGAGAAGTGGGTCCGATCTCGAATTGAGGTCGAAAAGAGAACGGATCCGCTGTGTAAATCATATCGAATTCAGTCTCGAAATAATTTCGGATTAAAATTTGTACCGGAAAATGAATCCGCAAATAAAATCAATGTGAAGAATTTATTCGGTACAGCGTTACCTGCAACCACGTCGAATATATTAACATGTACATTTTTTATAAATTTATTTATTTTGGAGTGTATTTGCTTCTCTTAGTTAGTCGATCTTTGGCATACTGGAAGTATAATTCTATATAATTCTAGAATTTAAAAATTAAAAAACACAATAAATATTAAACGTTAAAAAAAATTTTACGTACCTTAAGCATAGCTTTTATAGCTGCAGTGACTATTAAGTCTTTAGCCGCCTTTTTGGTTGTCGAGCCGCACCAGGTATAGTATTGCGACACGAAATCCGATGTTCCGGACTCATCCGAATCGGATCAGAGAAAATGAAGTCCGATGTTCCGGACTCAAACTTGATCGGAATCGGATAAGAGAAAACGAAATCCGATGTTCTGGACTCAAATCGGATCAGAGTCCGGCTTTGTGCTTATTGGGAATGGCCAGTTTTTAAGTAAGTACTTAACTATTGGATTACTTAATCTTAATTCTAAGTTAATTAGAGTTAATGTAAGTCGCCATATTGTCAACTATTATGGCAACCCTTGTATTCTTATTGGAAAAAACGCGTGTTTTGGGATAAATACCAAAATAACAAAGGGGAACAAACAAAATGGAATTATGTAAAATAAGAAATAGATGCATAAAATCGAAGTAATTTTAACAAAAATGTGTGAAAACCTATATAGGCAAAACAATTTAATGATATAGACTCGACGTATGTGTACAAATACGCAAATCTGAAACATGTATTTTATACAATTTTCATTTCTCACTTTGACAGTCAGTAATTTGATTGTCAAAATAATATGGTTCTGACTATAAGTTAACCAACCAACATTGGGTGGTTATGTCACAGTTAAACAATGACTAAAAAACACAATTCGATGTTTAACCACAATTTAACTAAGAAACAAAGATCACCACTGACTGAAAACCCGGCTATTATTCGTAATAACGAACCACAACAAGTATACGCAACAGCGTATGGTACGAGCTAGACTTGTGTCAAACTAGTTCCAGACACAACAATCACGAATATACCCGCCATATCGAACATGTCTATTATGTTCGTGACGTTTGGTCACTCTAAATCACTGGTGACCAGCCCATACCGCAATTGCGGAGACCAACACATAAACAAAGTCACACATATTCTTATGCTCTTCCATTCAGTCGTCGTTGAGAAAGCGACGTGGAAACAAGTAGCGGACATATGCATCTTTTGCTGATATATCAGCAAAAAATTCATACACCCATGCTCATGTGCATTTGTCGCTGTCTAAACGACGACTGAAGCAATATCGTTTTTCTCACCTATACTACACCATAAAAATTTTTGGTCACCTCTGCTCTAAATGAACTATATAGTTCATGAACTACCCAACTCAAGTACGAGCGTGTTGGGATTAGACGCAACGAGTATCATAACATTAATGCATATGCGCCAGTGTTGCCAGCAGCCGTCAAAAAAATTATGCCAAACGACCAAACAAATTTTGCAAAATGGAAAGAAATTATGCTAAAAACACCAAAAAAAATTGTGCAAAATGCAACAAGTTATACTAAAAATAAAATAAACTATTTTTTTATACATTTGCGTGTGTATATATTATTTAGTACCTACTATTCGCATATAACACAGTTTTACGCATTTTTAAGCATGATTTTTATTGATAGATTCATTTAATTTTTGTAAACATAGAAAAATCCTTTTAACGTCAGAGATGTGTAGTTTTGATTCAAAAAATGTCATGAAAATATTAATATAAAAAGTCAGTGTTTCAGAAACTTCCGATGATTTATCAGAATTTGCTTGGGTGTGAGTTTTGAAACCCTTTACATTGTGGTTGTGTCCTGACATTTTAATCTGGGAGCCAATAGCTTTTGGAGAGAAAAATTCAAAACAAACCTACGGTTTGTCCTTTTCATAATAAATATTATAAAAGAAAAATTTTCTATGATAAAGATTTTTACACAGTTTTCTGTATATTCACAATTTTCGCATTAATTAAAATCTAAATTCAACTTCTTACATGTTTTTTATGCCGAGGCACCTTAAGTTACAGTATTCTGTGATTACACAGTGCAATACATAAAATGTGTTCTCCGATGTGACTTCACTTTCTGAAAATACTGTCGGAACTTACAAAATGGCATTTGGGGTTTTTTGAATTTGCTCGCATTCAAATGCCCTAAGTAGTTATAATTGCAGGTAGAGGCTAGTAGAAAATAAATATATAACAAACTCGTTTGAAAAACCCGCATCTAGTGCTTCTAAATTCCAAGATTTTAAATTTTTCTTAAATATTTCTCCACATAATTTATCATAACTCGAAAATGATATCTCCGACGTTGTGAAACCAAACTTGACAAAATGTAAGTTGACATTATCTTCAAATTATGCTTACATCACATTTTTACCACAAATAGATAAATAGTTTCGGAGTTATAAAAAAAATGTGATTAACAAACTTTGTTTTTTCGCTAAAATGTAAATAAAATAATTTCGTTTTCACCCTTTGTGTGAGAACAATTGAGAATTTCTGGACAATTTCTCGATTTTGAAGCACTAAATGATATCTTTTCGAACTAGTATTTTATATTTCCCAATTATTATTCAAATATGCCGATGGCTGGATGACAAAATTTCAATCGGTTAACTAGATGTAGCCGTAAGAAAGTGTTTTGTTTTTAAATACTAAAAATCAAGTTTGAGCTAGTCGATAAAACCCCCAAATTCCCTATTGTTAACTTTGATAAGTACTTTCAGAAACTGTATTCAATGTGGAGTGTACATTTGATAAAAAAAAAACCTTAACCTATATGTTTTTTTAAGTATAAACTATTAGAAATTTAGGACATACTTCATACTTTTGTAGTGTATTTCCTCCCATATTAAATTGGAAGTGCGCAAAACCACATGAATGCTCTCATTATTTCCAAAAAAAGTCTTCTATATAAAACCAAAAAAATCAGGCGGAACATTTTTTGGGAAAATATCTACACTGATTTCCAATGTTAAGTTTTTAATTTTCAGATTATTTTGTTTTAATTATAAGCTATTATAAAACACACAAAAACTTCATCTTCGCAAATTTAGAATACTTTTAGATTTGTCATATATTATTAGATTATTAGTTTTAAATTGTTTGCCAAAAGGATTCCCGATCTGTACCTCGTTTCTGTAGTTCTCGAATCGAAAAAGTTTTCACTTGAAACATGTGAATTGAAACAAAAACGCTGGGAATCGGTACAAAAAATCGCTTCTCACATGTGACTGTTTCTACAACGTTTGTTTTGCGAAAACTTTCTGTGACGTACTGCTTTTTTCATTCTTATTGGAAAAATGCGAGAAAATCTGTTTCTAAAAAGTAGTGAGTCGAAAAAATTAAAATGTGAAACGTCAAAAATACTCACAAATTAAAACTGTGCGAGATTTTGATATTGTTTCTACAAAAAGGTTTTTTAAGAAATTAAAACTTATTTTTTAAGTGGAGAAGATAAGAACTATATCTTTTCTGTTATGTATTTCAATTAATTTTTCCAAAATATTACAGAAAAATCAAGAAAGCAAAAATAAAATGCAGTTGAATACATGTCTATACTTCTTTTTGTTGTTCTTTTTCGCAGTAGTTTATTTTCTTTGTTTATATGTTTTTCTTACTTGACAGCTTTCTTGGGATATTCCAATAAAAACGTCATCAGCGTTGCCTCTTTTCGCATTGATATACAGAAACACTTTTTACTCACAAATCGAGAAACGATGGAATTTTTGGTTCATGCTTAATGTGAAAACTTTTTCGATTCGAGAACTACAGAAACGAGGTACTGGTTTAAAATTGTGCACCAGGCGTGAGATATAGACAAAACAAAATTACCTAAACAAATCGGCAAGTGGTGCAATATTTTTTTATATTTGAAGAAAAATAATGGTAAAAAGAATGGAGTTCCATCATCTTACATAAAGAAATACATGCGAAATACATAGGTAGCATTGATCGCTACGGATGTTCCAGTTATGTATATTATCCGGCATATGCCCCCTACGAATTGGCTCAAAGCTATTTGCGACCTGAAAATAATTAATGACAATAATACAACGAAGACAAATTACCATTTTGTTAAGAGAAACGGGCTGCTGCAAACTTTGTTTTGCAAATAAAAGCCAAATGCCTGGTGCTACTTGTTTACAGCAGAATTTGGTTACCAGCGCTTTTTGTGGAAGCTCGTTGAAATGAAATAGACAGACATTCCACTGTAATGGGCGCTGCAAGTATTTCTCCATGCACGCGTTAACTCCTGTTTTGTGACCCGTGTTTACGGCAGTTCCATCTCAACTTATACAAAAAAAATGGTTTCCCATTACATCCCATGAAGGGACCCGGGACAACTTCTCACAATCACTGAGCTGTGCGCTTTCCAGTTTTCACTCACCGATTGGGACCTACAGTTTTACACCGATTCCGAACGGTATTTTGAGAAGCTTTTTCATGGCTATATACTCGATAGTGTCGCCATCACTAAGCGAGGTCACCGTCGTCGAAAGAAATTTTAAGGTGGTTGGAGCAGGTATCGAACCCATGATCTCCTGTACAAGAGGCGCGCACACTACCCATTGCACCACCGACGGTCACCATCTCAACTTACAGCAACTAAAAAATTTAGAGAATATCCTTCCGAATTTATGAAGTTTACTATGGCTTTTTGAATTTCTACCCCTATACCATTGACTGGTTGTCACTATTGTTATGTGGTCGTCTGTTTTTTTTACTCAGATGCACTTGATGTCCAACCATTTGATTTTTTAAAGTTTTGTCTTTTTTCCCGTCATAGGATATGCATTTCAAAACGGCATCGGTCTCTGGTCTCTCTTCTAAATTTAGATCTTTCCCTTTGATTTTTTTTTGCCGATAATTAGACTGTCAAAGTAAGCCAATAATTCCTTAGAAACATCCTCTGAATTCTTTCTAGCTTTTTTGCATATCGATAACTTGATATCTTTGATTAATGTTGTGACAAGTAAAGATCCAAAACAATCGGAAGTACCAGTGCGATCCAATGCCAATGCATAATTCTCTAATGCTATGTCTGATACCTTTAGTTGCTCTTCCATAGGAGATATGTTGTTATTTCCAGCTCCAGAATCATATTCATCAATTGAACTGGGAACATATTCATAGGAACACAATATGCCTGAAATTGAGTAGCACTTGAACTAAAGTCAAGCATATCTATATCTTCGGAATCTGCTTGGACCTGGTGCAAAGATAAAATCCTCGATCCACACTGATCAATTAAAAAATGTTTTACAGTTAGGGGAATCTCTTTATTATCGGGACATCTGCAATCTCAATTAAATACAATACTGCACTTGCATTGTGTAATTTTGAATAATTGATTCCATGCACTTTCTACATATTTATGTGGATATTTAATTATGTGATGTCGCTTATCCAGAAGACGCATTAACAATTTTCTAATTGTTGTTTTTCCAACTATTGGGATGCATGTATTTTTCCATAATTCCAATAGCACTTCAATAACACCTTGTATGACATGGCACTGTCCTTGGAGGTGGAAAGTTTGGGAGTGGCCAAAAAATATTCCTTCATTGGGCAGTCCAAGCAGCTCACTACTTCCACGCAATGTGTCCAAGGCAATTGCTTATCGGAAACCTCCGTTAGCTAGCTAAAGTGAGAAGGCGAAACGAATGAGCAACCTGAGTGGTAATGGGATCACTGATATGTCTCAGGATTATTAGGTGACCCTGTCACTGATGCTCTTCAAGTAGTGGACATATTCTTCTGTCCTTTGAAGGCGGATGAGCCAACACCCCTGGCCAACAGCGGATCAAAATTGAAGAAACCAAAATCCAGTTTCGACACACTGCATTCTGGTCAGCGTCTGATCCATAATGGACGGCTGAAACATAATCATCCTGGCAGTAGGCAAAATGCAAACCACGGTGGGCTGGGTTTGCCTCCCGCCACCGTTGTATTGGCAATGAAAATACACGATAAAATAAAGAGACCCCCCAACTGTTGACGACCCTCGCAAACGTTATAAGGACCATGATTTAAGGATATGTACCTGGAATGTGCGAACGCTATAAAGGATTGGTGCCACTTTCCAACTGGCAGATGTCCTCGGAAAATATAAAGCTGACATCACAGCGATCCAGGAAATGCGATGGACCGGATATGGTTCACCAAAAAGAAAAACTTCGACATTTACTACAGCTGCCATGAGCGTAAACACGAATTTCGGTGCGGATTTATAGTTGGCAGGAGACTGCGACACCTAGCTTGAATGATGCTAACCAAAACCAAATCAGCAGTGAAAGTGGGGAAGACCTCACTGAACCATTCTGTATCAAGCGAGGACTTAGACAAGGCGACACACTTTCGTGCAATCTCTTCAACATCTTAATGGAGACAATAATGAGAAAGGCGGCAGTAAATACGAACAAGACCATTAACACGAAAAGCCGTATGTTGCTGGCGTATGCTGACGACATAAACATAATTGGGTGAAATTTGCGAGAGATTACTGCAGTATTTTCAAGAATCGAAAAGGAATCAGCGAAGGTGGGTCTTGCTGTTAATGAGGGCAAGACAAAATTGATGGTGTCAACAACTGGTCCGCAATTGAACGTTGACAACCGATTTAATTTTGAAGTGGTAGATGAATTTGTCTACCTTGGATCCGCCGTGAAAAAGGACAACAACGTCAGCCTGGAGATAAATAGGAGAATTGTGCTTGCAAATAGATGCTATTTTGGGCTCAGCAAGCAGTTTATGAACAAATCCCTCTCTCGACGGACGAAAGTCCAGCTATATCACACTCTCATTTTACCTTTCTTGACATGTGGCTCCAAAACTTGGACCATATCGCAAGTGGATGGAAAACACCTGGGAGTTTTCGAGAGAAAAATTCTCCGTAAAATATATGGACCTGTTAGGGAAAACGGCGAGTTCCAACTAAATAATCTATATTCTGACGTGGACATAGCTAGACGAATCAAATTAGGCCAATTGCGTTGGCTGGGCCATGTTATCAGAATGGATGAAGATGAGCCAACGCGAAAGGGTATCGATAACGTACCCGATGGAAGCAGGAAAAGAGGGCGACCAAGACTCCGCTGGAAAGACCAGGCAGAAGAATCCCTCCGTGTCCTTGGTGTTACCAACTGGCGAGAAAAGGCGAAGGATAGAGCCAGTTGGAAGGATATGTTGAAATTTGTTTAATTTGTTTGTTTAATTAATATGTGTAAGACGCCTAACCTCATGAGTTTGTAAAATAGTCAATAAAAGTAATTTAAGATGATAAAATTCCATTCTTCTTTGCACTATTTTTCTTCAATTAATTCAAATATGCAACCACTTGGCGAGGTAATTTTGTTTTGTCTATATAACACGCTTCGAATATAATTTTTAAACCGATTTCGAAATTCTTTTCTTACACTTTTACACTTTTTGCCACAAATAAATTTTAACTTTTTATAACAGTAAACGGGCTGCGATTTTAATATTAATTAACGCGAAAGACATTATTTTGACAGTTCAATCATAGACAACTTACAAGTTTTTACTGAAGTAATTTCTCCAGTCGAAGGTGTGCGAAGGGAGAAAAGTACCGTTTCATAAAACGGGAACAACAATATGGTTCTATATATTTCTGTATTGCTCTATGGTGCTTTTTGTTTTCATACGACGCCGAATGACAAAACACAGCACAAAATCAGTAAATGATGTGTGGTGTAGGGTGACGCACTTTCTTTTTAAACCTCCATAACTTTTTTGCTTGTGAAGGAAATTAAATGTTGTAAAGGCAAAAGTTTCATAGTTTTTAGATGTCTTCACAGACGTTATGAGAAATAGGCATCATGTGCATATTGGAAACGAAATACAGAAAGTCAACAGTCAAAGTTGACTTCGGGGTCAAAAGTGCCCAAAGGGAAAAATGGAGCCATTGACAAAACATGAACAACGGTATGCGTTTCGTTTTGATAGGAAACCAAATAAGAGCGTAGCCCAATAAAACCTAAAATGGCTGTAAGTAGGGTGCACGGATCAAAAAAATTTTGGTGTTCTGAAATTTTCGTTGGATAATTTTTAACGTAGGGGGTGTCCACCTCAACTTATTTTTTTTTGTATGGGGACCGACCTATACTAGTGTACATACATACTTCACGCAGCGTTAGTAAAGTAAAGGGTGCAAATATGCAGGTGTAAATGCTGGTGCGCACAAGTTATGGTAAAATAAGGAAGGTAAACTCGTTAGAACAGCCGTTTTCAATTTTTTTATTGTGGTTTCAGCTGTCAAACTCATATGTACTTTGTTGTTGTACTTTTTTTCAATTCCTGTGTTGTTGGTATACTTACGTGTATAGATTGAGAACTTAAGCGATTGAAACAAAAACGATTGATACAACAAGAACGTTTTCTGCCGCACTACTTGGTTATGTTACTATGGCACAAGTGTGGAAATTATGAATAAGTACTTTTTTTGGTGAGTGCATGTTGTCATTCATTGATCCTAGAGTTGTGTAGTTCACGAACGAACTAGTTCAATTGAATGATTCACTCTTGTGAACTAGATGAACTAGTTCACACTGTTCCGCTCTTTTGTTTCAGTAGTTTAATTGTTTCAGTAGTTTTTTTTATTTCAATTGTGCAGTTATCTCCGCCATTTTCTAGTTCATGCTCTCTTTCTCACTCAATTTGCACAAAGGTGTCTAATGTTGCAATCTTTGTGGAATGGACATACTGCCGGCTTCTACACAATAACTACAGCGCTAATCTCCACTTTTATTCCAAAATATTTCAGAAACGGAATAACCCAATCGTTAAGTCGATATTCAACAGGGCGATTTGGTATAAACAAATATCACAGTACCCAAAACACTTTAAAAATCTGCAAAAATCGATTGAACTAAAGCTACACTTAAACTGAAATGAGCTCTTTAGCTCATATGAACTGTTAAGCTGAAATGATACAATGAACTAGTGACCTAAATGAATGTACTAGTTTATTCTGTCGAGCTGAACTAAAATGAGCGCTCACTTGAATGAACTAAAATTCCCAACTCTAATTGATCCACATATACCATCCATAGATTAATTTCATACTATAGGGAGAGTGATTAGATCATCTGACATTTCCTTTCACACTGTTCTTGATGCGGTCGGTGTGATTGAGAGATGTTTGACAAAAAGTGACATACACCAGGTGGAGTTACAATAACTACTTGCTTAAATTTTTCATGTCGTTTTGGTGAAAAACTGTGAAATTTAAATGTGGTTTAAACTTTTTTATTGACTGCTATTGTTAGCACACATTTGTGTTGTATTTAACACAACAATTTTAACACCCAAAACGACATGCCGTTGTTGTTATTTTGTACGCTGTTTTGGACCATTGCCTCTATCTCGTATTAGTAAAGCAATTCTTTTCTACATCGAACGTAAATATCACACCAGACCAAATGTCATAAATTGGTGAGAGAACTATTAGGTCTACTATAAGTATTAGTCTATGATACCATCGATGTATATAGCTGTTGGTTGCTCTTATGATTTTAATGAAAATGTGGCAACTTCATTCCCTCAATTGAGAGATTTCGTGAGAGCGCCGCACAGTGGTGCCGCCCCATACATTTTTTGGAAAAAAATAGGAGTAATCGTAGAGCAATGAATTTTGGCACACACGATAATTTTGATCACATTAAGAAAATTATAAATTTTGGTCAAAATCAAACCATTGCCACGCCCACCTGCCATACAACTGAAATTTCAAAATCTCGCAATTCTCATTCGATATTAATGATATTTGGTAGGATAGTAGAGCCCCCTATTTTAAACCAAAAAAATATATCTAGATAAAAATTGTATCACTGCCACGCCCATTTTCCTTACATCTAAAATTTTTGAATTCGGTATTCTCAATCAAACCTAATTTAGATTGGTAAAAACAAAGGGTATTTATTATTAAATCAATCAATCAATCACGCCCACTTTCTGTGAGTTTTTAAACATTTTTAAGGAACACCATTTGCTTAAAAAATGCGAACAATTAGCTAAACTTTTTGTTATATTGATAATTATGTGCAGGTATTCTAACTTGTAACAAGTTCTTGCGAACCATATACTTTTGTTGGAAGTTTGTCGCAAACATAAGTATAATTATTTACAAAACAAAAATAGTTAAAGCAAAAGGATTTTTTAGTCCTCTATCATTTGTTGGACAATGGGATCTAATTCTAATGTGTTTTTATTTGGTTGTCGCCGTATGGAAGTGATATACGGATCAGAAGTTGCCAGCAGTCGATGGAAAACATCAGAATTTGTTGAAACTCGATCACATTTTCTAGAAAACATAAGCCTGAATTTTCTGTAATCCTTATTCCGGGCTTCTTCGGCTTCCTCCGATAGCATTCCAATTGGAAGTATTGCGGCATCCATAATTTGCTTGCCATGTATAAGAACCTTGTGCACAGTTACAGGCATATAAAACCAGCTGTAATTCTCGACAAAAAACTTTGCTGTATTCATTGCATAAGTGTTATATTTGTCGCTATTAATTTTTTGTCCACATGTTAGTATTTGGAGGATAATTCTAAATCGGTCTATCAGTTCGTGTTTTATTCCCGTTATATCGGCCACAATTTCAGGGTTTGAAAAAAAAACGCCTTGACATGTTCCCGTTGTTAGATGTGCCAGTCCCTTGCTGTACAGCAGCCACTCGTAAGCCCAATCTCTCTCTGAAACGCTCCTGAATTCGAATTTTATTTTGTTGTTTCATTTGCTTATTTTCAAGAGTCGCAGCCCACTTTTGAAACGGCAAATTATATCTTAAATGAAGTATGCACTCCATAAACTTTATCCTAGCATGTAAAGATGATATCCCTATTTAAATGCCTCTGCCTGTACTGTTTTTGATAAAATCAGCTCTAAATTATTCATTTCTGTTGGTTTGGCACCACAAACGTAACATACTGCTGCAGAAGGAGTATGTGTGACTATTTGAGCCGTTTTACCGTCGATCATTGTGAACAGAAGGTTATGCTTCACATTTATTTCGCTATTATAGACAGATATGTGTGTGGGCTTCAAAGC
The DNA here is from genome assembly GCA_963931995.1 of Phaonia tiefii. Classification (NCBI taxonomy): domain Eukaryota; kingdom Metazoa; phylum Arthropoda; class Insecta; order Diptera; family Muscidae; genus Phaonia; species Phaonia tiefii. The sequence goes on along the minus strand of OZ008368.1, from coordinate 131,085,257 downwards.
AGCGATCTGGGAATTTATTTTTCCGGCTACTTCTTCAACTTTATCTTTCGTTTCTTTGGCAAATTCGAACGAAATCGGCCGGCAGTATCGGGTTGACGGTGGACTGTTGTTTCGCCAAAATTCATTATTGCATTCTGAATTTAATGTTAGCGGTACCATTGAAACTAAATAAATATTTCTATCACTTGCATCGCTAAGAAGACTTTGCTGGTATTCAGCATGTCCAGATGACCCATCGCAGCCCCATTTACTGGTGACAGTTAAATCACATCCCGAAAGACCAGTTAATTTTTCCGCTGTGAATGATTCAAAAAGGCGCTTTGATGTGTGATCCAGCAAACTTTGCAGATGAACAGCAGCAGACGTTTCTGTAATTTCCAATTCGTCTGGATAGCATTTTTTTTCTTCTAAGACCTTCGTATAAGGCGGCAAAATTTCGAAACCTTCAGAACTAAGGGCTATCTTAATTGTTTCGTATTGAAATTCTGTAAGGTCAGCGTTCAGTAATATTGCCAGTGCAACTAAGGGATCAATATATGATTTTCCTCTGTTTCCTCCACCCTGCATATCACTTGCCATTTCAAGTTGTTCTTTCGGGAACTGCGATGCTACAGCAGCAGCCTTATAGCGTTTTGCGCGATCACAACATTCAATAAAGCTCTTCTCTTTTCTTCCTTTGCGTGCAACAGTAGATTGGCTGCATGGAAACTCCACATCAAATGTATCTATAAATTTGGAAAACCTATTTAAATTTACGATTTCATTTGTATTATCAAAATATCAGGGCTGTAAACCACTTGTCGATTTGGGTTGGTTCGGTTCAGTGGTTCACACTACTTTTGACCCATGGTTCGGTTAGTGAAATGGTTTTTCAGCCGGCTCGAACCGCGGTTTTGGTTCGGTTCGGTTCAGTGTTATTCGAAAATATATACATACTAAGTTTTTCTCACAAATTGCTTGTCGAAATTTATTAAAATTAGCAGCTGTGACGTAGGCTGCAAACTATTTGAAAGCATTTTTCATTATATTTATTACTTTCATTAAAAAATTATTGAGGCAGAATATTTGTATGAGAAAAACGAAAAATTGTTCACAGAAATTCTGGTCAGAAGAGAATTTTAGAAGCAAGAATGCATAAATTTTCAAAAATATGTGTGCATTAGTGAAATAATGCAGGACACTTGTCTAATTTGAAAGTATTTATTCAGCCTAACTTCTGATAACAGTACAAAACACTTGTTGTCGCAACTCAATGAGTAAAGAGATGAGAGTATCATTCTTTGATATGTTGTAAATTTCGGTGTCAGCCATATTTCTGGATCATTAACTTAAAAATCTCGGTATTAAGTTATGTCGGTCTTCTCACAAATGAGCGATATGTACTTATAAAAGAACAGACAAAACAACCTCAGCAATTTTTTTCAAATCATCGTTATGATAGTTTTGCCAAAAAAAGTTACTTGTTTTTTACATTGGATTACATCCTGATTGTTTAATTGTTTTGAAATTATCTCAACTTCGTCTTCGCTTACAGAATTTGGGGAATCTCTAGAAATTGAACTCTCAGTAATATTATGAATTTTGTTATAAATTATCATTAAATGGTTTTTGGCGATCTTTTTCTCAGTGTTTGACAGCAGAATTGGATACCTTGGGTCTAAATATACACAAGCTAAAATAGGTGGGTTAGACAACAAGAGTTCTCCCCTTTCTTTTAAAGCATTTGCAAAAACTATGCTTTGAATTCCACATTTTTTTTCTATTTTAATTTTGCATGAGTGCCATGCAAAAAAAATCAGTTGCAGTTAAGTCTGATCTTTGCAATATTTGGTTCATGTCATACACTGGATACAAAAGATCACATACATTCTCAATTTCAAGCCAGTCTGAGTCTTCTATGTATAGTTCTTTAATGTCTTTTGAACTTTGAGAACAAAAATCTTTTAATTCTAGAATACGTTTGAACATCTTGTACGTGGAACCCCAACGTGTAACACAATCAAGAATTGGCTTGTGTAGATTTTGTATTCTTAATAGATTAAGTAGTGTAGGTGTGCGTAATTTTTTAACAACGCTACGCACTTTTTCTCGTATTTGTTTTATATGTTTGAGCAAATCACAAACCGCCAAGTTCAATGTGTGCGAGGCACATCTTATGGTAGTAATAAAATTATTTGATAAATTGATGTCAACATTTGAAATGTCTGTTTCTTTAAAGTCAGCTAAATCATCAGATGGCTCCTCCGAATCAGACTCACTTAAACAATTAGCTTTTTCATGTTGCTCGTACAATAAGTTATTTAAAAGGTGACCAGTGCGTACCATGTTAGCCGCGTTGTCTATTGTTATTGTATAAATTTGGTCCAATGAAATTTCATACGACTGCAACACTTCCAAGATAATGTTGGTCAAGTTGATGCTTGTGTGATGAACGTAAACCTCTTTCATCGCCAAAGTCAGAATTTGTATTTCGCTCCCCGCACAGTATTAGATGTTTATGCCGATAATTGATCTATCAAGACGGCTGACGCAATCAACTTTTACCGAGAGAAGCCTAAAACGTTACAAATTTTGATACGTTTTGTACTTTAATTTTGATGATTATTGACTCATACCTGTTTTTCATGCAATTTATGATTTTAGAACGTAGTGTTTGACTTCTTTCTATTATTTCATCCCGAATATTTTGTCTGTTAACATGAACTCCAATAGCTTTGCATATAGGATCCAGAAGTTTGCGAAATCCGCTATCCTCCAAGATCTTCAGGGGCCGACCGTTCTTCGTTACCATTTCAACGCAAGCATCAATTAAGTCACTTTTAGAAATATTTATTGTTTCAGTTTGATTTGAGCTGCGTGGGGCAGACTTGATAAACTGTGTTATTGGTAACTGCACGTTGTTGTTATTGTCGGCAGTTCTTTTTTGCTTCCTAGAAACTACATCTTGATGAGCGTTTACACAACTGCAGTTTACACAACTTGCAAGTGTTTTTTTTTGCTTTCTGCGTTAAACACAAAATGCTCATGTACAGGATGGTTTGACATTTTCTTTTTTTTTCCCCCTTTTCTGTGAGACCAAGATGCACTTTTACTTTTACGCGAATAAAATTATTATTGCGTTACCAGATCAACAGAATCATAAAATACAGAGTTGTAACTATATTGGAAGGGCAGCGTTGCAAAAAGTTGCAGTTAGAAGGAACGTAAGAAATTATAATAAAGGGTTGTTCACATTACAACAAAAATCCAGATTTTTGAGATGCAACTTGTTGAACCGAACCGAACCATTTTTTGTCAATTGAAATGCGGTTTTTGGTTCGGTTCGACATTTTTTTTTAAGCAATGGTTTGGTTCAAGGTTCGGTTCATTAGCAAAAATTACGGTTCGGTTCGGTTCAAAACCGGTTCGGTTCAGAACCGGTTTGCAGCCCTGCAAAATATATTTACTTTTCAACCAATTTTCATTTTTTTCAAAAAAATAATTAATTCTTCTATAAGAATAAGTCCAACGCTTGTTAAAGCTGCTTAAAAATCGCTGGCTTATATCTCTTTTCACGAAATTTATTTGTTCCTCGGTTAGGTCGTTGTTTTTTTCTTTAATAAATTCAGTCAAAGCATTCACATTTTTACCACAATTTATAAGCTCTTCGCATAATTCTTTACGTGAAACTGAAAATTTATTCATTTTAATTTTTTAATTTGTTTCAATTGAATTTTTATACAAAAAATCTTAAACTTGATGTGAATGTCACCAAACACTCTCTTTGCATTTACATTCGTAAACAATAATATTGTTGTTTTTGTTTTTACATTTTGTTTACATTACTTACATTTAGGAGACAATTAACTAGCATAATCCTAAAAGTATGCCGTGTTTTCTATGCATTGTGCATGATTTTTAGATCGCCTTTTCGACATTCAAATCGCTTTAACTACGTTAAGTGCAAAAAATTACAAAATTTTTTTCCAGAAATCCAAACAACACATTTCGACCTTTAATTTCTATATACGTTTTTATAGTATGATGGCCGGCATTTTCAAAGCATAAGTTTCTAATGGTTATATTTTCTGAAATACTTGATCAATTTCATTAATTTTTTCTTTCAACTGTCAAGAAAGTATAACGTTTTAATACTAAGCCCCTAAATTATAAATTCGAATTATTGTATCAGACAAATTCATCGCTCAATTCAACAAGTTTTTTAACAATTACAGCTCAAAAAACTTATTCTCACTTCCGTCTCCGGTTTTGTAGATAAAAAAATGAATTTTAAAAAAAAATTATGAATTCATCTTAATCAAATACTTATTAATTCACCTGATCCATCTATATATAAGAATTAGATGTTCGAAAAATTTTATTTTTTCCGCTGAGGCACCACAGTGCGCCGCCCAGAAATTAGAAAAGTTTCTTTTCTAGCAGCGAGTCGTCTGGCGTAGCAGATTTTCGTAACAATTTTGCCCTACCATACGAAATCTGTGTAAAAAAAACGTCGTCGTGTTTGATTATGTTTGAGCTCTAAATTGAATGAAATGAACACAGTTGATCTGAAACCGAGTATAATAAGTCACAGATTAATTTATACATACATTTGTCAACTCGCTTGTGGAAGTTGAAAGTTTGAACGTCAAGAGAAGAATTCTGTCGGTGGGGTTTGACAAACATCGTGAAAGCACAAAACTAAATATGGAGGATTTTGTTCGATGTTGCTGACAGAAGTTCGTTTCCTCATTGCAGAAGCGCGGATAACAAATCTATATACTACATATAAATTAATCTACGAAGTATGTAAGGCAAACCATTGGGTTTCTATGGCACAACTGATCGAAAAGGTACTAGGGAAATGATGGAGAATGAGAGACCAAAGAAGAGAGGAACTAATTTTAAATAGTGTTTATTAATACTAATGACAGCTAAATTATGGGTAAACGCAGTAGGAATTGTTGTAACTTTATGAACAGAAACATGCATTTTGTTTTTGTTTGGTGATTCTTATCTGTCAAATTTCCAACATGTGTGTCTCTACAGCAACGGTGGGTGCTGGTATGCCTGGATTACGAAGTTGTTCGGGTTTTTACATTTACTCATCGTGTTTATTTTAACTAGAGCTACCACAAAACAAAAAATTATTCTACCAATTTATTGCAAAAAATCCCCAAAATATACCATACACTTGTTTGTTTACACTACTTTTTAATTTTAAAAATACATATGAACTAACAAACAAGTAAGTTTAAAATAGAAACAACAAATATAAAACAATTTCCTAGCAGTCACAATGAAAAATAAATATATTCTTACACTGAAATCGAAATGTGAACATTTGCCCACAAGCAAAACATTTTGAATTCTTTGTTTCATGTAGAACTATTAACAAAGGCAACCCTAAAGAGAGAGGTGAACATTAAATTTCATTCAGTAGCTTACTAGATTTCAACAAGGCAAGACTGTTGCGGACGTTTATATTTTTTAAAATTACGCAATTTTATTGTGGTACACTGCCAAAATATTGATTTTGTTGAGATCAAGCTGCATTTATGTATGTTTTATGAACTTTTAATTAATTAATTATGTGGGATGTTGAGTGAGAAAATCTTTTTTTTTTCATTAAATGTATCCAATGAGGCTGAGTGCCTTACATCCAGGTATTAAAAAATATGTATCGGTCGTATCTTAAGCGCTACAAAGATATATTTCATGGGGAAATGCATTCTATTTCTGAAAGTAACAGAAAGCAATTATTAGAAAAATTAAAAAAAGATTTTAGGCTTAAAAATCTTTGACATAATTGAAGGTGCGCAAGTAGTTCTATCAACGGCACGGTTGACCAGAAAGTAAAGGCTACATACATTATTAGCTTAGCTTTAGCAAAAAAAGGTCGACCTTTTGATGATGGACAGTTTTTAAAGACATTTGCTTGTCAATAATGTATTTATTTGGAGAAACAGGACAACAAATGGGTGACATAATTAACGAAATGCCTTTATCTCGCCGAACGGAAGATGTAGGGTTATTTATTAAATGGGAGACAAACGAACACATAAAAAATGCCAAATACGTATCAATATGTTTAGATAAAAGTGTTGACATATGTAATATCAGCCAAATGATTATTTGTATCAGAACGGTCGATAATTCATTTAATTCATATGAGGAAATACTGCATGTACTACACTCTTTTTAAGGAAATGTTACTGGTGCCGATATTTTTGAAGCTTTCAAGAAGAATGTTCCTTCTCTGATAGCAATAGAAAAAATATCTTCTATTTGCACTGTCGGCGCTGCAGTAATGGTTGGGCGAAACCACGGATTTGTAGGCCAGTTAATAAAGGCTAATGTAACTGTACCAACCTTTCATTGTATGATACACCAACAAGCATTGTTTTCCAAAAGAATTGGTCTTCAAGAATTCACGAAAATACGTGTTAAAATAATTAATCGTCTCAGAGGCGGTCGCACTTACACACAGAAAGTTAATAGAGTTTCTAAAAAATATAGATGCTGATCATGGCGATGTATTAATGTATACGGAGGTTCGATGGCTAAGTCGTGGGAAATGATTAGAGCGTCTTGTTGATCTTAGAGCAGAGATAGAAATGTCTTTAAAAGAGCTGGCTTGTTCGAACGATGCAGAAATTTTAGATTCCTTGAAAAGCCCTAAGTTTCTTTACGACTTAAGCTTTCTTGCTGACATAACTCAACACATTAATAACTTAAATCTCGTGTTACAAGGAAAAGATAAAAATATAAATGATCTGTTGCATGCAATTAATGAGTTTTCAAGAAAACTTTCTATTTTAAAAAGTCAAATTGGATGCCAGAATTTATCACATTTTCTAAGAGCTCAAAATTTTTTACACAATTTCCAAATAATGAAAACCTTCAAGAACTGACGGAGGAAATTAATTTACTCTTGGATAATTTTCAAAGTAGATTTAAAGATTTTTTAAACTTACAATGGATTATTAATGTTTATAATAATCCACTTACCTGTTCATTAGAAAATTTACCAAAGGTTGTTGAAGAGGAGTTGGCATTAATGCGTCAAGACGTGTCGATTCCAATAGAAATGGGTATCATCTTTTGGAAAAACATTTGCCCTCAAAAATATCCGTCAGTAAGGGATTTAGTATTAAACCTTTTATTGTATGTTTGGCACTACGTATATTTTCAAGTCATTTTCTTCAATGTCTGAAATTAAAAACAAATTTCGAAACAAACTGACAGATAACCACTTGGAGACATTGGTAAAAATCAAATGCTATCCAAAAGAAATTGACATTGACAAATTAATAGATTTTGTTAGCACAACAATATAATTGTAGCTTTTGCAAGTTCCTGGTATAATTAGTATTTTGGCAATTGATGTCAGCATATATTGTCACCTAAACTCCAAATCGATCAGAATGTCGATTTTTAATTTTATGACTTTAAGTCTTTCGGATTTTACGTGACAATATATTTATTTACATTTTATCGTTGTTTCAAAATTGATTAGTTATATAATAAGTCATACGTTCCTTTAATGAATTCCTTTTTTTTCGCATATATGTATACCGTAAGATTTTAAAACCGTTATTTAGTTGATGAATTTTTTAATAATATGTCTTAATTTCCTTTAATGAATTCCTTTTTTTCGCATATTTACGTTAAGTTTCAAAAACTGTTATTTAATTGATGAATTTTATGACAATATGTCTTTACTTTCTTTCATATATTCCTTTTTTAAAATTTTTACATATAGTGTTAAAACTGGTGTTAAATATATATTATATTAATTAATATATTATAAATATATTATATAATATATCTTAAGTTTCTTTACTGAATTTTGCATACAGTTTTAGGAACTTTAAAAAAATTTCTCTAAGTGTAAATTTACATATTTACTCTCTTTTATTTAATGTTCTCTATGTGCCATTCGCTGCTCTACAGTATAAGTAATCAAAAAAGTACAACAACAAAATACATGAAATACAAATGAAATAAAGACAATGTGTTCAATATTAATATCATATGAAAGGTATTTTTAAGGCTCGTCCAACGGTAAATAAAATATGTCCTGACGCATCCTTTTTCCAGGGATTTTCTGAAAAAAAAACTCACTTTGCAATTTTTAGTAGCGATATTTTTCTGATATATATAAAGTATATACACAATATATAAATGTCAATAACAAAATAGTAAGACCTAAGGGGGCCTGTCCTTCCGGAGTTTTAAAATACTCACTTAAGGCTTCCATTCTGTAAAGGCATCTTCACAACTACATCTATTTTGTTCCACTGTGTTATGGTAGAACCAGGCTTTCGACGTTCAATGCCGTAGAAGTCGATAATAAAGCAGATGCGATTTCGGCAAATTTTCCGTTCAACATATACAGAATAAATCTATACATCAATACATTTTTAAATTGAATCACTGTTTTCTTATTTATTTAAATGTTTAGAAGTCAGAATAATAATAAATCAAACTATTTTTCTACTAAACTTAAAATGGGTTTGTTTTCAAAACTTCAAGCAATTCTATAATTTGTTTCAATTAAATTATTTGTCAAAACGGTGTTAACAATAATTCCCAGGAAGTTTATATGTTCTAGAAATTTGTTTATTGAGATCTTAGGTAAATATTTGTAGTTGATTGTTTCCTTCAATTTTGAACGGTTTGCTACCTATGGACCTGAACACGGGAAAAAAGGTAAAAAAAATCTAATTTTTTTAAGTTTTTTGCGATTTTGATCTGGAAGGTGAAGTTTTTTTTGATTTTATATGTTCGCAATTTTTGTTCTTTATGACAAGAGAGTAAGTCGAAATTCTGAACGGTTTGCAAGATATGAGCCTGAGAAAATGATCACATTTTTACGAATATGATACCGAGGCCCCAAATCTTTGGCGGCCCATAAAAAAACAAGTGCATGACTTTGGGAAACACGGGGCTTTTTTTTTTTAGTCTTTTATCACGTAGTGGTGTCCGTATATGGTTATTTTGCCATGACTTAAAAAATTACACACAGTGTTATTGAGTTAATATAAAATATTTATTTAACTTTACTGGGTTAATGTCTTACAAGTTATGTAATTGATACTATCAACGTCCGTGCAGAGATTTTCGCTATTTCTCCCATCGGACAGTTCCCCGGGTGATGGATAGGGGTATCCCACCAAAAATATATATACATCGCAAAGCTACGATATGCGGGACGGATATTCGGCATATACGAATATAAGAACACTTTACCAAAGAAGCAAATATGCCCAAATATCTGCTGAATGGGCAAGAATGAAAATGGACTTGGTTGGCTTAAGCGATGTTCGTTGGAATGAATACAGAGAATCACCAAGTAATAACGGAGGCCTACTTATCCACTCGGAAATGCCACAACATCTAAGAAAGCATTATTGAATTGGAATCCCATATCAGAAAATGACAGCAAAACATAAAATATAACGGGTTTTCAGGTCTACGCGACCACAGAGAAGGATGAATTTGCTGAGAAAGAAGCACTTTACAGCATGTTAGATAAAACACGCCCAAATAGGAGTAGGTACCAGCAGATTTCAGAATACAATGGGAAAGAATGCTCTTGGAGTGTTTAACGAAAATGGTGAAACAACCATGGCCTGAAACTAGCAGGATAAGTTTCTTCCACATAAACCCATACTTAAAGTAACAAGAAAATCGGCAAGAGGAACATTTGAGTCCCAAATATATCACATATGGATATCGCGTCAATGGTTCAACAAATGTTGTGATGTACGTAATAGGAGAAACGCGGATATATGCAGCGACCACTTCCTAGTGGTATCTGAACTTAATCTGAAGGTGATCCGAAAAAGACGAAATAGCAATGGAGATAGAAGAAGATTTGATACAGGCAAGCTTCAAAATCCTTCCACAAAGAATGAACTTGGACCCAAAATTGAGGGAATTGAAATTAACTATGATGGATGAAGTGGTGAAATTTGGGGAAACATAAAGGAAGGACTCACAGAAGCGCAAGTAAACATACTTGGTTAGGTAAAAAAAGAACGGAAAGAATGGATGTCCGCAGAATGCTGGAACTTAATTGAATCTCGACGGGACATGAAGATGAACATATTAGCAACTGGTCGTATCAATATGGGTGTTTTGGTTACACCGCTTGCTTATATAACCGCTTTTCGCTAAGTTTATAATTTTTCTTTTTTGATATCTTTTACCATATTCAATATATTTGCCATATTTTTGAATAATATGACTTTTCGCTAAATAGCCGTTTTCATTACACTTAGCAAGCGACACTCGCTTGCTTATAACCAAAACACGACTAATAACGCAAGACATTCAGCGAATAAAAATGAGTACCAGAACAAAAGAATCAAAAAACAATTAAGACTAGATATGAACAAATTCTTGGATAATCTTGGAAAAACAGCAAAAGATGCAGCCGCAACAGGAAACACTTACTACTATTGACTATTTTACAACCTCATGAGGTCAGATGTCGTACATGTCTTCGCCTTTTCTCGCCAGTTGGTAACACCAAGGATACGGAGGGATTCTTCTGTCTGGTCTTTCCAGCGGAGTCTTGGGCATCCTCTTTTCCTGCTACCATCGCGTACGTCATCGAAACCCTTTCGCGCTGGCTCATCATCATCTATTCTGATAACATGGCGAGAGAAATTTTATCTCGAATACTCCCAGGTGTTTTTCATCCGCTTGCGATATGTCCCAACTTTCGGAGCCATAAGTCAGTGAAGGTAAAATAAGTCTGGTATAGCTAGACTTTAGTATACCGAGAGAGGGCGTTGTTCTTAAACTGTTTGCTGAGCCTAAAATAGCATATATTTGTCACCACAGCTCTCATATTTATCTCCAGGTTGACGTTGTTGTCCTTTTTCACGGCGGATCCCAGGTAGAAAAATTTATCTACCACTTCAAAATTGCAAATGTCAACGTCCGCAAAATACCTAGGAATGACGATCGACTTGACTTTATCTTGGAGAGAACACTTGAGGAAGAATAGATTAGAGCTAGAAATCAAATATAGAACCTTAAACTGGCTAATAGGAAGGAGCTCCACCCTTTCAACAGACTGCAAACGCCTTGTATACATACCTACATGTATTGAAACCGATCTGGTGCTACGGAATCGAAATATGGGGATGTGCAAAGAAATCCCACACAAAACGTCCTAAGGAATATAGTAAATGCTCCATGGTATGTAAGGAATGAGAATATACATAGAGACTTAAATGTGCCAGCAGTACATGACACAATCAAAAGCCATGCCCAAAAACTTATACAAAAGATGTCCACACATGATAACTCTGCAGCTCGGCATGTTCTTGAAGACGTCGCCGCCAGGAGATTACAATTCAGGATGTTTTTATTATAACGTTCTTTAAAAAATGTTTAAAAAAAAATAAAAAATTAAGTTGTAATACAAAAGAAGAAATCTGCTAGTTGGTCAACATATGACCAGTCGTAGAAAATAAAGAAAAGAAAAAAAACTTCAAAATTAAATCGGTTGTCGACGTTCAAGTGCGGACCAAGTCGAGAGGTTTGTCTAGCCGTTGACACCATTAATTTTGTCTTGCCCTCATTAACAGCAAGACCCACCTTCGCTGATTCTTTTTCGATTCCTACTGCAGTAAAGTCTCGCAAATTTCGCCAATGATATCTATGTCGTCAGCACACGCCGGTAACATATGTCTTTTCGTGTTAATGGTTTTGTCCGTCTTTACCATTGAGATGTTGAAGATATTGCACGAAACTGTATCGGCTTGTCTCAGTCCTCGCTTGTTACAGAATGGTTGGGTGAGCTCTTTCCCCACCTTCACTGCTATTTTGGTGTTGTTCAACGTCGTTATCCAGAGGCGGATCAGCTTTGCCGGAATCCCCAGTTTCCATAGCTTCGTACAATTTTCCCCATATAGGGCTATCGAAATCAGCTTTGTAATCGACAAAAAGATGGTATATATCGATTTTCTTTTCGTGGGTCTTTTCCAGGAATTGGCGTAGCGTAAACAGTTGGCAGGTCTAAAACCACTCTGATAAGGTCCAATCAGGTTTCCAAGAATAGGCTTTAGTCTTTCACATAATACGCTCCACGATGGATAAAAGACTCATACCGAGGAACACATACACGGATCAGGGGGGGAGGGTACAATCTAAACTGCCTTCAGCAATCATTACCTCCTGATAATGCTTATACTGTTAATCAGTCACCAGATTTCCATTCTCGTCCTTTCAACCCGTTATTCGATCTTCTTACCCTCTGGAAAGAATTTCGGGATTCATTATTCATCCTGCACAATTCGGGTTTTCACTCTCCCTCTGCTCCTACAGCCATTTTTCCGCCTAAACAGTTGGTTTTCCTCCCTTCTCAGCCTCTTTTACCGATCACGATCACACACGTTGTATCTGACTGTTTCGTTGCCATACGTGCAGCGTCTTTTTCATCAGCTGCAATTCAACCTTCTTTGTCGTACCATGGCTTGTCCGTCTGAGGTTTTTGACAGCCAAGTTCAGTCCTTGCAGCGGTTTCCAAAGAATGGGACATGTGCTTCCACTGCTTATCTGGGTCCTCAGGAGTGTGAGTATTCTGCCTTAGCAGGAGAGTGAACTTTTGTTGATATATACGGTATATGCAGACTGTTGTAATGGGATGCTTTAAATAAATTGCGTTGTATACCGGCTCCTTAAGAAGCCGCTTGGTATATTGCCGGCAGCTATCAAAGCGCCAAGGCAAAAATAAAAATGAAAAATAAATTTAACTTTTTAAAGCCAAACTATGTTCGGCTGAGTCTGTTTATTTTCTGAATTCTAGTTTCACAATTTTGGTTCTTAAATACTAAACTAACGGTATTTTGTATAAAATCCTTAATAGTATTTGTTTCTGTACCATCTTCCTTATTCCTTTTTCTTTACATATTTGTTTACAGTTCTTGTCTATTTTGTTTTACAATAATTGTTTGTTTTTGAGTGAAGATTACGTTAGGGGTGGCAAACTGTAATTCATGTGTACTAAAATAGTACAACAGTACACCCTCGCCCTTAAGAAAAAATTATGTTTAAAATATAATTTTGTAAAAAAAATAAATAAAAAAAGATGTTAATTAATTCAAAATTTTGTCTCTAGTTACACTCCATTTTTTTAACACATTGTTATGATATTTCTTAAGTCTTTTTCCTAAATTAACAATGGAATTTACACCATTTAAGCCTACTATTTTATATGGGCCATGATATGGGGCTTGATATTTTCTTCTATTCATTGTTCTTACTAGTACAAAATCTCCTTTTACATTAAGAGGATTTACATATACATTATTTTCAAATCTTTTATTTTTAGACATTTGAAGGTAATCATATGCTTTTTGTAGCCAAAAATGCAGTCTTGCCCGTAATTCGCTTGCGTAATCATCTGTATTATAGAATTTATTTTCTTTTGATATTTCATCGTTTGGCAAGTATGGCAATTTTCCAAAAATTAACTCGTATGGAGTATAACCTGTATCAACAAGTGGTGTAGTATTATAAGCAAAAGTGAAGTATGGGATCCAAATGTCCCATTGGTCGTCTTTACAATAATTTAACAAATCTTCATTAAGTACCCTATGATTTCTCTCTATTGAACCCAAGGTTTCATGATGGTATGGAGCACTAAATACTTGTTTGGCATCCAATAACTTGCATATTTCAGCCAAAAGTGTATTGTCAAATTCTGTTCCTTTGTCTGATTTTAAAATGTCCATATTTAAATATAACATTTTTCACAAAAATCCTTGCAACTGTTTTGGCATCCTTGGTTTCCATAGGGCATACAACAACGTATTTGCTCAATTCGCACTGTATGGTTAGTATATATCGATACAAATTTGATAGTCTCATCGGTCCCACTGTATCTATAGACTCTATCTCAAAAGTTGTTTTAGGTGTTTCAGTTAATGTTAACCGCCCCTTAGTGTTTTTCGTTTGTTTCTGCATTGTCTGCATTGTTTGCAATCTAATACGAATTGCTACACCATCTTGCCCATATTCTTCCAAATGTATATTTGCTTTAGTTTTAGAGTTGTTTTTCGGACACCTAAGTGTCCTCCGTGTGTAGAGTTATGATATTCCTCTATACGTTTTCTCTGTGTATCTTTGCATAAAATCCGTTTTGGTTCATCATATAAGAGTATTTTAAAATGTGTGTTTCTTTTGGTTTGTAAATTTTTAAATATTGTTTTGAATTCTTCTGTGGCCACAGTTTCGAATATTTCATCATTCTTTTCAATGCTAGCTCGTTTATCTTAAGTTTTTGCATTGTATATATCAGCTTTTCCAAAATCAGCGTTGTGTTTAATGGATTTTCACTAAATCTTACAATAATTTTAGTTTCATTCACATCGAATGTCAATCTGTTTACTATATCTCTTGTTGTAAATTTTAGTCTTCTCATGTTTCTTAAATCTGATAATGATGTACAGTCCCAGACGAAAAGTTGATCATTCTTCTCTTCAGAGACGTACTTTTTGGCATTGTCCATGTCTTTGTTCACATTTTCCTTGTTCATATTTCTTGTCATCGCCAAAATTTTCTCGTCAGTATCCTTCCTTGCTGGAATCATAACTTTGAGCATATTGCTGTTTAATTTTATTGTTGACAGTGCATCCGCTTTGGTGTTCATTTTTCCTTTCTTGTATTTTATCTCAAAATCGTAATCGCATAGGTCTAGCCAAATACGTGTCATTTTGGATGACGGGTTTTTGTGTGAAAATAATGAAACCAGCGGTCTGTGATCGGTGATTACAATGAATTTCCTTCAATATAGGTAGGGTCTGAAAAATGTAATTCCCCAATGTATAGCTAGTAGTTCCTTTTCGATGATTGGTTTATTCAAATCATGTTTAGCTAATAATTTGCTGGCATAAGAGATCGGTAGGTCTGTTCCAACGTTGCCTTGCGATAAAACTGCTCCTAGGACGTAGTTGGAAGCATCTGTAGTCAATATTAAAAGTTTTTCAAAATCTGGGTATTGTAAAATAGGTGGGTTAATCAATTTGTTTTTAAATGTTTCAAATGAGTTATGACATTTCTCATCTCACTCAAATGGTGTGTTATTTTTTAAAAGGGAGTTTAAATATTTCGCAATATCGGCAAATTTACTAATGAATCGACGATAATAATTGCAGAAAGCTACAAATCTTCTTACTTCATCTGCTGTTGTCGGTACGGGATAATTTTTGATAACATAATTTTTAGTTGGATCTGTTGTAATTCCGTTATCGGTTATAAGATGTCATAAGTATACTACTTCTGATTTAAGGAATTTGCTCTTGCTTGCATTTAATTTTAAATTGCAATTTCGTAACCTCTTAAAAACCTTTATTAAATTTTCGTTGTTTCGTAAATTTCCTCTATTCTTGTTAATGGAAACTTGTCGTTGACTATTTTGTCACTTAATTTTCTGTAGTCCACTACAAGACGCCAGTTTTTTTATCATCCGTTGATTTTTTTGGTACTACTAATAAACGGGCTAACTGATAATCGAACATAATCTGCCATTAATTGATCAACTTGATCATTAATTTCCTTAATCTGTGTTTGTGGCAATCTGTAATTTTTTATGTAAACCGGTGTGGAATCAGTAGTTTGAATTTCCTGAGTGTAGAAATTATTCACGCTCAACTTTTCTGACCGTAAATGAAAAATATCTTGATATTCTTTGAAAATTTCAATTATTGCTTTAGCTTCCGTGTCTTTTCCATCACCTAGTCTGTCATTATCCGCATGAATCATTTTATTACTTCGATATATGTTGTAGTATTTTAGTGGATGCATTTTGCAATCCAGGTGTTCCAAAGTAACCTCTTCATCTCTTGTATTGAGTAATTTCACATGTGCAACACCTTTAGCAGGTATTATAGTGTTTCCCAAATATACTCCTTCTTGTATTTCCATATTCAGCACGATGCTATCTTCCTTAACTTTCAAATTCAGCGGTACAATGGACTCTGTTCTTGATTGAAGTGCGATGTTCGTTCGCCGAATTGGTCTGGAGTTCATTGGTATCGTGATATCTTTGTTATTTATGTTAAATATGATTGTAAATGTTTCAAAATCTATTTTACACATGTGTTTTGTAAGTAACTCTCGTCCTATAATGCCATCATATATAATGGGAAAGTCGTCTTCAACTATATTGAAAGAGTGTTCAATATTTTCACTTAATATGTTCAGACTTATTGTCTTTGTTCCCAAACATTGTATTACCTCTTTCGTAATGCCGGTTATACTTGCTGTTTCATTTTGGCAAATATATTGAGGTTTCCTAATTTTATGATGCAAATATCCGCTCCCGTATCAATTAAAAATTTATAACTTTTTTCTGTATTGTTACAATGTAAAGTAACGTAGGAATTTAAATTTTTCGAAATATTTAAAATGTTTAGATTTCGGTGCTCTGGGTAACATCTTCTGTTACCCGGCCTTCGCAGTTTTCCTGTTCGGCAGTATAATGATACGATCGGTAGAAATTTTTTCTATTATCATCGTTATTATTTCGTCTAAAGTTGTTATTCTTTGGTGCATTATTATAATTTCTGTAGTTTCCATTGTTATTGTTTCTATTGTAATATTTATTTCGGTTATCTTGCGTATTATCATTGTTTCTGTCGTTTGATCTATTATCATTGTTATTTCTGTAATTGTCATATTTTTTGTTGCTGCCATTATTATTGTTCCCATTGCAATAGTGTTGCCATTTCCATGAATGTTATTTTTTCTGTTTTGATTATTATTTCTGTAGTTAGTATTATTATTATGATTATAGTTTTTATTTTAGTTGTAGTTCTTGTTTTTGTTAAAATTTCTATATTGGTTATTCATAAGAAATATAGAGTTTCCGTCGGGACAAATGCTTCTCTTTGCTATTAAACACCTTTCAACTGCTTCATTTAAAGCTTTCGGCATATTGCTTAATAAAATTTGCTTGTATTGCTCGTTCACTCCTTTTATGAAGGTATTTAAAGCTATGCTGTCGCTAACTTTGTAGACAACATCTTTAGCCTCTTGCGTTGGGTTCGTTAAATTCAAAATTTCAAATTGACTCAATTGGTCTGAAAGGCCTGCAATTTTCACTCTGAAATCAGCAATGCTACTACCTTGCTGTGTTGTTGCTCCTAATTCAGACAACACTTGCTGTAAAGTTTTTGGGTTTCGATATGCTAGCTGGAGTGCATTATTTAGCTCTAGAAATGTCGAAGGCTTATTCGACCTGCCCAATATGCTCCTTACTTGGGTCGTAAGTTTGAAATTATAAACGTACTTTATGAATAATTGTCTGTCTTCTGTTTTTATTTAATCATGCAATAATTCTGTTTGCGTTAAAAAATCATCTACAAATTTATACGTTCCTTTAAAAATTTGCAGATTCTTGCCAACAAGTGATAAATCAAACGAAGCCATGTTTGGAGTTTGCAAATCTTGTTCAATGTTTAATTTTTTTGTTGATAAATTTTTTATCAGTGTATAACTTTCTTCCAAAATAGTTAAGAAATTTTATTTTAATAATGTAAATTCCTCATCTTCTTTGTCTTCTATTTCATTAACTTTATTTTCTAAAGCCTGAAGTCTTTCCAACTTTTTCTCAACATATGATGTTTCGTATATTCTATTTTTACTTTTCTTTATATTTATTTTTAACTTTTCCAATTCTTGTATGTATTCATTAATTTCATCCATTAAAAAATAAATATGTTATTTATATTACAATTTAATTCTCAAACTATAAGTGTTCATTAGTTGCTCTCAGTGCAATTTAAATGTGTTATACGTATATAAGAAACACCCTGTTACACTAGAGGTGTTTTTAGTTGGTCTATTATGTGAACATATGTTCTGTCATCAGCATATGTTTGACATTTATGTACATTTGTTTTGCTTATTCGAGTATTATTCTTTATTTATAGTGTTTCGTTAAAATTATCTGTAGTGATTTGTTCTTACATTCATGTAATAATTGAAGTGAAATATTGTGTTTTAAAAAAAGAGTAAGTGTTAAGAAAAATCAAATATGTACATATTTCATGTTTAATGTGGTTTATTAATTTTTTGTGTTTTCTTTTTTGATTGTTTTCTATCATTTAATTGCTGCTGCAAGATGTCAATTTGCTGCCACATTCGTGTTGCCTCGTCCAATGGTGGAGGATTCTCAGTATCACGGACGATGCGCCACAGACTTGCAAGTCGTCTGCGTATGCCACCAACTTCCCGGGATTCTTGTCAGGGTCTGTTGCTTTGCCGCCTGTCGTCTCCTGTATTCCGCAACAGTAATTGGCTTAGGTCCAGCCTCTGTGCTTCTGGTTGCAGGGGTATTTTCCTCTTTGGGCACTTTACTTAATGCCCTGGAATTTGGTAGGATCGCCATGTAATGGGATGCTCTAAATAAATTGCGTTGTATACCGGCTCCTTAAGAAGCCGCTTTTTATATTGCCGGCAGCTATCAAAGCGCCAAGGCAAAAATAAAAATTAAAATAAATTTAACTTTTTAAAGCCAAACTATGTTCGGCTGAGTCTGTTTATTTTCTGAATTCTAGTTTCACAATTTTGGTTCTTAAATACTAAACTAACGGTATTTTGTATAAAATCCTTAATAGTATTTGTTTCTGTACCATCTTCCTTACTCCTTTTTCTTTACATATTTGTTTACAGTTCTTGTCTATTTTGTTTTACAAGTATTGTTTGTTTTTGAGTGAAGGTTACGTTAGGGGTGGTAAACTGTAATTCATGTGTACTAAAATAGTACAACAGTACACTGTGAACACCTAGCTTTTCCCGTGTTCCGCTTCGTACGTTTTCCGCCGTGCTAAGTCTTGTGCGAAATTTTGCAGGTAATGATCCAAGTCGATATTGGCACCTCGAATCACACTTTCATCCATTACACTAGAAGAGTGCCTGCCATCTATTACCCAGTGATCAATCTGGTTCTTCATCCGATGATCAGGAAATATCCAGGTAGCCTTATTTATGTCCTTATGCTGGAATCGTGTGCTACTAACTACCATGTTCTTTGTAGTGGCGAAGTCTATCAGTCTTATTTCATTATCGGAGGTGGTATCATGTAGACTGTGATTACCGATGGTTGGTCGAAAGACAGGGCAGCGTTCGTATTCTTCCTCCAGACGCTCATAAAATGTTTCTTTGACCTCATCATCTTTATCCTCAGACGGTGCGTGCACAAAAATTAACGAGATGTTGAAATATTTCGCTTTGATGCGAATTGTGGCTATGCGGTCACTCACTGGGTTGAACCTTGAAACTAGGTGTCGCAGTCTGTTGGCGAGTACAAATCCGCACCCGAATTCGTGCTGTCGCTCATGGCAGCTGTTTTTCTTTCTGGTGCAACCATATCATGTCCATCGCATTTCCTGGATCGCTGTGATGTCAGCTTTATATTTTCCGACGACAGCCGCCACTTGGAAAGTGACACTCGTCCCGTATAGCGTTCACACATTCCAGGTACATATCCCTAAATCGTGATTCTTTCTTAGTTCGTTATTTTCATTGCCAATATAACGGTTGCGAGGGGCAAACCTAGTCCACCGTGGTTTTCATTTTAACTTCTGTCAGGATGATTATGTTTCAGAAACTGAATTATGGATTCTGTAAGAACGAAATTGCTACCAAAAATGTGACATGATATAGAAAGGGAAGACCCAGAAGGGAAAGAGATTGAAAATCTTTTAAGTTTTAATATCTCAGATTGTTTTGTTGAAACACATGACCACGAACATATACATAATTATTAATAATAATATAATTATTATTATTATTAATTTTTTAAGGGACGTAGACCAATGGAATTGCCGGCAACGTCTTATGTTTTGTTCCACTTCTGTAAATAGTCCCATAGAGTATAAAGTTGTAACTCTGTATTTGATTTTCGGTGGTGCAATGGCTAGTATGTGCGCCTCTTGTAAATGAGATCCTGGGTTCGATTCCGGCTCTGACCACCTTGATTTTCTTTCGGCGGCGGTCACCTCGCTTAGTGACGGCGACATTATCGAGTATTTAGCCATGAAAAAGCTTCTCAAAATACCGTTCGGAACCGGTGTAAAACTGTAGGTCCCAATCAGTGAGTATAAAACTAGAAAGCGCACAGCTCACTGGTTGTGAGAAGCTCTCCCCAATTCCTACGTGGGATATAATGGGAAACCATTTAATTATTTTTTTATTAATGATAATCATAATGATTGATAATGATTTTATATCATAGTTTTATGAAATAATGATTCCAGGGATAAATTTAACGTACACCAGGTAGTGAGATGTAGAAACCAACCCAAAATATACGTTCAAAAATAAAACAAACACCCGCAGTCGTCCCTGAGCGATCCACGTGCGTTTGTTTATACTATGTATTTCCGCAGCCTTTTATAGGTTCCAAACGAGTAAAACGACGAGCTCGGGAGCGTCAATAGCTATTTTGTACGGAGGTAATAAAAAGTGCATTGATTGTGGATTGGTGTGCTTACTTATTCACCATAATTTGTGCCAAAAGTACATACAATTTACCACAAAGTACACAAAATGTACCAGAAACTACATACAGAATTTATTTACCGTAAAATGTATGTAAACGTGCGTAAAATTTACCAGAAAGTACATATCATGCACAAAATGTACCAGATATAATTATACTGTACAATAAATGCACCAAGAAGTACTTTAAATGATGTAAAAATACGTAAACTGCACCGAAAAGTACATAAAGCTACGAGTATGTACTATAATTTAACCAAAACTACATACATGGTTTTCCCGTTACATGCCATGAAGGGATTAAGGAGTACACCGCCGTCGAAAGAAATTTAAGGTGGTCAGACCAGGAGTCGAACCAACGTTCTCATGGACAACAGCCGGGAACACCGACGGCCACAAACCAAAACTACATAAATCGTGCATAAAGTGTACAAACAAAGGTATAAACGGGTACCAAAATGTGCTCAAAAAATTAGATAAAGTGCAGTATGCAGACAGAGTCTATGGCGTTTTCGGGAATCTTGTCCAGTCGTACCGCACAGTGGGGCCGATTGAAAAAACAGCTTTAAAAGTATTGTTCTAATCATTTTGGAATGTACTAAAGTAGATATTTGTAGAGGAGGAGTTAGGATTTCAGAATATTGCATTCAGAGGCACCCTGTCAGTGGGTCAAATTGACCACTTTGGTGCTGTTGAAACTTGTAAAGCCTGGTACATCTACACTTATTTTTTTATAGTTAATGAATGAGAAGTTCATACTACAAGCTTACAAGGTCAGGAACATTTTTCTAATGTGAAAAAAGGTTGGATTTTGTTGGAATAATACACAATTCAGATAAACACACTACTCACTGCAACGATTAGTTTCGAGCTGTGTTTGAATTGCGTAGACTGTGCCACTGCAGGTACATTTTGAAGAGGACCTTGCCAAACCTAGGCCACCTCGTCATATTTTATTCCACAAAACCATAGTCACATAAAATAATGACATAAATGGTAAAATCAGGTCAAAATCTTAGGTTTGCGAGTAAAACCTACACTTGTAATATCATATGCAAACATATTATTTACCGTTGGAAAGGTAAACTCCTCTTAAATAATATTGTGTCCAGAAAAAAAATAAATCCGTAAAAAACATAGTTTTGACTAAAAATTCTTTATATATGACCATGCGCCTTTATTCCAATCCCGCCCATATTTGCAGAAAATCTTAGAATATTTACACCTAACCAACATACCCAATTTTGTTAACAGGAGCAGAAATAATGGATTTATAATTTATGATTTTTATGGGAGGTACCACGCCCCTTTGTCCAATCCCGCCCATATCTTGACAGTTCATGTCTGTCGTCGCCATTAGTTTGCCTGCGAAGTTTCAGCTCGATTGGATCACGGGAAAAGGATTAAAAATCAATCGAAAGTTTTTTCGGCATGCATGCATGCATATGTATATTAGGGTGTCCCAAAAAATGTTTCTTCTTCGATTTTCATTGTTGCTCCAGCTTGATTGGAAAGCTTATAGAGTAAAGTATTTTTGATATTTTTTTCACATTTTTCACAAGTCGAATTTCCCCCAAAAATCGGGTATTTCGGACGTTTTTTGAATTTTACTTAAAACTCGGTCAATAAACACGATTTTCTTAGTTTGTAAGCCAACATTTTTAAAGCAAAACATTCAAACTTTTATTGTATATGCACAAACCACCAGTTTTGGCAATGATTTTAATAAATAAGGTACCACGTATTAATTTTTTTCATAAATTTTGGATAAATTTTGTTAGTAACGCTTTATACCTTTTAAAATTTCTATGCAAATTTAAAAACCTAATGATGCACTCTAAAAGACGGTTAAATTCCAAGCAATTTTATAGAAAAAAATTTTAATTTTCTATTACTGTTACAGAGTTATACCATTTTAAATCCTTTTACGCATTGTATGAAACTAATAATATTATAATCTCTTTGCTATTTTTGCATCGGATTTGATTTAAATTTCCATGAAAATTTATAATACCAATGATGCACTATAAAAATGGGTAAATTCCAAGCAATTTTGTAAAAAAAATTTTGAATTTGTAGTTCCAGAGTTATGCCACTTTAAATCTCTTTACCCATTGTATGAACCTAATATTTATAAAATGTATCTTAATCAATATTTTTGTTATTTTGTTCTTTTAAATCCTGTTGTGCAGGAAATAACAGTTAAATAAATAAAAATTCAAATTTTTTTTTTACAAAATTGCTTGTCGTTGCGCGTCTTTTAAAGTGCATAATTAGTATTTTAAATTTTCATAGAAATTTAAATCAAACCCGATGCAAAAAAAGCAAACAGATTATAATATTATTAGTTTCATACAATGGGTAAAAGGCTTTATAATGGTATAACTCTGTAACAGTAACAGAAAATTACAAATTTTTCTACAAAATTGCTTAGAATTTATACGTCTTTTAAAGTGCATCATTAGTTTTTTAAATTTCCATAGGAATTTTAAAAGATATAAAGCGTTATTTACACAATTTACCCAAAATTTACGAAAAAATTGAATACGTGGTACCTACCTTATTGACGAAAATCATTGCCAAAACTGGTGGTTTGCGCATACACAATAAAAGCTTGGACGTATAGTTTTAAAAATGTTGACTTAGAAACTAAAGAAATCGTTATTATTGACCGAATTTTAAGTAAAATTCAAAAAAACCCCCGGAATACCCGATTTTTGGGGAAAATTCGACTTTCGCGACCTCTAAACCACTTCCGAAAAATCTGAAAAAATTCTCAAAAATACTTTACCCTATAAGCTTTCAAATAAAGCAAGAGCAAAAAAAATTTTATTGATGGGACACCCTAATGTACCTGCATACAGACAGGTGAAGTTAATATACAGAATTTAAAGACTCAGAATAAATAATTTTGGAAAAATCTTTTAAAAAAATTGGTTTAAAGTACATAAGTACATATTGATCGTATCTTACTACTTATAATTTTGTTATATGTTATAGACCAATATACCGGCATATGAATCCAATAAACGTTTTTTCCATGTAGTAATCAAAGTTGAGATTATTAATCCCAATCAAATCTCATATGAAAATTCGATTTTTTTGTATATTAAGCCCTCCTGAGCGCATTTATGCGTGGGACTATTTTCTTTTGCGTGTATTTGAGAACATTTCAGTCGACAATAAAAATATAAAATGTGTATAAAACCCCCGAGCGAAATTTTTGCCAAACATCGAAAGTGAAAAATTTGTTAAAAAATTGCAAATATCTAAAATCATAATTTTACATTAAATATCTTTGACAAACCTTTGCCTTTCAGATAAATTTAAAAACTTGTACAGGTTTCTTGGAAAAATCTAAAGTAAATACGGAATGAATCATGGTACCTTTTCGGGAAAATATTGAAGTTTTTGCAGCTCGAAAAATAAATGAAATGTTGGAATTTCCTAATAGGTTGAGATAACTTAAAACTTTTTACACTGTATTGTTAACTGAATTGGGAATCTAGAAATATCCTTTCCCTCAAAAAAAAAGTCAGTGAGAAAATTGACAATTTTAAACTTTGATAGAGAATATCTTAATAACGGTAATATATATTCCACAAAACTCCGGGTATTCTTCATTTGTCTTCCATAGTAGATTCTCAAAAGTAAAAAATGTTTGTAATCGGCCTATATGTGTAGACGTACCAGACTTTGAAACTTTCAACAGTACCAAAGTGGACAATTTTTACACCCTGCAGCACCAAAAGTGTTAAGACAGGGTGCCTATGAATCCAATATTGTGAGAGTAAATGATCAGAACAATACTTTAAAAGTTGTGATATTATTATTGTTTAAAGTATCTTTTTGAGATTCGAGTTATTCTTCGGCTTCCGCCTTCAATTCACTTTCCTGAGGTTTTGCTTTAGTTTTCTGTCCTACTGTATCGTCTTCTGTTGGAAGAAGAAAGAAAATAATAATAGTTTGCACAACTTTTAAATATTTTGAGTAAAACAATTGACTACCCCAAATGTTAACATAATAAATTTCGGAAAGTCGTGGAAATATAAGAAATGGAAAGAAGTAAATGAACAATTGTTTAAACATAATACAGTTCAGTTCTCAATTCATCGTATTCAGAGATTATGTTAATCTACATCTTACCGGACTTATTTATGGTCAAAATTCTCTAATTTGGAGTTCAGGAAATCTATAAGTGATTGTAGAGAAACAAGTTCATATCAAAGTGTCCCCATTTTGGGCTGTAGGCACATCGAATCATTCTTATTCGATAAAGCGTTTGGGCGGGCAATAACAGTTAATGGTGATCGATATCGCCACATAATATTCCCGTTTTTTTGTGTGTTAACATTTCAAGAAATTGGTGTTTAACAACATGAGGTTTCAACAGGGTGGTGCCACATTCCATACAGCCAGAGAATCGGTTCAATTACTGGATGAGTCATTCATGTAAGTTCAGTTTTTGTGATCGGAATTGTTCACCCATATGATGCGTCTTAACGTGGTTGATTGTTGTTCTTCTGATTTTTCAAGTCTAATGTTTAGGGCGACAAGCCCACGACCATTCACGCCTTGAAGGATGACGAGTGCGTATTTGCCACAAAGCCCTGTAGACCATCTACCTGATTTTTTATATAGTTTAAAATTTATATGTTTAATTGAAAACGTGTTGTTTTCTATTACAATTACTTCTGGTGTGACTTTTGGAACACCCTTTTTATACCATTTATTTTTAAAGTTTTTTAAAACTTTGCATGCTGACGAAGTTTAAAATTTTAATTTATATTCAGTTAAAGCTCTAGCAATTTTCTGCGTCAAATTAAGTGCGAAACAATTAATTGCATAAAATGTGATATTCAAAAAAAAAACAATAAGTTCCAGATATAGTGTATTAAAAACCGTAGTTTTTCAAAAATGTCGGATTACGCTTTGTTCAAATATCTAATTTTTGAGAAACCGGGTTTTGGTTAAACCGACGGGTGAAAACCGTTTAATAACCGGCTTTTGTTTTGCTCAGTTATTTTTAATTCAGTCTTTTTAATATTTGAGATTGATTTTATTAAAAAAATTACATGAGGTGTCAGGGGACACCCGGTTGGAACAAAGTTCCTTTCGCTATAAATTATGTACTAGTTAGTTCCAACACGTCTAAGGCGCCTGTTGAAAAATACTATAATTTAAAT
This sequence comes from Phaonia tiefii, assembly GCA_963931995.1. Taxonomy (NCBI): domain Eukaryota; kingdom Metazoa; phylum Arthropoda; class Insecta; order Diptera; family Muscidae; genus Phaonia; species Phaonia tiefii. The sequence goes on along the minus strand of OZ008368.1, from coordinate 131,059,563 downwards.
GGATCTTTAAGAAAAGATACTTTTTGTAAAATTTTATTTTGTTTTACATAAAAAGTACTCTTTAAAGAGAGGGTAGTTTTGTAAGAATTGGCAATTTGTTGTAAGATAATGTACTTATTAAGAAAATGTACTACTTATACGTTCTTATTTAAGAAAATGTAATTTTTTAAACTTCTTTTACTTTGGCTTTTCTAAATTTACTTTTTATTCGGTTCAAAACTACAATATGTAATAAACAGGCTCACCTGGAAAATTTCCCATTAAACAACAAACTTCTCCCCATATCGTCGTCCGAGGGTTTAAGTGCTCTATGTGCCAAAAATGCGTTTTGAGTAAATCGAGTTTGAAATTTAGCATAATTTTTCAAAGAAACTACTCGATGGGATTTTGTGATTTTTATACCATATATTTGTTATGTCAAGATGATTCTAAGGAAACATTTTTATCTCCCGATCACATCTACAACGGGATGTTTTCTAACGGTAATAAAAATCCTGGTTGCTCTATACGCCACCTTAAGCATATTTCCCTGCAAATACATACACGTAGAGCAAAGTAGCATTAACAAAGTAATAAAACACGCTTTCAAATTTTAGTAAAAAACAATAAATATATTTATTTACGAAAAACAAAAATAAAAACTATTCACAAAGTTATTATAGAATATATCAAAATGATAATAAAAAAATTAAAATCTTAATTTATTTGAGTTAGGTAATAATTTTTGTCTGCTTCAGATATAAAATTGAATAAAAATTTTAAATCAGAAATTTTTTCATTTTGAATTTTTCCTTTTCTGTTAATAATACTTAACTCTGTTTCAAAAATATTTAACGATGTTGGGAATTGATTCCGGTAACCTTTTTTTATTATATTTACTGTTTGGTAATGAGACTGCAAAATTGAGTTTTTAAATTTAATTATGAACAAGTTATTTTGAATATATTCAAGAACTTTTATTTTAGTAAATGGAAGAATAGAAAAATGTAATTGGTTAGATATCTTAGAAAAATTCTTAAAATCTGATAATTGCATTTCTACAACCTTAAGTTTTATTTTATGTGTTTTAAAATGTTTCAAATAATTAACGAGTGACAAAATGCTATGAACTTCTAAACGTTTCAGATATTTGTCTAAAGCACTGTGAACGCAATCGACTTCTTGGATTTGTGAATGACCAGGCTCAGAAAATTTCTGAATAATACTTTTGACCTGTAAATGGTCTGACAAAAATTTTAAAATTGCTGTGGACATCATTTGATTTTTATTTTGGGCAACGCACGAATCACTCCACATAACTATATTTTGAATAGTTGGATGTTCTATCATCAGAGTATTTAGTATTTTGTATACACAACTACTTATTTCGTTACCTCCACGACTGTTATTAAATTCGTCCCAAACGCAACAATAAGTAAATTTTTCTTTATTGGGAAAAATAACTGTAGCGGTCATATTATAAACATTTATTTTTCGCTTATAATAGAATGACGATGCAAAACCTTTAGGAAGGTTGAAAACGCTTTGCAAATCAAAGCATACAACAACAGAAAAAGGGTCTTGTTTTCGGCGATCTACGTCACGTTCCACTTTAAGGCCATTCGTTTCATTTCTGTGAATATCGAAATCCTTAATCTCATCCTCCGTTGGATTATTATTTATTGAAAATTGTACGCAACGGTCGCATTGGTCTTTTCTAGGCTTTTTTAAGGACAAATTAAAATTGTGGTTAAACTGATCTCTATAAAATTTTTCTGACACGGGGTTTGAGGGTTGTTGTTCCACGTAAAGTGCATACATTTTAGCGATTGATAAATCTGAACTTAAATATTGTCTGCTGGTTGAAGCGCGACAATAATGGGAGTCAATTGTTGGGAAACTTGTAATATGTTGTCTCATCGATAAATTCGATCTGCTTTTGCCTTTTCGCAAAGGCATTGGAATTTCTGTAGATTTGTCAACCATATTTTGAAAACAGTAGTAGATCCTTTTTGCTGATATGTCAAGAGTATTAAGAAAAAATAGTTTGCACACTCTATGAATATTTTCATTGCTGGCCAAGGAATATGAGAACGTTTTTTCTTTTTCTGTGACTCCATAACACGCTTTCTTTTTAAATCTTTCTTTTTGACAAACTTACAATAAAAGGTTTGCTTATCCTTATCGGTCAGTGCCCAAAAGGTTTGGAAAATGTTCGCTCTGTCGGTTTCAGAAAAATTTTGGGTGCAGCCATAGAAACATTCTGTATTACAAACTGGTTTCATTTGTCGAGCTTGTAAAATTTTTCCTGTTTGACTGCAATATTTCTTCTCTTGCTCGCGCAAATTTTTTGCTATGTTCTTTTTCCAAGTTTCTGGCTGACGCCGTTTTTTTCGTGTTGGCTTCCAATCTACGTTTTCTGCTGTAAATTTAAATTTATATTAATAGTATTGAATGCATGTCACACATATTTCTCTTATTATTTACCCAATGTCTCGATAGTTTGCAATAAATTCATTGTTGGTGGTTGATGTATATTTTGTTATGTCGAAATCTTGATCATTAAGCAAGTCATCTGCAGATACACAAAATAAAAAATTATTATTTTAATTTATATTCGAATGTACGTATATTACCACTAGAAAAATCCAATCCGGTATCAGAATTTTCTGTCGAAGCTTTAGAAGATGTTTCTGCAACTGGCTTTATTCTTGGCCGTTTATGTCCGTTTCCAATAAAAACACTTTCGTCGAAAAAAATTTTTATATACATACATACATAATTAAGTATTTACATATTCTATAAAATTCAAGGTCACTTATTTTAATTTACCACTTGAAATATCTTCAATAGTTTCTTTATCACTTTTTCTTTTTTTTGATAATTTTTTTTTGCACAGAGGACATTATAAGTCGGTTTGAGTTATATTTTTTATAAATTAAACTACACTTGTTGAGCTTTCTTTAACGATTGATTTACTAAATTAAACAATAACTATTTATTTCTTTACTTTTATTCTATGATCACTTCTTTTCTTTCTAAACGATAACTCCCGACGATAACTCCTCACACACTTCAGAAGTGTTCGTTTATATATACATACTTATTCGAATATAACGGTAAACAAAATTTTGTTATTAGAAAACAAATATGAACGTTAAATGGAATGTTGATAAATCTTAATACTAAGCAAAATTCTTGATAAACCTTTAAAATTGAGAAAAGTAGCAAAATAGCAACGTAGTAGAGAGAGCGAGAGAGAGAGAGAGAGAGTACTCTACAAAAGTATTCTATATCAAAGGAAGAACACTTAATAATTCTTCAACAATATAACTGCAATAGAGCAAAAATGCAACTAACGACTGCACGTAGAGCAAAATGTCCAGCAATAATCAATTTCAAGATTTTGCACTGAAATTTTGCTCTATACACCATTGAATGGCGTATAGATCAAAATAGCACAAAAAAGTTCTGTTTTGAAAGATAAAGGGCAAAATGGACACGATTTATCTCAGCAACGAGAAGAGATAGCTGAAAACGGATTGCAGATTTGAAAAATTTGAGGTCGAAAACCTAAGATTGCATCCTCAACTCAAAATTGTCAAAATGGCGTATGGAGCACTTAAACCCTCGGACGACGATATGTTAGTCTAGACACAAACCAAAGCAAAAGTAAGAGTTTAGAGTAAGTGTGCTGCCAAATGTAATTCCATGCTCAGGGTTGTATTTCATGGATTTGCCAGTCTTGTACTTTGGCTTTTCTAACTTTACTTTTTATTGGGGTGAAAACTACAACATGTAATAAATAGGGTCCACAAACAAACTTCCATTTAAACCAAACGTACCCAATATAGTTGATAATAATGGGTTGTAACAAAGTAGTTAAAAAAAAAGTCGTTTAAAAATTTGTCATTTAGTCCCCATCCCGCAACGTGCGATAGGGAACTTCGTTCCAAAAACTACTTATATGTTCATTTTATAAAATGCTATAAAAAAGATAATATTTCCTTGTTAAAAAGTTCACGTGCTTTGCTTTTGGAAGATTTCTTTGATTATTTTAAGGTAAGCTGACGTTAAAATAGTCTTTTTCACTTTTATTCAACCCTGGTTAGGCTAGGTTAGGTGGAAATGGCTATTGATACACTTAGCCCAATGACGACTGTTGTGATACCACGGGACGTCATATTCCATCGTTGAACCTGTAAATTAACCTTTCGTAGCTCTGAGATCCAGCATGAAGTAGTAGCGAAAGAGTAGCAGTAGCATATGCCTTCTTCATCCCCACAACTTCTGCAGTAATTACATATGTGCTGAGATTCCAAGTCTAGACGCGAATCTGCCTATTAAACAGTGCCCAGTGATCACAGCTACTAACATAGAAATATCTTGTCTAGGAATGGATATCAAGTTTAGTGTACGATTCAGTTCATAACGTGGCCATACTTGCCTGGTGATCCCGAATTTTCTGCAACCAGACAATCTATTATGCGCATGCCTGAGTGCTTTGGTTTTAAGCATGACCTTGACCAATCCGAAAATTTTGAACCCGCTACCATTTCGCACCCTTGCGTTTTCGTACACGGTCCTAGTGGACTTTTCTTCCTGAAATGAGCCAAGGAATACGCTGGAGAAATTTGTCCGGAACTTCCTGAATCACCCTGTATATCGACAAATGCGACAGAATACCTTCAGGTAAACAGATTTATCTATGAAACTCACTAAAGCGTGTAGAGCTGATTTCGTAGATTTGCCTTTATTATAAGGGTGCTGGCATGCCGACAGCTGAAAAGCTAACGGAAATTTATGATAGCTTGATGCAGCTCATATAAAGTTGCAGAAGCCAGGTAATTATTAGGGTTTAAAACTTCCTATTAACCAGTGTCGTGATTCTTTTGTCACGATATTTCCCGCAACCTGCGAGATGACGCGGTTATTATGCTTTCGGTCCAGTTTCCTGGAAAGTGCATGTTAAGCAGAAGGTCTACCGATTCATTCCTTGATGTCGTCCGTCGCCCGGTTTATTCCTTCCGCAATTCTTTACAAGTGAGGGTCGTTAAGATGAAATGAGTCCAAGGCCTCTTCTGTGAAAATCTTACATTTTTCTTCTGTTATTATTACACATCCCATCTTATAAACATTCCAGACTCACTCCTTCCTCCGATTTTGCACTATTAAAAAGTTTTCTGCAAGACTTTCTCAGGATTTGAAGATCCTTATTCCTCCACGGATGTTTCTTCTTACCCTGGTGAGAACCTGTGGGATATGCGGAATCAAATGATCTGCTAAAATGAGAGCATCGGTAAGATGGTCAAACTCATCGGTATTTGCCGGTTCGGAGAAAGTAATGTTTTTTATAATGCCGTTCAAACTTTGTTCGTACGTGGTCCAGCTTGTTTCCTGACTAAAGGAGTCCTGTGATGCAAAGGTAATATCAAGGATCTCTTGTCTATCTATTATAATATAGGTCGGCTCGTTGTCCTGTTTACAGACATAACGGTTACTGGACAAAGGTGGGGGAAAACGAGACAAAATACACGAAACGCTTCACAACTCTCGCCGGGCCGCTCCTAGAGGGGTAAAATGTAAGACCGACCCCCATTATTTTCCCCCTCCTACAATTTTTATGAACATACTAACCCTCTGTCTGCGCTCCTTAGGGTGGCTCCCATACTAAATATTATTTTTTATAAAATTACCCGCCGCCGCCCTAACTAGCCCCAGAGTGCCCCTAGAGGAGTCAAATATACGACCGACGCCCAATATTTCTGCATCTCCAAGATTTTCTCAGAACATATCTACCCTCTATTTTCAACCGTTAGGGTGGTCCCCATACAAAAATTTTTAATTTCAAAAAAAAAAAAATTATTACTAATATAAAAACATATTTTTATAATTAATAGTAATTATAGTGATATTAAATAAACTCATTTTTATTATGAGAAGGGTATTTCTTTCTATTTTCATCGACAACCTGAAGCAAAAATATTTTTTCTTCTTCGTTGCGGCATAATACGTTGTTATATTATTCTACCAATTTCACGCCTCTTTCTGCAGCATCATTCACAGCATGTAATTTACTCAATATTTCTATCGCTTACTGGTACTCGTCGCGTTCTTCCCATTTTTCTGGGTCAGTAGCAATAAAATCCAACGGCAATCCAAAGCGCACAAAAAATTTTAATGTGTCAGTTGTTACGTATTGGCTTAAATCATTTATCTGTTCTTTACTTATTTGTTTTGTTAATTCTCTTCACACCTCTGAATCTAAAAATATTTGCTGAACGATTTTGATTGACACCGCTACCGCAGTGCTCTGAATTATCATCGCTTTCTTTTTCCAAGGCTTCATCCACGTCGTCGTCTTTCTCGCTGTTTATGTTTTTCTCATATTTTTCTTTCTCCTCCTTAAATGCTATAATTGCGTTCGCCATTTTAGGTTTGGTGCCGCAGGGAACATTTTTATCAAATAATGCGAGGGAAACAGGTTCACCACTTAGATACCAAAGATGTCCAGAGAACCTCTTCCACAATCTTTGCGCCACATCCTCATCAATTAAAGCGTAATCAGAAATCGCTATCAAAAAATTGAAATCGTTATATGGAGCTTCGATTGCACTGGGGGCTGTAAACCAAGCTTTGACGTAAAGAGTTACAATAAAAATGGTAATATTGCGAAGTCCACTTAGTTCGTCTGTATTAAAGCCGAAATATTTTCGGAAAAAAAACATTTTTGAGCAGTATATGGCTTTCGCCATCCATCGAGCATGACTAACGGCTCCTGGTGGTCTAAAACGATAATTTGGAATATTTTCACCAAGAAACAATAAAATAATTTGAAGAAACTCTTTATAGTCATCTCTTGGTTGCTTTTCCTTCAGTTGCGCTAAACAAAAAGACTTGATCTCGTCGTGAACTTTGATTGGTATTTTTTCTGCAACCGTAGCATCTTCTATGCCAGAACTATAACGTTTATCTTTAATGTCTTCCCATTGCCCTTTGAAACGGGAAAAAATCGGCAATCCTGGCCCAGACATTTTACCGAATTCAGCTTGAAACACTTCTTTTAATACCAATTCATAAATGTGATGTCTGCATGGTAGATAGAAAAGATCGCTTTCTAATATTTGCTCCAAAAAGATTGCCGCACCTTGAAATTGGCCAGTGTTTGTTGACGTGGTATCGACTGAAATTGCTTGAACACGGTCAGTGATTTTTCACTCATACAAAAGCCCGTAAACGGCATCCGCAATACGCCTACCGCAATCAATATCCGAACTGCTGCTACGTCTGATGTCTTACATCTATCGAAAAGAGACACAAGATCCGGAGTAATGCATTTGATTGCGCCTCTTCTTTCTTTTGGTTTTCTCTTACAGGAAACCATTGCATCATCGACAGTTTCGAGCTCATTTTCTGATTCACTAGATTCAGTGGATGAAATCTTGCCAACTGAAATTACACAGTACACAGTTGTAAATATCATAATTACACTGTAAAATTATATTTCTATTGTAATAATCATAGTTACCCGCTACTGCAGATTCGTTTTGAATTTTTGCGCGTTTTCTCCGCTTATCTTTTCGTTCCGCTTGTCTTTTCTGTTTTTTACCTAAAATCTTGTCAACACCCGCCATACATCCTTAACGCCCCCTTTTCTCTTTGCAGTTGCAAAAAAGGAATATCTTCCTGGTTGGTTACCATTTCGAGTACATTTGCATGTGCGATGTCAAAAAGATCATCTAATTTCTCGACAAACTCAGCCTCCTCTTTTCTTTGTGTTTCGCCACCTCTTAAAGTATTCTTGTGTAAGGCTAACCATTCTGCGACCAAAGAATTCACCTTTATTTTCACATTTTTCCTTTGTTTAGTCGGAATAAATGCTTGGCGCCAAAAAACCATGACAGTGACGGTTACCAAAGAACCACTTTCGTCGGCACTTATTTTACGCACTCCAGTACCATAAAAATACATTCTAAGCACTTGTTGTCTAGACGGCAACTTTGCTCCCGCTATATTCGAGCATGGTTGTCCGATCAAAAAGAGACCCGTATGTGATCTCAAACTACTCGCAATGCCCGTCGATGTTAATGCCATTTTTTACTTTGAAAAATTTATAATACCTTGCAATCAAACACAGTCGGTTAGCCTTTAATTATTTTTATTAACTTTTATAATCTTTAGCCTTTAATAATCTTTAGTAACTTTTTCCGAGCTTATTCTTTTCGCGTCACTTATTTTAATGTTCTTCTTCTGCTTCCTATTCACCCGCGATGATAACCAAATCAGTGTTGCCACATCCCTTCCACTTTGAAGAGAAATATTGAGTAAATTACATGCTGTGAATGACGCTGGAGAAAGAGGCGTGAAATTGGTAGAAGAATATAACAATGTATTATGCCGCAACGAAGAAGAAAAAATATTTGTGCTTCATGTTGTCGATGAAAATAAAAAAGAAATACCCTTCTCATAATAAAAATGAATTAATTTAATTATCACCATAATTACTATTAATTATAAAAATATGTTTTTATATTAGTAATAAAATTTTTATTTTTGAAATTAAAAATTTTTGTATGGGGACCACCCTAACGGTTGAAAATAGAGGGTAGATATGTTCTGAGAAAATCTTGGATGCAAAAATATTGGGGGTCGGTCATATATTTGACTCCTCTAGGGGCACTCTGGGGCTAGTTCGGGCTGTGGCGGGTAATTTTATAAAAAATAATATTTAGTATGGGAGCCACCCTAAGGAGCGCAGATAGAGCGTTAGTATGTTCATAAAAATTGTATGAGGGGGAAGAATAATGGGGGTCGGTCTTACATTTTACTCCTCTAGGAGCGACCCGGCGAGAGTTGTGAAGCGTTTCGTGTATTTTGTCTCGTTTTCCCCCACCTTTGACCCCGATGAGGAGCCCACCTCCCCCATTTCTTGGCTCATGCATTTTTTTTTATAAACCTCACAAAAATAGGGGTTGTCGCGTATCGAAATCTCGTGCACTAGTCCAATCCTAATGCTGTTTCTAACCAGTTGTTGCAATTATTCAATCTCTCTATTCTCGCACTTGACTTATCTTATAGACGAAATCTTCGTTGAGTAAATTTTCCTTTGAACGTTTTGTAATTTTACTAGAATTGTGAAAACTGTTTATTGATTTATGCATTTCTGCTAACATACTACTTGTGTTAGTTCCGGAACTTATATCTAAATCGGATTTGGCAGAAATATCTTCTATTCCCATTGGACAACTTACGATTTCGGGAAACAGGTGGCCAAACAATTCGTTGGTAAAGTCTTTTCTATCTGTCTGACGGGTTCAGTAATAATTGACCAGGCTTTAGGTTTGTTATTCTGTGTTATAATATCAGTTGTGTAAAAGTTCTTCAAAACCCGAAAACCGGTTAATCGACCTGAAAGGACCGGTGAAACCGGTTTTCCGAAAATAACAATTTTCACCAACCAATGTACGATTAACCAGCCGGAATTCGGTTAACCGGTTTCGGTTTTGAATACACTGTTCAGGTATGTATTTTCTGATTTTGCTGGAATATAGTGTATTGACATAAAATTCTCTGTAAACAAAGGAACGACTTAAGAAAGGAACTACCCCGGATGTTTAATCGATTTTAATGCTAAAGTTATATTTGCTTGAGCAGATCAGGATATTTGTCGTTAGGCATCTTCTAGACAACTAACCTGGTTTGGGCTACCAAAGCTATTAAGTGTTAGTGCCAGCGAATCGAAACCCGGCATTATTCACATAGATGTTATGTATTGGTACATAAGTCATTAACTTGGAACACGTTCATATGATAATGCGGCTGTCAAAGACAAGAACATGATAACTGCCAAAGAAGCGACAACTCTGGCTTCTGGTATAATCGCTTGTTTGTTTGTTGCTGGCGTTTAGAGATGGGCACGTGAGTAAGTTTTGCACGAAGATTTTGTCGGTACTCAAGTTCACGCACGCTTCTGTGAGCAGAATTTGATCCTACTCACATTCACGCGTGATTCACGACAATCACGCAAAAATTACTCACAAAAAGGGTTTTGACATGAACCACTTGCTTTATTTATATTCAAACCAATATTAAAAACTATACAAAACAGTGTTCGTAAAAAGTAAGTTATTAAATACGTTAATTGGGATCATATTCAGGAATTAGATACTACTACACTTAAGTGTAAAAGCCTTAGTTAATTAAGTGTCGTTTTTACTAAATTTAGCAAATTAACTAAGCCCTTTGATTGAGGAACAACATTATTATTTCCATTAGTATTCTTCCAGACGGACAGTGGGACCAATTGCAAAATAAAGTGATAATAATATCAGAAATTCTAAATTATTGTTCAGATTATTTTAGAATGTACTAGGTATTTATAGGGGAGAAGTCGGGCCTTCAGAATATTGTATCTAATGCTCCCTGTTTCAACGCACGGTTTGCTACTGAGTGTGAAACTTGTAACCAGATTTTTTGTTATTGAGATTCTACTAAGCAGCACACACAAAAAACACGCGGAGTGTAACCGTTACAAAGGTAGTAGGAATCAAAAGTTGAACATGTAAATTTTTGCATTTTTGGAAATAACTTGGTCATTATGAGTCAAAATGCTATATTGACAAACCTTCAACCTGTATTAGGTTGAAAGAATTGATAAATCGAAACCCGGCACTATTCACATAGATGTTACGTATTGGTACATAAGTCATTAACTTGGAACACGTTCATATGATAATGCGGCTGTCAAAGACAAGAACATGATTACTGCCAAAGAAGCGACAACTCTGGCTTCTGGTATAATTGCTTGTTTGTTTGTTGCTGGCGTTTAGAGATGGGCACGTGAGTAAGTTTTGCACGAAGATTTTGTCGGTACTCAAGTTCACGCACGCTCCCGTGAGCAGAATTTTATTCTACTCACATTCACGCGTGAATCACGCGTGATTCACGACAATCACGCAAAAATTATTCACAAAAAGGGTTTTGCCATGAACCACTTGCTTTATTTATATTCAAACCAATATTAAAAACTATACATAACAGTGTTCGTAAAAAGTAATTTATTAAATACGTTAATTGGGATCATATTCAGGAATTAGACACTACTACACTTAAGTCTAAAAGCCTTAGTTAATTAAGTGTCGTTTTTACTAAATTTGGCAAATGAACTAAGCCCTTTTATAGAGGAACAACAGTTTACCACTTTTATCTTAAAGAAGTTTGCCTCTTATTTCCATTAGTATTCTTCCAGACGGACAATGGGACCAATTGCAAAATAAAGTGATAATAATGTCAGAAATTCTAAATTATTGTTCAGATTATTTTAGAATGTACTAGGTATTTATAGGGGAGAAGTCAGGCCTTCAGAATATTGTATCTAATGCTCCCTGTTTCAACGCACGGTTTGCTACAGAGTGTGAAACTTGTAACCAGATTTTTTGTTTTTGAGATTCTACTAAGCAGCACACACAAAAAACACGCGGAGTGTGACCGTTACAAAGGTAGTAGGAATCAAAAGTTGAACATGTAAATTTTTGCATTTTTGGTCATTATGAGTCAAAATGCTTTATTGACAAACCTCCAACCTGTAGTAGGTTGAAAGAATTGTTAAATTCTTTCAAATCGGTCGGTAACGACAATCTCTCAAAGTTTAAATCTGCAAAAAAAGAAGGTGATAGAAAAGGTGCCAACACCAAAGATGAAATATTAAACCTAAATTAGTTTGTGTTTTATTTGAAAACCGAAGTAAACAAAATATATAGTTTCTGCCCGAACAAATTTCTAAAGGTGGAACTTCTAAACTTGGAGTCAGAGCTGTGCAAATTTTTACGAAACAAATTCTGACTCCAGTCACATATCCCCGACTCCGAGCACTCCACAACACTGCATGGAAAATGTACGAAAAAAATTTAAAAAAAAATATATATTTTTTAATTCTGTGCAAATTCGATTTGAAGTATATAACAACGTAATACCGCAATTTTGTATTCTAGCCTAGTATATGTTTAAGATAATGAAATTAATATTACTTGAGAAATAGGGACAAGTGTGGAATTTTTACTCCCAAAAAAGTGTATTATGAAAATTTAAGTTTTTTTTTAAAAAAATTCAGCTTTGCAGATCAAGATTATGCGTACGATCAAAAATTGTTTCTGCCTTGTAGTTAACCTCTTTTCAGTCTAGAATTTGGTGTAAAGAATTATGAAAATCAACAAGCGAGACTTTTCCCAAACTCAAAAATTTAAAATTTTGTTCAAAAATCATTAATTTTCTGCCAAGGCTGGCTGCTGTAGGGTGAATGCCCAAAAAATTTTATATTACATTTAACACCTTTGGTAAGGCCCTTTCTTAAAAAAAATACAACAAATGATTGTACCTTTCTTAACAAATTTAATTTTTTTGCAGTTTGAAAACATTTTAAATTAGAGAAGTTGTCGTTACCAACCGGTTTTAAATAATTTAAAAAGGTTTTTAACTTACGTTTGGTTGCAGTCTTGCCAATGTAGCTGTTTTTTAGAACTACATTTTGGCTCAAAATTGCCAAGTTATTACCAAAAAACTAAAGAAAGTCAGTGCGAATGTTTACATTTTAAACTTATAATTCCAAATATATTTGTAACGGTTAGAGAGATAACACACGGCTCTTAAATGTTTTTGGTTTGTGCGGCTCAGTAGAATCTCAAAAACTTTACTTTACTTTACTTTTATTGACTATATTACAACCTCATGAGGTCAGACGTCTTACAGATATTAATTAAACAAACAAATTAAACAAATTTTAACATATTCTTCCAACTGGCTCTGTCCTTCGCCTTTTCTCGGCAGTTGGTAACACCAAGGATACGGAGGGATTCTTCTGCCTGGTCTTTCCAGCGGAGTCTTGGTCGTCCTCTTTTCCTGCTTCCATCGGGTACGTTATCAAAAATCTTTCGCGCTGGCTCATCTTCATCCATTCTGATAACATGGCCTAGCCAACGCAATTGGCACACTTTGATTCGTCTAGCTATGTCCACGTCAGAATAGAGACTATATAGCTCTGCGTTCCAGCGACGTCGGTACTCGCCGTTTTCCCTAACAGGCCCATATATTTTACGGAGAATTTTTCTCTCGAAAACTCTCAGGTGTTTTCCATCCACTTGCGATATGGTCCAAGTTTCGGAGCCATATGTCAAGACAGGTAAAATGAGAGTCTGATATAGCTGGACTTTTGTCCGTCGAGAGAGGGCTTTGTTCCTAAACTGCTTGCTGAGCCCAAAATAACATCTATTTGCAAGCACAATTCTCCTATCTATCTCCAGGCTGACGTTGTTGTCCTTGTTCACGGCGGATCCAAGGTAGACAATCTAACACTTCAAAATAAAATCGGTTGTCAACGTTCAAGTGCGGACCAAGTCGAGAGGTTTCTCTAGTCGTTGACACCATCAATTTTGTCTTGCCCTCATTCACAGCAAGACCCACCTTCGCTGATTCCTTTTCGATTCTTGAAAATACTGCAGTAACCTCTCGCAAATTTCGCCCAATGATGTCTATGTCGTCAGCATACGCCAGCAACATATGGCTTTTCGTGTTAATGGTCTTGTTCGTATTTACTGCAGCCTTTCTCATTATTATTTCCATTAAGATGTTGAAGAGATTGCACGAAAGTGTGTCGCCTTGTCGAAGTCCTCGCTTGGTACAGAATGGTTCAGTGAGGTCTTTCCCCACTTTCATTGCTGATTTTGTGTTGGTCAGCGTCATTCTACAGAGGCGGATCAGTTTCGCCGGAATACCAAGTTCAGACATAGCTTCGTACAGTTTTCCCCGTATGGGGCTATCGAAAGCAGCTTTGTAATCGACAAAAAGGTGGTATGTATCGATTTGCTTTTCGTGGGTCTTTTCCAGGATTTGGCGTAGCGTGAATATTTGGTCAGTTGTGGACTTGCCTGGTCTAAAACCACACTGATAAGGTCCAATCAGGTTTTCAATAATTGGCTTTAGTCTTTCACATAATACGCTCGACAAAACCTTATACGCGATGGATAAAAGACTGGTACCACGATAATTGGAACAGACACACGGATCACCCTTTTTGAATACAGGACATAATACACTGAGACTCCAGTCGTCGGGCATAGATTCCCCCAGCCATATACCGCATATAATTTGATGCATGTGGGCTATCAGTCCTTCGCCACCTGCCTTAAAAAGTCCAGCGGGTAGGCCATCCGCACCCGCGGCTTTATTATTCTTCAGGCGGGAGATCGCCATTCTAATCTCCTCTTGGTTGGGGGGGTACAATCTATACTATCTTCCACTATCATTACCTCCTGATCTTCAGTGGAAGAATCTGAGTGGAGTAGTGCTGAAAAGTGGTCTCTCCACATTTTGAGCACACACTGCTTCTCAGTCACCAGATTTCCATTCTCGTCCTTGCAGGAGGGCAGCCCATTATTAGGCCCGTTGGTCGATCTTCTTACCCTCTGGAAAAACTTTCGCGATTCACCATTCATCCTGCACATTTCCGTTCTTTCACTCTCTCTCTGCTCCCACTGCCATTTTTTCGCCTAAATAATTGGTTTTCCTCCCTTCTCAGCCTCTTGTACCGCTCACTCGCAGCACGCGTTTTAACTGACTGTTTCGTTGCCATACGTGCAGCGTCTTTTTCATCAGTTGCAATGCGACATTCTTCGTCGTACCATGGCTTATCCTTCTGCGGTTTTTGATAGCCAAGTTCAGTCATTGCAGCGATTTCCAAAGAATGGGAGATGTGCTTCCACTGCGCATCTGGGTCTTCGGGAGGGGGTATTCTGCTCCAGCAGGAGAGAGAATTTCTGTCGATAGGACATTGATATCTCCGGTATTCGTAGCTTTTCAATACCCAACTTTTCCTGTGTTCGGCTCCGTACCTTTTTCGCCCTGCTCAATCTCGTGCGAACTTTCGCAGCCACCAGGTAATGATTCGAGTCGATATTGGCACCTCGAATCACACGTACATCCATTACACTAGAAGAGTGCTTGCCATCTATTACCAAGTGATCAATCTGGTTCTTCGTCCGTTGATCAGGAGATATCCAGGTCGCCTTATGAATGTCCTTATGCTGGAATCGTGTGCTACTAACTACCATGTTCTTTGCAGCGGCGAAGTCTATCAGTCTTATTCCATTATCGGAGGTGGTATCATGTAGACTGTGATTGCCGAAGGTTGGTCGAAAGACACTTTCCTTTCCTAATTTGGCATTAAAATCGCCTAGAATAATCTTAATGTAGTAGTCAGGGCAGCGTTCATATACTTCCTGCAGGCGCTCATAAAATGTTTCTTTGACCTCATCATCTTTATCCTTTGTCGGTGCGTGCACACAAATTAACGAGATGTTGAAATATTTCGCTTTGATGCGAATTGTGGATATGCGGTCACTCACTGGGTTGAACCTTGAAACTAGGTGTCGCAGTCTCTTGCCTACTATAAATCCGCACCCAAGTTCGTGCTTACGCTCATGGCAGCTGTAGTAAATATCGAAGTTTTTCTTTCTGGTGCAACCATATCCTGTCCATCGCATTTCCTGGATCGCTCTGATGTCAGCTTTATATTTTCCGAGGACATCCGCCAGTTGGAACGTGGCACCAGTCCTATATAACGTTCGAACATTCCAGGTACATATCCTTAAATCATGGTCCTTATAACGTTTGCGAGGGTCGTCAAAAGTTGGGGGGTTTCTTTGTTCATCATATTTTCTGCGTATTTTCATTGTCGATATAACGGTGGCGGGAGGCAAACCCAGCCCACCGTGGTTTGCATTTTACCTACTGCCAGGATGATTATGTTTCAGCCGCCCATTATGGATCAGACGCTGACCAGAATGCAGTGTGTCGAAACTGGATTTTAGTTTCTTCAATTTTGATCCACCGTTGGCCAGGGGTGTTGGCTCATCCGCCTTCAAAGGACAGAAGAATATGTCCACTACTTCGAAGAGCTTCAGTGACAGGGTCACCTAATAATCCTGAGACGTATCAGTGATCGCATTACCACTCAGGTTGCTCATTCGTTTCGCCTTCTCACTTTAGCTAGCTAACGGAGGTTTCCGATAAGCCATTGCCCAGGACATACTGCGTGGAAGTAGTAAGCTGCTTGGACTGCTCAATGAAGGAATCATTTCTGGCCACTCCCAAGTGAATGGCTATCAGAAACTTTCCACCTCCACGGACAGTCCCATGTCCTAGAATCTCAAAAACAAAGATCATTTAAATCAGACCACAAGTTAGGAACTTACATGCCATGAAAGTTTTTTCTGCCTGTAGCGAAACGTACGTTGAAACAAGGTGCCTCTAAATACCAGATTCTGAAAGCCTGACTTCTCCCCTACAAATTCTTAGTGCATTCTTAAACAATCGGACCTATAGTTTAGAAGATCTGATATTATTACCACTTTTTTGCAAACGGTTCCACTGTAAAATTTATAAAATCTCCTTCGCTTGTAGCAGAGTTTCTTGAAATACAGAAGATGATTAACGACGCTTTATTAGTGGGAAATGTTATTAGAAGCCTTCCAAAAATAATTAATGTAACAAAGTAGTAAGAAAATCGAATTTAAATGATATCAACCATTCGGAAATATGCGTGACTCACGCGAAAATAGTGTACACGCAAAGATTGGACTCACGCATGCTCACGCACGAAGATTTTTTACTACTCAAGTTCACGCACGCTCCCTTGAGCAAAATTTGGCCCGCTCACGTTCACGTGTGAATCACGCCAATCACGTGACTCGTGCCCATCTCTACTGGCGTTGCACACAACATAACGCTTTTACTCGATCTCGTAGTAGAAAATGCATTAATCACCGGAATGTATAAACGAGACACTGAGATACTACTACCAACAGACACAATCTTCAAGATATGGACAAATAAACACGCTTATGGCTGTGTCCAGATATTTGCAACATTTATTAGCTGTTATTGGATCGGGTAGCTGTCGCTGATGTTGTTAATCGAAGCTAAAATTCGCATCAAATCAAGATTCTGCAACACCAAATGGTAAGAATACCACCTCACATACGCAGGTAACATAACATTCAACCAAAATAAGGACAGACAAAGAATCAGACAGGCAAAGGGGCATACGTTTGTATACTTTACTTAACATGCTGGCAACTAAATCTCCTTCGTCCATAGTTATATCGAGTCAATAATCGTAAAGTAAAGAAAAAAACAAAAGGAAGACAAACATGATTGCTGTATGATAAATTTAACAATTCTATTAAGATTACACCAAAATGCAAATCAGCCAACGCGAGAATGTTGCATAACAACGAGGACATGGGCGGAAAACAAGCTGCGATGACCTCCTTAAGAGGAAATCAATGTTTTCCAATCCAATTCAGTCTGGCGCTCGCACTCGCACTCGGTCTTTGCATGCGGAGCATATTTTCGTGTAGTACAGTGGCAATATTAACAGGAAACTGCTAATAAGTTCATGAACTATAAAGAATTTAATCTAAGTCAATTGTGAATGGAGCTGCCACTGACTCTTGATGCCAACAAGGCGAAATGTACGCATCTGACGGCACCAAAGCCACGTGTAACTATGAATTGTTGCTATCCAGGGAATTGAGTTAATTTAATATGGAAATTGCTTGTGTTGCCTGGCATTCGAATCTTTGTTTACTTTCGAACTTGTGTGGATTTCATTAAGGCAGCCACAAATTGAGATATAAACTTCAACTCGATACCAAGCTGTAAGTATAGATAGAAACCATATTATTCTCATGTACCCCTTGATATTGCAGTGGCTGGCTGCGACTCGAGTATGTAAATGCCTAAGTGATTATTGGTATTGCAACTTTTAAGTTTCTCTTAACAACTGTTAATAACGTTGTTTTCTTGTACAAATATCGATCAACACGTACTGATTCATTCATTAGCAGGCATTGGGTATACAAATATAAAAAAGTTCAATTTAGCGTGAATAATTTCAATTTGTGGACTTTTAAAGGGTTTGCTTGGAAAAGATTAGCAATGTGTGACTAAGGTCAGGAAAGCGAAATGAGAACTTAATTTCAGTACTAAAAACAACATACAATTTTACTCTCTAGACCGTTGACGATCAAAACAATATTTTCGAGTTTTTATTTATTGTATAGCGCACAGTCAATTTCCTTGTTTGGTTATTTTCGATTTTCCAAAAATACAGCCCAGTTATAAAAAAGTTCTTGACAAAAATATGAGCACGGACGGTTGAAAATTGCCGTGCAGCACGCACTTTGAAGTTTGTAACAACGAAATTAGGGAAAAATAGAAAGAAAAACGCTACCAAGTCACCCCTAGAGCGGTAAAATGCATTAGCAACCCACATTATTGCATCCCCAATATTTTTCTAGATCAATCGACATCGACAAACATCCCCCATACAAAAAAAAATTTATTTTCGCGAAAATAGAGAATAAATAGACAATTATACTGTCAAAATCGGCGGGGATTCTGGCTACCGGGAAAAGTTATAACGGTAAAAAGAGGTTATACATACGTGTCCCGGCGTTTCGCTGGGTCACGTCCAGGAATCGAGGTATATCGATTTGAAATTAGTAAGTATCATATTGGGGAATTTGTCACGTTTGGGGCTCTTTTTTTGTCGTAGCTGGAGACCGATTCGTCCGATTTTGCTGCAACAAACTTAGAAAAATTAAGAAGTACAATTCCTTTAATCTACTTTTGCAGTCATAAAAACAGTTTATGAAGAAAAAAATAATTTTTTGCCTACAAAATTTAATTTTTTTATTTAAGTCTTATTACTTTCACGTAAAGTCACATAACCTGTGAACAAACTGAGTCATATAACAAGAAATATCATGAAATTCACCATTAATTGCAGGTATCTCATTTTGAAAAGAATATTGATTTTTTGTTTCAATGAATATCGTACTGATAAATTTAAAAAATTTGCTCGAGGATATGTACAAAATTCTTTTGAAAAAACATTGACGACTCTTTTTGTGATTCTCAGAATTAAAAAGGTTATTCATTTTTATGAATGCGGTAGTTACTCCGTTCACATTCAATTATAGGGAAACAAGGGAAGTACACTTTTGTAGTGATGTGTGTTTTCCGTTTTTCTCTCAAAT
Organism: Phaonia tiefii; assembly: GCA_963931995.1. NCBI lineage: Eukaryota > Metazoa > Arthropoda > Insecta > Diptera > Muscidae > Phaonia > Phaonia tiefii. The sequence goes on along the minus strand of OZ008368.1, from coordinate 131,040,490 downwards.
TTCACTTCTTGCATCACCATCTCGAAGCAGCTAGTCTCAGAGTCAGATAAACATGGTGAGCGGTTCCATCAAACGGCCATGACCATGGAAAAGCGATATAACGGAAAAATCTGGACTCGTTGGCGGTTGAAATTTGGGTGAAAGAAGTACGATCCCGATAATGAGGATGAAGAATATGCAATGGGAGTTCCCTCTGAGGTAAGGTCACAAAATTTAAGTTAACTGACTGATTAAAACCAATAGATTTTCTTCCAGTTGAAGACAGACCCTCAAAGGGAGCAAACAAACGAAAATAAATTAATGCGTTCATCGATTTTTATGATTTGTGTCTCATTTTGTTCATAGATTCTGTGACTTTACGTGAAAGTAATAAGACTTAAAATTTTTTCTCGAGTTATGTCCAACAAGAGATATGTATGTATATGATACTTAATAACTTCATATCGATATATCTCGATTCCTAAGCGAAACCCAGCGAAACGCCGGGACACGTATAACTTGTTTTTGACTGATATATCTTTTCCCGGTAGTCAGAACCATTTACCGCACCGTGTTATTAAAATGAATGAAAATGGGTTATTGATGTTATTAATGTACATATAAATAACATCATTTTATACCGAACTTCGTTTTTAAAAATTCTGTTAGTTTTAGCGACAACCTGAATCAAATATTGATTCTCAACTTCGTTCCAACACTATATTCGATTATAAGATGATATTTGATCATTTTCGAGGGGACTTTTTGTATTCTTCCGAAAGTACTTTTTTCGACGTAATTAAATTAATCTGTATTTACACAAAAAGATTAACAGATTGTTTGTAGAACATATAAAAAAAAATACTTAAATTGGCGTACGGTTTGCCAATCTTCCAGCGTGAATGCAGTGAAAGCTTTAGTTAGCTTCAGCCACACATATATTTCAGTCATATTACACACAAAATAACAATAAATAAATCTTGGCAATTTCGATCAGCTGAGTTTTATGAGTTTCACAAGGTCGGCCCTTGAAATAAAAACAAAATTCCTGCAATTACTACGGAGTACCTTACTTATTTTGACATGTGTTGTATTTAAAAACCTCTCACATAAAATTTGGTTAGTCAAATCCAAAAGTATTATTATTGGGCCAAAAGGAGTTGGGGACCACTTATCCTTATCCACAACAAATATCATACCTGCTCCTACACCATTTTCACACCTCTTTCGGCGGTGTCGTTTACAACATGAATTCTCTCGACAATTTTCAATGCTTGCTGATAATATTAACACTGCCGTCACGTTTCCGGCGGGAATCGTAAAAATTCAAAGCGTTGGAAAAAGTTTTTTGTTTTGCAGTCACGAAGGTTTTTAAGCCATTCGTTGAAAAATTTTTTCTTGCAGCGGATAGCACCTTTAACGTCTTCAGAGCCATCCGAGCTATCATCGTCATCATCTTCTTCTACTGTTCCTTCTTCAGTTTCTTCATCATTTTCTAGTTGGACTTCCATTTATTTTTCTTCAAGATCTTCTTCTCTATCATCTGCGCAAATAATAGCCATATTGTATGCCAACGTCTGAATCATAGAAGGTGACAGCTACAGCCTCTTCCGACAATACAAGTCTGCGTATGAGTGAAGTTCTTTCAAAAAGTTCAAGTCCTGATTCGGCACTTTGACAGCTTCAGTACAGCCATACCAGACTTTAACGTACAGACGAGCAATAAACACACAGACCTCTCAAAATCCACCCAATTGTGATTTAGCCAGTTTAAATTGTCTCTGAACATTGATATTTTTAAAGATTTAATTTCATTGGACATCCATCGTACGTGGCGAATGGGTATGCGTTCATTAATCTTGTAATCGCCCAAGTAACCTCCAAAGAATAACACAACCAGTTCTGTGCAGTTATTAATTTCGAAGCAAAGATCTCATCGCTCAATCCTGTTTCAAATGTATTTTGATTTTTCCACCCATTTTTGCTGGAAACACTGAAACATAAACACATCAGGCGCAAAAGTTTTTCCAATTTTTTCGTCGAACACTGATCCTAACACCAATTCGTAGACGTGATGTCTACACGGCAGATACATCAAGCCTCTCTCTAATAGTTGTTCAAGTTCAAGTTCCCGAGAGTTTACCGGTGTTTGAAGATATCGTAACAAAACAAATGGCTTGAACTCGATTCGAAAATTACCAGTGAACGGCCGCAGCAACATTTTGGCTTTTCCACAATCTAGTTTTGAAACGCACAATATTTGTTCGTTGTCTCCATTAGTGACAACAACCGGAGAGCGATCAATCTTGTTCTTTCCTGTATTATCTTTTAGTATTTTGACACCCTAATGTACTACAAAACAGAAGAGTTTTCAAGAAGAGTACATTGAGAGGGGCCACCGTACTATACATATAATTTATATTAAAATTAAATAAACAAACTTCAAAAGATTAGCAAGTACCAATAATTAGTTATTGGAAATAAAGCAAAGGTACTCGTGAAATTGACGAAATTTTAAAGAAACCACATAGTATTATCGTTCAGAAAATTTAAAAAAAAATCAATTTAGGAAGACCAAGTGGAAGTGGAAGACCAACAAAAATATGTACACCACAGGCTGTTATCGCTCGATACATCAAGGAGGGTCCCAAAATATTCGCAGTAGATATGGCCAACGCCTTTAACGAAGCTGGGAGTGTTTCCGTTCATCCACAGACTGTAAGAAACTGTTTGCATTCAATTGATGTTATAGCATCTACGCAACGCAACAACACTTACTTACCAAAAAAAAAAAAACATTTCAAAACGTGTGCAATATGCGAAGGAATATGTTAATCAGTCTAATGACTTCTGGGACAAGGTTGTTTTCATAGATGAATCCAAATTTAGATTATTTGGATCTGATGGGCGGCAATTGTTTGTTTGGCAAAAATAAGTTAAAGCATTAAATACCAAGAATTGAAATAAATGGGTGTGGCAGTGTCATGGTGTGGGAGCAACAATAGAGCAAAAATAGAGGCTCTATTGTAATATGGGAATGACTTCTATTCAATGTGAAAAATGTGCTTCAACATCATACCTTAATCCAATAGAGCACCTGCTGGCATATATTGAAAAAAATTACACGAACGTCAAGTAATGAATAAAAGTGTTCTAAAAAATATCCTTCTGGATATATGGGAGAATATACCCCAGGAAGTTACCAAGAACTTATTTCGTTCTATGAACAGAAGACTGAAAGCTGTGCTGGATGCAAAAGGTGGCCACACAAATTACTAATTTAATTTTTAAAAACTAATGTTTGTGTACAAGTTTTTTTTTTGGAGAAAAAAAATGGAGAAGTTCTATGTTTTTTCATTTTAGAGGTTAAGTGAATTAATTGCAATCAATCCTAATATTTGCCAGAAAGTAGATGGTTAATGGCAACGTACCACAGTGAGGCCGATTGCAAAATCAAAAGTGGTAATAATATCAGAACTTCTAAACTGTTAGTCGGATCGAATAAGAATATACTAGGGATTTGTAGTAGAGGAGTCAGGCATACAGAGTATAGTATTTGGAGATACACTGTTGTTGCGCAGAATTTGTACAGGTTGTCAAAGTAGACTGTTCACGTTTTGAAGACTTCTAAATTTTGAGCCGATTTTTCTAATTTGTTCTTGGAGAAATCTCCTAAGAGATATAAACAATAAATATGATGCAGTATGTGACATATCTCTCACCGTTAAAAAGATATTTGCAATCCAAAATAAAAAATTTAAATTTTTGCTCTGACTTTTCTTAGATTTTTGTTAATAGCTCGTCTATTTTTATTCAGATCTTAATTTTGAAAACGCAACCGCATAGAAAACAAAACAAAAAACTCACCGTTTCCCATTACATCTCATGAAGGAATTGGGGCGAGCTTCTCATAACCAGTAATCTATGCGCTTTCTCTTTTTTCACTCACTGATTGGGACCAACAGTTTTACACCTGTTCCGAACTTTATTTTGAGAAGCTTTTTCATGGCTCGTCGCCGATTGAAATGGAAGATGGTCAGAGCAGGGGTCGAACCCATGTTCTCATACACAGTAGTCGCGCACACTAACCGTTGCACCACCGACGGCACTGTGTACAAAACACTTCAGGAAAAAATAGCTTCAAATAATGTTTGAATTATCTCAAACCGTTTGGAAGTAACAAATTTTTTAACCAATAATCTTTTGCTATTATTTTGAATTTTGTTTAGACCGGAGTATAGTTTTTTAAATTTTTTTGAAGATAAGATATTGAGAATGCTGTTGAATGCAACGTTGCTTACCCTTACCCTATCGCCAGAATCGTTCGAAAACCTGAAATTTAAAAAAATTGTCATTTTGCGAGACTGGCAAAAGTTTCAATTAGTGATTTGTACATTTTTTTAAACTGGTTTTAAGACTGGAATGTATTTAAACATTTTCCATCAAAAGTATGAGATCCTAAGCATAAACGTGGTCACGAGAGTACAATATGTAAAAAAAGTTAAATTTTCCTAACACGATTTTTTCTGACTAGTAATCTCATACTTCTTTCACTATTTCTCAAAAAATACCAATTGCAATTTATTCAGCAAATATAAAGTTATAATGTGTAATTCATCAAGATCGCGTTCATACGTAGTAATATATGTACTTCCAATCTAATTTTCGTTTGTGCAATATTTTAAATTTTACAATTTTTACCACATTTTTTTGTGAAGTGTATAAAAATGTTTTGTAATACATATATGCACGTTTATGCCTATTTCAGTAGGAAAAGAAATAGAATTTCCAAAAATATATAGAATTTGTGTATGAAGATGATGATGACTCATTATGTAAACTTATTCCTTAGGGTACAAGTGACGCCTTAAAAATTTTCGCAGCCCCATTTACATATTAAAGATATCTCGGAGTTATTACATAACTCTATTTGTTCTTCAGATAATTCTGATATAATTCTTGACCAGTGTTCTGAAGAAGATCTGGGAGTCTAATTTCTGCAGCTGTAGCAATATGTTTGCCTTGGTAACTAGCTTGCAATAATTTCGTTGACGGCAAATAACCACATTGCTTATCAATAAGGGCCTTTCTTATTATTTCATATTTATTCCTTGTGAGGCCTAGGTTTCGGACTAGCGATACTTCTTCAGTGAACTCGGTAGTAGATTTTGGTGTTGGTATACTTTGTACCATTCCTCTTAATCTCTACTACACCAACAATCTGTGCAGCGTTCTTTGGTTGAGTTGTCAGGAATACCGTTTTAAACGTATCCTTTAATAATGTTGTTAAATGAGCGTTGATAACGTCCTCCTGCTTCTTCTTCTTTGTTCTGTCTTTAACATCATCGTAATTATTGATTGGGCGACCAGAGATATTTTTCTCAATTTTTATTGATATCTCAAACTTCAGACACTCTTCATGCTTCTTTAGAAACTTCAATCTCGCATTATTGCATTCACGAATCTTCCTTTGGTATACTCCGAGAAAAGTTTATATTTTGACCACAGCAGAATTGTTCAAACTTATACCATATATGTATATCGTGTCAATTGTAAATAAGAGTTTTCCCAATATCTCTGAAGATGATTTGATATCTTCTTTCAATTGCCAAATTTCATTGGCAAGTGTCGTGTACTTATATTTTATTGTGATCTCCATAGTCTGATTTATAGTTTGATTTCTTTAGATTTTTCAAGCTTCACTTTTTAACAACGGTGTTTATCCAGATCTTACTTGAATATAACTGACTGATCAAATATTTTTCGTTAAGTATATATGCGTCTCCTGATGAAAAAAATAATTAACAGCTATTAATATAAATTTCCTGGCATAACATTGAAAAAAATGAATCCGAACTTTTAACCCGTGTTATCTAGCAATCGTGTGATTGCTTACGGTATCCTTTTGTTCACGAAAATATTATTATAGTGTCCAGGTACAAAATTAAAAACAAATATATATGTGACATTTGCAAAATATTTGATTTGTGTCCTCTCAGGTAGTCATGGGCAAATTATCATATTCGCCACAATAGCTGCTAAGTACAAAAAAGGAAAAGGGTAATCCAAATACAGCGACAGCATAGCCTTTAAAATAAATAAATAAATGGTTTCCCATTATATCCCATGAAGGAATTAGGGAGAGCTTCTCACAAGCAGTGAGCTGTGCGCTTCATAGTTTTTATACTCACTGATTGGGACCTACAGTTTTCCACCGGTTCCGAACGGTATGTTGAGAAGCTTTTTCATGGCTAAGTACTCGATAGTCGCCGTCACTAAGCGAGGTGACCGTCGTCGAAAGAAATTTTAAGGTGTTCGGACCAGAAATCGAACCCAGGATCTCCTGTACAAGAGGCGCGCACACTAACCATTGCACCACCGACGGCATAGCCTTTAATGATTCTAAATCCCCGTTTTATGACATAATGATTCCAGGGACAAATTTAATGTTATTGGTGAAGTCGTACGGAAATGGTCAATGCACCAGGTAACGTACATATTCTGCAAATGTGCGTTATATATAGTAGGTGTAATTACAAAGATAGACATACTATACATTTTTGGAAAGGTTGTTTCTTATCCTAATGAAACATTGTTGTTTTTTGAGAGCTAGTGCAGGAAGTATGAGATTACTAGCCCGAAATAAACGTGTCAAGAAAATTTATAATGTTTAAAAACATTCCAGTCTTAAAACCAAATACAAACAAAAACTGCAAAATCACCAATCGAAACTTTTGCCTGTCTCGCAAAATGATTTCTGAAAATAAAAATTACGCTTTTCGAACGTTGCTGGCTGTAGGGTGAATTTTCCAAAGTGAGCAACATTACATTTAACAGCATTCTCAATGTTTGGTCTTTCAAAAAATATACACCTTCTTAATAAAATTCAAAAATAATAGCAAAAGATTAATGATACCTTTTCGGCCAAATTCGGCCAAGGTTAAAAAAATTAACTTTGAGAACCTGGCACTCAAACGGTTTGAGATAATTCAAAAATTATTTGAAGCTCTATTTTTCTGAAGTGTTTTCAATACGGTAGTGTTTTCAAAATTACTAGCGGAATAAAAATAGACGAATTATTAACAAAAAACTAAGATTGCAAAATCTTATGCAATGTGGTTCACTTTTACACCCTGTACCAAATTCTGCGTAACAAAGGGTTATCTCCAAATGCTATATTCTAAATGCCTGACTCCTCCGCTACAAATCTCTAGTACATTCTTATTCGATCGGGCAAACAGTTTAGAAGTTCTAATATTATTACCACTTTTTTGCAATCGGTCCCACTGTGCGTACTTCTTTCCTTAGAAGATGAACTCATTTAGTATACAACTTTTTTTTATTCACTGTAAATATAATTTAATTGTAAACACAGTAAATGTAATTTAATAAATACAGTAACTAAACAGGATAGAGTTTTGAACATATAACGACATTTCAATAGAGGATTTTACAGACGTGCCCGACAAATACTAAAATTATAGCAACATGATTCGTTAGAATTTAGTACGTAATTCGGTTTTGAAAGTTTTTTTTCCGCAAATAATTTAGGGGTTTCACAAGCTGGTCGTATTTTTATACAACAGTTTTACAATTATTGTTGTTGGCTTCCACATAAAACTAATATACGACAATACAACCGCGAATGATATGTTTACTGTTTGTCGTATTTTACTAGTGCTGTTCTTATACCGAGTTTGATATTACCAAATACATTTGATAAGTAACATCACTACCATAAGACCTGTTGTTGTTATTTATTATTACTTATGTTGTGATATTATATTACGTTATGTTATTGTGTTATTGATGTTACTGATGTTACTATTTAATTATTTTCGCTTAGTTTAGCCATTTTAGTTTTAAAATTTTTTTCCTTCAATCACCTGTTTCTTGAATCAGCTGGATAAATAGCAGATAAAACAAAAAAATGCAATAATGGTGTGTTCACATCTGTTGTACTTATTTACGACAATGCGGTACAACGTACGACAAAACGAGAGCTTGTGAAACCCCTAATTGTATCTTATAGCTCATTCGCACCACAAAATATTTACCCGATTTCGTATCAAAAGTCCTAACCAAATCCTAAGTGCTCGCATTGGGATTTTTCCTGATTTGATTGAACGTCAAGGCACTTTGACGAGGTAGTATTACTACGACAACAAACACACCATGCCGACAACAGTAGGCATTTTACTTTGTCCGGAATTTTTCCACAATCAAATTCAGTCCAAATGTATTCCAGGAATAAAAGTTAACAAATAAGTATAACAAATATGTTTGAGGAACAATAAATGCCTAAGAAATGAGATAAATAACGAAGTCGGGTAATCAGCTATGCGAATAATCGCCCAAGTGAAAATCACCCAAAACGAAAAATGAACAATGACCCAAAATTTTTGGGTGTTTTTTCATTAAGAAAAAAGACCCAAAAAAAGAGGTAAAATCGCCCAATAATTTAAGAACATTCGCCCAAAAATATAAATCCAATTTATGAACAAACGCCCACTATTTTATGGTGAAATCGCCAAGACTGTAGCGGACAACCGCCCAATTAAGTAAAAGGGCGATCATTCATCATGAACAAACACCCAAAAAATCAAAAATAGCAAAACGCCCAAACATGATGAACAATCGCCCAATTTTTTCCCCATATTTTTTGGGCGATTGTTCATTTTTGGGTTTTGGGCGATTTTCACTTGGGAGATTATTCGCATAGCCCTGGTAATCTAGTGGTACCACCCCCATCGATGCGCCGTGATTGAAATGGTTGTAAACAAACGTACTATTCGTATGGATCGTCCCCAAAAGGGAGGATGCAAGTGGAAAGAAAAAGTGGAGATTAGTAGTGGACTATCGAAAGCTAAATGAAGCGACTATAGACGATCGGTATCCAATTCCAAACATCGAAGAAATCCTTGACAAACTTGGGCAAAGTATGTACTTTACCACTCTAGACCTGGAGATAGGATTTTACCAAATTGGGGTCGATGAAACCTCCCTTCAAGAGCATGTTCAATCGCTTAAATTGATTTTTCAGTGCTTAGAAGAAGCGAATTTAAAAGTCCAGCTGGACAAATCAGAGTTCTTTAAAATAGAAACAGAATTTTTAGGCCACGTAGTGACACAGGATGGCGTGAAACCCAATCCTTCAAAGGTCGATTGTGCTGTTAATTTCCAATTCCTAAAACGCAGAAACAAATAAAACAATTTCTTGGGTTAACAGGATACTATAGAAAATTTATTAAGGACTATTCACATTTGGCAAAACCCGTGACAAGATATTTGAAAAAAGATGCAATAATTAACATCGATTATCTTTCATACAAGCAAAGTTTTGATAATCTAAAGAGAATCCTCACAAATGATCGTATATTGGTATATCCTCGTTTTACGTCAATATTCATTCTAAATACAGACGCCAGCAACTATGCTCTTGGCGCTGTGCTTTCTCAAAACAATAGACCAGTAAGTTACGCGAGCCGAACTTTAAACGAGCACGAAGTTAACTATAGCACTATTGAGAAGGAATTACTTGCGATAGTGTGGGCTATCAAATATTTTAGGCGGTACCTTTTTGGTAGAAAATTCATAATAGAGGTAGACCATAAACCACTCACTTGGGTAGACCACTCATAGAGGTAGACCATAAACCACTCACTCTCCATTAAAGCACCCAATTCAAAATTTGTTCGTTGGAGACTAAAATTATCCGAATTCGTCTATGAAATAAAATATAAAAAGGGAACAAAAAACGGAAAAGCAGATGCGTTATCGAGAATTAAAACCAACACTGTGGAAATAAATACAATTGAAAGATCAATAGTGATTTCTGAGAGTAATTCGCCTATAAATTTCTACAGACATCAAATTATAATAAAGAAAATGTTTTCAGGCTCTACAAGAATTAGAACAAGGAAAATATTTAGAAATACAAGAAACATTTTCGAATTTAAGGAAATGGATCGTGCAATTGCGGTAACCCTATTCAAGAATCACTTCGACCAAAAATAAGTTAAACGCGTTCATAATTGATTACAGTTTTTATGAAGTATTTGAAAATACTTTCCATGAACTCTTTGGAGACAACGAAAATTTCAGAGTCATAAGATGCAAGACGGAACTTGACGACATTGAAGATGAGGTCAAGCTAGCGAACATAATTGAATTGGAACATTTAAGCAAAAATCTTCGGGGAATACAATCAGTTTTCGAAGAACTTAAGCGCGAAATTTATAATCCGAACTTAAAATTGAGAATTACCCAATTTATAAACAACTGTGAAATATGTAATATAGAAAAATTGGTTAGAAATCCGCCCAAGATACCTTTGCAAATAACTGAAACGCCAAATAAACCCAGGGAGATCGTACATATTAACGAATTCTACTCGTTAAATAAAAGCCTATTCATGACAATGATCGATAAATTCTCCAAATTTGCCATGGCATTTATGATAAATGGTATTTCATGGACGGAATTCAAAGCAAAAGTACTACAAATAATCGGTACCTACGGTAAAATTAGTAAAATAATAGTTAATAATTAACTCGGAGTTAAGGCTATACCTATGCAACAGTTTTTATCAGACGAAAACATAGATATTCACTATACCTCAAATAGTAACTACACATCTAACGCAGGTGTGGAAAGATTACACAATACTACAAATGAACACTTGCGCTTATTGAGACACGACCACCAACCAGAACTGAAAATATGGAGGAAAAAATTAATAGAATCATAGGATTCTATAACAATACGATCCATAGCACAACTGGAGAAAAACCTATAGATTTGGTTAATGGCAAAATACACCAAGATAAATATAAGCATATACATGATTTGATGCTATCAAAGAAAGAAAAATACATAAAAAGGATAAATGAAGGAAGAGAAGATGTGGAACTAGAGGATGGAACAAATTTTATTAAAGAAATAAGAGGCGGAAAAACCATAGAAAATATCTCAAAGTTGATGTTAAAAAGATTGATGATGACCATATAGAAAGTACTGGAACAAAACATAAATATTACAAAACCCACGTTAAGCCAAAGAAAAAATACGAAGATCGAGATAATCCGACTATTAAAGCTAATAAATAATTCTCACCTTTCTTTCAGGCAATGGACCTATATTAATATTAATTTTCTTACAACTGTAACTGCCCAGACAAGGGACATTCAAGTTCTGACGAACACTAATGGATATGTGCCGATAAAAATGGACGAATTTAAACCCATCGAATACTACGACAAAATCCTACATATTCTCAATCTGACTAAATACGAACAAACTGTAGAATAATAATGGAAAATATCAGAACCCTGGAGAAAACAACAGTTGATGCAAAACCACTTTTAGATACAATAAATACAAACTTTGAGTTATTACGGGCAAACATAGATAATTTAATTAACTTGCGAACATAATCGGAAAAGGTCTAAAACAAATAGCAGGTACAATGGGCAGTGATGACGAAAAACCACTAGAAGATAGATTAAAGTCACTTCAGGACAATCAAATCAACCTAACGGAAAACGCGAACAAATTAACACACATTAATAACTTCATTTCATGGCAAATACAAAACATTACCAGACACAGAAACGTTCAACAATATAAGATAGGAAAATACCTAGACGACTTCAAGAATATACTTCAAAACAGAATTAACACCCTAGAGGACAAAATTACATTTATGAGCCAAATTTATCAACTCAATAACGATATTTCAATATGTAAAGACCATATCGACGACATTTCACAAATCATATTCTCCAGCAAATTAGGAATTATTCCTTGAGATATTCTAACCGGAACAGAACTAGACCTAATGAAAGATTTCGAAAGTTATGGGAACACTAAAATATCTGTCGCATTTCACAATGAGAGCCTAATAATTATTCTCCAAATACCTAAATATTCTGAACATCAGTATTCAAAAATAAAATTTGAACCAATTCCAAATCTATATAATAAATCTATTACTCTGGAAATAAATCAAGTATTAGTTTACAAAGAAAGTAAGATGTTTGAACCAAATGTAAAAAGTAATTTAATGAAAAATATGATAAGAATAAATAACGATTGTTTAAAAACTATTTTACAATATTAAGAGGTAAAATGTACCATGATCACATTAAAAGCAACGGAAGTAATAGAGATACTTCCAGGCGTTTTAATATTTAAACATTTTGATTCCAACATTACTCACAATTGTAATAAATTCAAGTTAAAACAAAACGGAAATATTATCATAAAATTTGGAAATTGTAAAATAGAAACTCTGAATAGAACTTTTACGAATTGAAATATTAAAGTATACGATAAGATCATATTACCGAATATTGTAACCAAAGTCAAAGCAAATGCAAACTTTACACTAAATAATATAAAACTGGAATCTATCTTTATAAAACAAACAGAATATAATAAAAACTTAGACCAAATTATTTACCACAACAATAAAAACAGCAATAAGTTTTAGTATCGATGTATTAATTATTATAAGTATTATAATAATGTGCATAATATTCATATCAAAAAACAGGCAAAAAAATTTTCATTTCATCGGAGCCTCATTCTAACGGTGGGGGTATTATAAGGTCAAAAATTTAAGTTATCTGAAAATAAAAGAAATAGAAAAAAAGACAATTATTTGGGTCACATTCGTACTTCAAAATAATTTTAACTTTTACACGCGCACCATTAAATTTCCAAATAGTCTTAACTTTTGCATGCGCACATTTGAATTTACAAATAATATGAATTCTAACACACATAACACTAAAATTCTAAATAATTTTAACTGTCACACTCAATGTCAATTTTATCAAGTCTGTTTCGTTCCCAACATATTGTGTTACCGGTAACGAAACACATACTGATAATTAAGCAAAATGTATTTCTTAAGCTGAATTTGCAAGCAACGCAAAATAATGAAAAATGCAACTAAGAATATTGTAAAGAATAAGAAGTAACAAAATCAGAAAATGAATTGAATAAAATCAATATTAAACTCACATCAAAAACGGACAGTCGTTTTATTTCATTAACTCGGTCAAATCGAGTTAAAATGTCTATATACCAACATTGCTATAGTTCAGCGGATCAAAATAACGCGATTGCGCTGGGTATGCCGTGTCAGTAGAATGGATGAAGACGAACCAAGCGTACCAAGTTTGTATTAAGAGTTCATAATTTCAAGAGTTTATCTTTGTTTACATTGTAAGGGATTTTGACATGGGAAATTCAAATACGAAATCAGAATTTTGCTATCAATTTATGTATCAAGTGAGAGAGATTTTCAATAGGTCAATTGCAACAATGGTGAGTTTTTTTATAAACCGTAGCAAGCAAAGAGTTTGTATTAAAATTACATAATTTCAAGAGTTTATACTTGTTTACATTGTAAGGGAATTTGATATGGGAAATTCTAATTCGAAATCAGAATTTTGCAATTAGCTTATGTATCACGTGGCAGAATTCCGATAGATCAATTGCAACAAAGGTGAGTTTTTTTTAAAACCTTAGCAAGCAGAGTTTGTATTAAGAGTACATAATTTCACGACTAAATGATTTAGTTCGCGACTTAGGATTAAGTAACCAAAAGTCAGAACTGCCAGGATCCAGGTTGCAGGAATGTAATCTGCTCCATGCAGATACAAATGATACTCCTTTAATGCACAGATATAGTACTTTTATTCCCTATCTTTCAAATGAAAAGTCTTACGTTCTGCAACGATGTAAATAGCTTAATGAGAGCTCTGGACTTAAAATACGATCACATCGAAATTACATTCAAATTAATTTGACGGTAGTCCTAATCCACAATTGCCCAATGTCTATGCCAGTATGGCTACAGAATTATATGCAATTTTGGAGTATATTCTCGCATGTATCAAACACAATGACCATAAATGGAAGATTTCTGGTGATCTGAAAATCATTGCCATGATATGCAGCAGGCTATACCAAATATGGTTATTTTATGTGAGTGGGATAGTCGTGGCAGAGGTTCCCATTATAAGAAAACAGATTGGCCTTAATGAAAATGGAAACTAGTAGCTAGTGAAGATATGAGACTTCATATAAAATTAGGCCTTATGAAGCATTCTATGAAGGCAATGGATACAAGTGGAAGCGCACGGTGGGCTTGAACCAATTGCAACCTCGAAAGTCCTGCACTTCCAGTTTCTCACTGGTTTCCTATTCTTACATGCCTACGGAGTATTACTGTCAAATTTCAGCAAAATCGCCTAAGGGATTTCAGAATAACCTCACGCTTTATTTTTTTTTCGAATTTTAATTATATACTTTTTACATTTCTTCTTTTTTTGTGCCACAGCATTTGTTGTTCGAATCAAGTGACACTTTTACTGTAACCTTACGGCCAACAACGTACATACGTCAAAATGCCGAAAGCTAAGACGCACGATGAAAATCGGAATGAAATCTGTCTGCTGTGCTTTGGGAAAACAAAATGTATGTTTCTCGTCAAAGATGGTTTGAAAGATTTTGTCGGAAAATATGTGGAGTACGATGCACTGGATGATCGATTACCCCGTGTTTTGTGCTCTGCTTGCAAGAGCGATCTGTACCGAGTGGAAGATAGTTCAGCGAAGTGTATGAGACTTCAAAATTTCTTTGATCTCAAGGCCATCCGGAAACCTACCAGATCAAGCATCAGTGCTGCGTGTGACTGTTTTGTTTGCGAACTGGCTCGAAACCAGCGACTGGAAATTTTGCGATCGGCAATAATTTGCCTAAAAGAAAAAGTAAAGTAAAAGAGTCTTCAGAAGAAATTTCAACACAAATTTCCAGTAAGTGAAAACATGTTTTTGATATTATGATTTGTTCCCGTAGAGATCGTTAACTTTTTGAGTCTTCGAACTTACAGACGAATCATCGCAATTTCGTTGTAGCACGTGTTTTGCTGTGGTGGATACGGTAACATCACACAAATGCAATCTGACTTCACGTTACCTGAACATTACGGAGGGAGTTGCATCAGCAGGTTCAAAAACTGCAGATCAAGTGGTTAGTTCGCTATTAAAAACAAACGAATCCGAATCAGGAAGTAACAGTAAAACTGTCTCGTAAGTGCAACCTAGTGGGGGGCGTAATCTCCAAGTGACGTCATAATGAAAACGTCAGCTATTTTCAACTTTCGGAAACTCGGACGAATTTCGGAAACTACAAACGGGTTTGCACCTCAGCCAAAATAAAACACTCGAAGTGGCAGCAGCTTTGCGCGTGGTTACAAAAAACAGGCGAGTAGTTGAACCGCAGCTGAAACAAAAACTTTGCCATAAATAAATTGTAATAAACAAACGCTCCCTACAAAAAATCATCGCTTAATGATCTACTGTCACGCAAAATTGACGGCTGGAATCATAGACTAATACATATATAGATACATTTATTCTCTCAATAAATTAATCGTCATTGGTACGGTGGAAAGTAAACATTGGCTCAATAATACCAGGTAGAGACAATAGTAAACAACGTCCAGCAAAGGAACAACAACCTAATTTCGTGTTTTTGTGGCAAACTAGTTGCGTTAAATACAATATAAATGTATACCAACGATAAAAGTTAACAAAAAAGTGCAAAACACATTGAAAATTTTCAGTTCTACACCAAACCGAAATGAAGAAGTTAAATGTACATATTTTGTAACTCCACCTGGTGTAAGTTAATTTTAAATTTAATTCCTCTCATTTCCACAAACTTACGACGAAGAGTGTGAAATGAAACGTCAGATGAGAGAATAAATGTAAAGTCTATGGCTGGAATATGCGCAGCGGTCAATGTTAGCTTTGCCGTATAGTTGTTGCCGTTAATAATGTCACATGCGATGAGCAAATAGCCAACGAAAACATGGTGTAGGGAATAAAGCAACATGGTTGATCATCGCATCCAGAATCCTCCGGCTATATATATTTTAAGTAGTCAGCCAAATGCTACTTTAAGAATTAATAGAATATAATCCAATTACAGACACAGACGGTTGTGTTTCTTGTTCGCTCCGCGAAGAAAAAACCAAAAAATAAATTGTTTAAATACTTGAAACTGCATTAAAAACCATTTGTTTAACCGGCGAAAGAACGCTAAATTGATAAAGTGCACCTTTGATAACATCAAAAAGTGGAAATAAACAAACTAAGACAATTCCCTTTGGCTTTGTGCTGCAAGGGAGAAGAAGAGAAAAACTAATAAGCAGGAAAACAAAAAGAAAACACTTGTATGAGTGAAAGTGCACTGGCAATTAAGCGCCATGAAACCTGGTATATGACAGCAAAGCCAGATTTGCGCTCATCCCGCGTACCGTGTTCGCTGACAGAAGATCAGTCGAAAACAAAAAACAGTGGCAAAAAACAAAGATGTCAAAGATAACATATGAGGGTGAGAGCATCTTTTCGCGCTCACTCCGCGTGCCGCGCTCTCCGCCGTTAGAAGACAAATCAAAACAAAACATTGAAAGTGCAGACATGTCAAAAGTAACATCTGTGAATAATAATGGCATCGGTGCTCATGTGGGTGATACACTGACAAAAAATTTAAAGTCGTCGGGTGTTATAACAAAAAATTTAAGCAGGCAACAGATGGAGAAAACGTTTGCTCCAGCTATTTCTGACGGTAAAGAGAAATCACCAAGTGTTAACAAATTAGTGAAAAACCCCTCGCGGGAAACACCTGTCATCGATAGCGCCACTAACTCAAAAGTGGCCGAATCTAGGACCGTTCAAACCGGTATGGACCGATACATACTGATGAAATGGAAGTCAAGTCCATTAAAGGGTAACACGAATAAAATGAGCAGAGCGAAGGGCACATCTAGGCCAGTGGACCCCTTATCAAAAAATCGTTTCGCGCCACTATACAGGGGCGACGAATCTCGCGATTCAAGCTTGCCCACGGCAACACGCGCTAAACCGCCTCCAATTTACTTACGTGAGCGCAGTTCTAATGACTTGGTTCCGAATATAACCAAAGTCATTGGAACTAACACTTTTCACATTGTTCCTCTCCGAAACGGCAAAATACACGAAACAAAGGTTCAGACCAACGACGAGAATAGCTTTCGTCAAATAACTAATTATTTCAACAATGCAAAAAAAAAAATATTACACATACCAGTTGAAAAGCAGCAAGGGCTTATGTGTAGTAGTTAAGGGCATCGAGTCTGATGTTGAATCGAAAGAGGTTAATTTATTTATTTATTTCCTAAGTCCGCGTTAGAAGAAAAAGGGTTCAGTGTACGCTCGGTGATTAATATTTTTAACAGGGACAAGATCCCCCAACCAATGTTTAAGGTAGAACTAGAGCCAGACGCAAGAAAATTGAAACGCAATGAGGTTCACCGTCGAATCTCTGTGGAAGAGCCAAACAAGCGTTCGCCCCCTATACAGTGCCAATATTGCCAGGAATACGGGCACACGAAAAAGTACTGTGGGTTGCAAACAGTATGTGTAGTTTGTGGAGATCTGCACAAATCGTCCATATGTTCGATAAAAACCCATGAGAACAAAAAATTTAATAATTACGGAGGTAATCATACTGCCAACTACAGGGAGTGTGCAATATACAAGGACCTAAAGAAAAAATTGGAATGAAAATTGAGGACAGTTCGTGCTCGTGAATTCAAAGCCCCAGAGTTAGAAATAAGATCAGTTTATATTCCACAACGGGATAATGAAATTCGGACAACCTCTGATACCATGACAAACGCTAATGTTCTCAAACAGACCCGTCATATGTCTGCTGTGCAGCCAGCAAGTGGCATAGGGAATATGATAAAACAACTTATGCAAAGTATGAACATGTTAATGTCGACAATGCAGTCAATGATGCAAATCTTTATGAGAAGTCAAAATCAATTAATTCAAACCATTACTAGTAAACAATAGGTTACATCCTAAAAATTTGTACATGGAACGCAAACGGTGTTTGTAAACACAGACTTGAATTGGCTAATTATCTAGCTGATGAAAACATGGGCATAATGCTCTTATCTGAGACGCATCTAACAGATAGATATAATTTTAATTTACCTAATTACACATTTTAAGGCACGAACCACCCCGATGGCAGGGCACATGGAGGTACAGGTGTCCTTATACCCAAAAGAATTAGGCACGATTTGTTAGAAAGCTACTCGGAACAATATTTGCAAGCAACTACTGTTCGCGCCTCAATTTCTCAGGAGACAATTACAATATCGGCAATTTATTGCCCCCCAAGATTTTCGATATCGAGTGATACGTTTACGAGCTTTTTTCAAAGACTGGGGCATGATCTAATAACACAGAGGATGATATTAGAACTTCCGCTAATAGCTATCGAGTTCCTCGTAGGTTTGTTCAATAATATAATAAAATACAGCTACTTCCCTAAAGCGTGGAAAATGTCTCTAGTGAAACTGATATTAAAGCCAGGAAAGGCAATAACTTTAACCTCATCATATAGACCGATAAGCTTGTTACCTATCAGAACTCTTCGAGAGAGCATTTCTTTCAAAACTTAAGAGCCTCACTTCGGTTCATAATATCATCCCTGATCACCAATTTGGCGTTAGGGATGGCCAGAGTACTCTATAACATGTAAAGCCTCGTTTCCGCATACATCGTAGTCGTCGACGAAAACGAAAACTGAAACTGAAAAACGTTGTTGTGCGGCACCGTTTCGTTGCTAATCGTTTTCGTTTCAGTTGGAAGCGTTGCGGCATAAAACAGAAACTGAACGGAATTTTTTTTAGTTGTCATTATGAAGTGGAATATTGTGCATCAAAAATATATTGATTAAATACTAAATGTCATGTTGTCATGTTATTTTTGTTTGATTAATTAATATGCTTCAACAACAACTCTGAACACAATGAAATTACATGTCAAAATATCACATTTCGTTGCTACAGCAACAAAATCAACCTACTTGAAGTTCCGTCGCCAAATGTCTAGTTTTTCGTTGCTGATCGGCGTCGTTACGTTCCTAATTTTCGTCGCCGATTTCTGGAACGAACTTTTTTTCGTTGCAAATGCATGGAATTTCGTTTTCGTCGACGATTACGGTGTATGCGGAAACGAGCCTTAAATCGTTTGACCAACGAGATTAGAAAAGCTTATGAAAAAAGAGAATATTGTTGTGCTGTATTCTTAGATGTTGCTCAGGCATTTGACAAGGTCTGGCATGAGGGTCTATTACATAAAATTAAAAAATATCTGCCAGTTAATACACATTCCCTCTCCGAAAGTTACTTGGAAAATAGATATCTTAGAGTCAAGCACGGAGAGATAATTACGGATAAATACAAAATATATGCCGTGGTCCCGCAGGGAAGTGTTATCGGTCCTTTTCTTTTTCCTATATTTACAGTTGACCTTCCCACGAGAAGCGATCTGCTTACGTCTACCTTTGCAGACGATACGGCAATACTAAGCTCTCATAGAAATCCATGTAAAGCCGCGAAAATCTCAGCTTACATCTCCAAACAATCGAATCTTGGATTGCTAACTGGAGGATAAAAGTAAACGAGACGAAGATCAAAAAAATTAAACGCAAGAAGTTGCCCACAAATACAATTCCCTTATATGATTATATTACTTATCTGTGTATAAATCTAGATCGTAAACTGACCTGGAAAAGGATATAGAAGCCAAAAAGACACAACTAAAGCTGACGACGCATCAACTGCATTGGCTACTTAACTTTAACTCAAGGCTGAGATTAGTATATAAGGTCCAGATTTGCAACACTGTGTTTAAGCCTATTTGGTCATATGAGTAACATCGAAGTAATACAAAGAGTGCAGTCTAAAATAAAAAAAATAAATAAATGGTTTCCCATTACATCCCATGAAGGGACCGGGGAGAACTTCTCACAATCACTGAGCTGTGCGCTTTCCAGTTTTCACTCACTGATAGGGACCTACAGCTTTACATCGATTCCGAACGGTATTTGGAGAAGCTTCATCATGGCTATATACTCGATAGTGTCGCCGTCACTATGCGAGGTGACCGCCGCCGAAAGAAATTTTTTTTTTGAAGGTGGTCAGAGCAGTGTTCGAACCCAGGATCTCATGTAAAAAACCCAGGATCTCATGTAAAGTGCTTGCTTAGCCCAAAATAACATATATTCGCAAGCTCACAACTCTGCTTGATCTCAAGGCTGACGTTGTTGTTTCTGTTTACGGCAGATCCAAGGTATATATAAGTAAATTCGTCCCAACTAGAGTATGCAATCCCGGGATCCCGGGATCCCGGCCATATTTTCAATCCCGAGATCCCGGGATTCACGATCCCAAATCCCGATCCCGGAAAAACCATTTTACTTTTAGCTTTCGTAACATTTTTGTCTTTTGCAAAAAAATTCTAGAAACAACAAATTGTATGTCGACGTGTGCCCATCGTTATTGATTAAAAATGTATCAGCCAGAGCTGTCAAGTTTCTAAATAACACAAATAATTTCATTTTCTGTGCAAACTTAGTTTTGACACATCCACATATTTCTCCAATTGTCTGACATAGACTAAGCGTGCTTTATCCAATGTATTTATTTGACACATATTTCATAAAATTTATATATATGCTACCTAAAAAAAATTTTGCAGACATTTTTAAAATATCGTATTCTTTGTTTGTCAAGCTGTGAACACATATACGACAAATGCCGCTAGATGGAAATGCAATCGTACGGCGGTACTGAATTATTTTTCAGATGGCAACTTTAGGTATTGACAGCTCTAGCCGGCTGATTGTCGCCACCAAAAATATAAATGATTCTAAAGTAGCATAGACAACAACCTGCAGTGGGTTACGTTGCCCCTTTTTAAAATGATCACTTATCACTCACATATACAGTGTGTATTATACACCCTGTAGGAAGTCAATGAATGAACAAAATTTTGTCAGTTTATTTGAAATTCTAAGGTTTAATTGCAAAATCTTTCGTATATAGCTGTTTCACTTACTCTTATGTAGTCTTCATTACTGCCTTTTACCTCTCCTCCATTTTGTTTGTTTCTACGACAAAGTGAGTGTTTTTATTCGTATTTACTTAAAAAGAAGTGGAAAACGGAATAAGTGAACTTAAAAGTTTAATTTTTAATTTGTTAGCAAAGGCTATTTAATTTACTCATTCAATTTTACCGTTTTTAGTGTTTTTAAATAAAAGAAGGTAAGTTGTTTTCTGAAACTTTAAGAAAACCCAAAAGTTCAAAGTTTATTAATTTACTTCTTAATTTATCTAAGATTAGCGATGACAAATAAGGCAGAGGTATGGAAATTTTACGACAGATCAGAAACAGATGCATCTGCTAAATGCAAACGCTGTCCACAAATCATCAAGACGACAGGAGGATCTACTAAAGGACTTCATACACATTTAAAAAGTAAACATAATATAGATACGCGAAAAAAGGATGGACATGATGATGCAACTACATCTCAATCCAATAGTATTTCTACATGCAAGAAACGAAAACTAATGGACTATTTCGCGATTAAAGACGATAACTCACTTGAAGCCACAGTTTCAAGAATGGTAGCACGAGACGGATTTCCATTTTCAGTATTTATTACTTCTAGCGATCTAAGAAGTGCACTGGCGGCAAAAGGATTTGAGTTACCAAAGTCTGCACATACTTTCCGAAAAATGACTTTGGACTATGCTTCGAAAATTCGGTCATATAATATGAAAGAAATTGAGTACGAGATTAAGGAAGGACGGAAGTTTAGTGTTTCGTTTGATGAGTGGACATCTAATCGAGGTCGGCGGTACATGAATGTCAATGTCTTTGGTAATTCGTCAAAGTTCTGGAATTTGGGCCTTGTGCGTGTGATTGGATCAACGACAGCCGAAATATGTGTGGAACTGCTAAGTAAGAGACTGGAGAAATATAATTTGTCTCTCACAAATGATATTATATGCATTGTTACTGACGGTGCCAGTGTTATGGTAAAAGTTGGTAAACTTATCGCTCCAGAACAACAACTGTGTCTTGTTCATGGCATACAGCTTGCAGTTTTAGATGTTTTGTACAAAAAGAAATATGTGCATGAAAATGACGAAAACGTTGAAACAGACTTAGATAAAGTTCAGGACTCAAGCGAATCCGATTATGAAGAAGATGTATGTTTTCAAGAAGAATGTGGAGTTGCTGTTGTAAATAGAGACATCGAGGCAGATCTGCTGCCCAATATTTCTCCAGTAATTGATAAAGTGCGAAGGACTGTTCGCATGTTTAAGCGATCCCCAACAAAAACCGACATTTTGCAGAAGTACATTGTAGAAGATCACGGAAAAGAGCTAAAGCTCCTTTTGGATTGTAAAACAAGATGGAGCAGTTTATTTATCATGCTGGAACGTTTTCATTTACTTAAGATTTCTCTTCAAAAATGTCTGATAGATTTGAAATCTCCTATTTATTTCTCAAATGAAGAGTTTAAGAGTATCGTCGATATTATGTCGGCTTTGGAGCCCGTGAAGTTGACAGTAGAAGTATTGTGTCGTAAGGACTCAAATTTACTTACCGCAACACCAGCAATACAGTTTATGCTACAAAAAATAGACGATAATGGATCACCAATATGCAAACAAATGGCACAAGCGCTAAAATTACGCATTAAAGAACGACTTAGTCCAGAACTCTCTGGTGTGTTACAGTATTTACACAAGTCTAGCAGCATAGATGAAGATTTCGGTGTGTTTAAGATGCCCTGCAGATCAGGTATACGGAAATTTTTGCAGAATACTTTGGAAAGGCTGTCTGTTTCAACCACAGAAACTACAAGAGCCGAATCTCCAATTATGAATGAGACACTTGAAACTAATACGGCAAGACCAATGCAAGATCAGCTACAATTTGCAATTGAAAAAGGGTTAGCAAAATCATCCATGCCATCTGGATCACCAAACAACTTAAATATAGTTTTAAAAAGAGAGATGGCACTTTACGAAAGCACAGGTTCTCTTGGCGTTAATTTAAATAAAATGTACAATTTTTTAAAAACTATTCCACCAACAAGTGTAGATTCAGAGCGAGCTTTTTCAGCTGCGGGAATTTTATGCACTAAGTTTCGTTCACGGTTAAATGACGAGACTATAGATATATTGTGTTTTCTTCGAGGTTTTTTTCAGCAACAATCAAAACCTAAATAATTTTATACCTATTAAATCTTACAATATTTTCTATATAATATAATAATTAATAATGAATTTTTTGTAATATGTTCTTTTTTCTTTTTTTAAATAAATAAAAAAATTATATTTAAGTTTGTTACAATGTTTTCTTCTTTTCAAAAAAAAAAAAACAAAACAAAATACCTTCTATAGTTTTACTTTGTTAATCCCGTCGGGATCCCGGGATCCCGGGATTTACAAAAACCAATCCCGAAATCCCGGGATCGACAAAAGGCTCCGGGATTGCAATCCCTAGTCCCAACACCTTCAAATTATAACGGTTATCAACATTCACGTTATCAACATTGTCTAATCGCTTAGAGGTCCTGCTCGGTGAATCGATTAATTTTGCATTGTCATTATTTACTGGCAGACCCATTTTTGCTGACTCCTTCTCAATTCTCGAAAACACCGCAGCAACTTACGTCATTGTGCGCCCAATGATATCTATATCATCAGCATACGCGAGCGGCATATAACTTTTGCTGTTGTTGGATTTACTCATGTTAACTACAGCTTTTCTGATAATGATCTCCATTAAGATGTTAAAGAGATCGCACGACAGGGTTTGTTAAGATCCTTACCAACTCACAGCGGATTTGGTGTTCGTCAAAGTCATCCTGCAAAGGCGCATGAGTTTTGCAGGAATGCCAAGCTCAGACATTGCTTCTTAAAGTGTCTTCCGTATTGGGATATGGAAAGCCACCTTATAATCGACAAATAAATGGCAGGCGTCGATTTGTTTTTCGAGGGTCTTCCCCAAGATTTGGCTTAGCGTGAAAATCTGGTCAGTTGCCGATTTTCCAGGCCTAAAGCCACACTGGTATGGCCCAATTAGGCCAGCGATAATTTGATTTACTCTTTCGCACATGGATAAAAGGCTTACTCCACGGTAGTTGGCACAGATACTCGGGTCATTTTTTCAAATATGGGGCATGGTACACGGATACTCCAATCGCCGGGCATGCATTCAAATAAATAAACAGTCTCCCAATATATGCCATGCGAGAGCTTCTCACATGCAGTAAACTGTGCACTTTTATATCTTTACTCCCACTGATTGGGGCCTACAGTTGTAGACCGGTTTCGAACGGTATTTTGAGAAGTACTCGATAGTGTCGCCGTCACGAAGCGAGGTGACTGTCGTCCGAAAGAAATCTAAGTTGGTCAGAGCAGGGATCGAACCCACGTTCTCAAGTACAAGAGTCGCGCACACAACCCATTTCACCACCGACGGCCACAGGGCATGCATTCATTTAAGCAAATTATGCTAATTAGCATGCACCTTATCAGCTCATCGCCGCCAGCATTAAACAGCTCCGCCGATGATCCATCAGCTCCTGCGGCTTTGTTGTTCTTATGACCGGAAATAACTGTTCTGACCTCGTTTTGGTTAGGAGGGGGCAGTCCAAATTGTGATCGATTATCACATTGTCATTGGATATCTCAGTTACCAGGAGCGCGGAGAAATGCTCTCTCCATATGTTCAACATACTCTGCACATCTGCGATGAGATTTCCGTCCTTGTTTTTAGAGAACGAGGGTCCTTTAGTTCTGCTATGGACTTCTTGGTAGAGTTTTTGGTATTCGTTCTTCCTTCTGTGCAGCGTTGTTTTCATCATTTGCTATGCGACAATCTTCATCGAATCAAGTTTTGTTGCGTAGCTTTTTTGCTTTTCAAAACCAAGTACGGTTCTTGCGGCAGTTTTTATATATTCGGAAAAGGGTTTCCATTGCGCTTCAGAATCATAATCGGGAGGGTGTGGGTTCTGTGCCAAAAGTTGCGAGACCTTCCTTGCAGCTTTCCGATGTCTAGCTTTTCTGCGTCTGGTTTCGTACGATTTTCGCTCTACTTGATCTTGTGCGAACCTTTGCTGCTACTAGGTAGTGATCAGAATCGATGTTAGCGCCTCTGATTACTCGTACGCCCATTACACTGGATGAGTGCCTTGCATCAATTACCACGTGATCAATTTGATTTTTAGTTCTTTGATCAGGGGATACCCAAGTAGCCTGGAGGATGTCTTGAAGCTGGAATCTTCTACCACAAACGACCATGTTTTTGCCGCGACAAGGTCAATCAGTCTCATACCGTTGCTCTACTTAATCTTGTAAGAACCTGTTCAGTTACCAGGTAGTGATCAGAGCCGATGTTAGCCCCTCTGATCACTCGTATGTCCATTACGCTGGATGAGTGCCTTCCATCAATTATCACGTGATCAATTTGGTTCTTCGTTCTATGATCAGGGATCAGTTTTTGCAGCGGCATAGTCAATCAGTCTCATATCGTTGTCGGAAATGTTAGCATGTAGACTGAAATTGCCAATAGTTGGATGAAACACAATCTCCCTGCCTACTTTGGCATTAAAATCTCTTAGTAGAATCCTAATGTCATGACCGGGGCAGCGGTCATCATCTTTATCTTCTGTCGGGGCATGCACACAAATTAGGGAAATATTCTCTTTTATGCGGATTGTAGCTATACGTTCACTCACAAGAATGAATCAAGATACTAGATGTCGCAGGTTTTTGCCAACTATAAATCCGCAACCAAATTCATGTTTTTTCTCATGGCAACTGTAGTATATGTCGCAGTTTCTTTTTCTTGTGCATCCATGTCCTGTCCATCGCATTTCCTGGATAGGGGTAATGTCAGCCTTATAACTTTCGAGGACATCTGTCCATTGCATACTTACACTGGATCTATATAGGGTTCTTATATTCCAAGTGCATATCCGTAAATCGTTGTACTTATTACGTTTGTGGGGATTGTCAACATGTAGGTGTCGTTAAGATAATGACAAAATTCCCATTAAGACTACTGTTAAAGTATTAGCGACCAAACATGTATAAGTGTGAAGAGTGTATGATCGAACCACACACCGTACACAACATATTCGTACCAACTACAACTTGAGTAACTGCAAATGGTAGCCGTCGATGCCGCATGTCCACCCCCACTCATGTATGCATAAGTATAAGTGGTTATAAGTGTCGATTTCGTTGGGTGCTGCTATACTTATCGGACTTCTGTTTGATGACGTCATTTTCATCTAGAAGTAAACAAAGACACTCTAGAGCAGGCATCGGCAAACATATACAAACTTATTTTGTGCTTGTATGAGTGAGTTGCAGCTTTTCTCTGTCAACGCGTATCAGTGCACTCATAGAAAAATGTTAGTAAAAAATGTTGCTATATTTTAGTTACATTTGAGCTAAATTTAAGTTTACTGAAAGTAACAAATTAATCTTCACAAATCAGCAAAAAATTTGATAAATATCAGTAGACAAAAAAATCATAAAAAAATGTGAAATTTTTTAAGTTTTTTTGTTGATTTTTTTTTAATGCGAATAAAAATCTTGCACTTTGCACATATCAAACATTATGCATTACCAAAAAAATTTTCGGCAAACAAGTAGTCATACTCCCATTCTATATTACACATTTCGTCGAGTGTAAAAAAAATTTCGCAAACATGCGATGTTAGAACCTGCTTCATTGACTGCTTGTTAGCGACTAAATGATTTTATTTAGTTTTAGGTTCTATGTGTGAGCTTATGTAGGTGTGAGAGAGCGCCCATGGGCATAGGCGCTGCCGATGCCTGCTCTAGAGTGTCTGAATTAGGGTTGACAGACGTACTGTTTTTAACAGTACATGTACTGTTTTTTTACGAGTGTACTGTTTTATTTATAACATCTAAATCAGTACGCAAAAGTACTGATTTTATAAAATATGTACTGTTTTGTACTGTTTTTTTATACACACTGTACAACATTTAAATCAGTACGTAAAAGTATTGATTTTATAAATTATGTACTATTTTTTCTACACACTGTAAATAAACTCCTTGTTTCTTTAAGTGTATAAATTGGTGTAATCATAGATAAAGGAAATAAGTAGATATCCCACAGGCGTTGTTATGTACTGCCACTAGGTGCTGTGTTGTCGTTTTGCAACTTTCATTGACGTTTCTCATAACATTCACTGACGTTTATTCAACAGTGTGGAACATTTTTTCAATACAAAAATTGAATCATTTTCCAGGTTGTGCTATTCGAACAACTAATTTAGTTTTTTTCATGTCGTTGTGTTCCCCACTTTCTCATTCAAATGCATTTTGGTTATGTGCTTTTTTGGTGAACTGTTTTTGTTGGTATTCGTTTGTGTTGACTTGTACAGCATCGGCCCACTAAACAAAACAAAATGCCTGTTGATGTTGCCTACAACACCTACTGCTATCACCTGTTCTAAATACATCTTGCAAGGTATATTTTATTTGGGATCAAATGTAATAATTATTGCTTTCAGCTCCATCTTGAAAATATCCCATTGAACAAGAAATTTCCCACGGCATGTGCGATATCTAGTTAATTCCTTTATCTATGGTGTAATACAGGAATATAACAGATTTGAGCCACCCTGTTATAAAAAGAACTTCACTTAGAACTTCACTCTTTTCTACATGAATATGAAAATTGCTACTTTGTGCATACAACAAAAATTACTTCAAAAAGAACAGTGCGAAACACAAAAACTTCTCGAGATTTCTTAATTTTTCACTCCACGGTAAATCAATTGTTGCACAATTGTTAAAATTTTTCATTTTAGTTTGTTTAAATATTTATCTATATAGATCAAAATGGAAAGCGATTCAAATGAATTAGCGGACGCCCTATCGGATAATTCTAGCACCGATGTGGAAGAAATTGGCTGTCCATCAGTTAATAGTAAAAAGAAAAAAATTGGAAATCGGCGCAAAAATAAATTTAGAGACAGCTGGCAAAACAAGTTTAGTTGGTTGTTAGAGACAAAGGACGACTCCATGGCCAGGTGTTCAGCACATCCTTCTCTATTGCGAATGGCGGAGTAACCGATATAAGGCGTCACATGAAATCTGTAAAACATATGCGAAACTTAGCTAGTTGTAATCAAAAGTCAGTAACATGTTTTTAAACCAAGATACGTGTAAAGTCGCAGAAGAAACTTGTCAAAGTAGCGCTATATAAGAGGCTGTTTTTGCATACCACACAGTGATGCACAGCCACAGCTATCACTCTGCAGATTGTAGTAGCAAGCTCTTTAAGCTAATTTTTCCAGACTCGAAAGTGGCTTCCAATTTTACTTGTGGAAGAACAAAGTGTTCTAAAATTATATCAAATATTCTAGCAAAATGTTCTATAGAAAGATTAGTTAAAGATTTAGAAAATAACCACCCATTTTCAATCTCGACCGATGCGTCAAACAAAGGCAATATAAAAACATTTCCAGTAGTAGTTAGATACTTCTCCAAACATACAGGAATAAACACAAAGCTTTTAAGCTTTCATGAGTCAAACTCAGAATTGTCTATTGACATTGCAAACTCATTAAAATCAAAATTTAACTCACGTAACTTAAGCCTAGATAACGTTACTAGCTTTTCCGCAGATAATGCAAATGTGAATTTTGGATGCAAGAAAAGCGTATTTGTGGAACTGAAAAAATCAAATCCAGATATTATCGGCGTAGGATGTTTGTGCCATATACTTAATAATGCATTCAAAAATGCATTAAAGCTGTTGAAATTCGATATCGAAAATATAGTTATTAAAATTTATAATGAGTTTAGCTCATCGACCTAAAAAACATCGAATCTGAAAGATATATATGACTTTTGCGACTTAGAATGGTGTGAAATGCTTCGCCATATACCAACACGATGGCTTACTTTGACACCTGCGATAGAGAGACTGTTTAAGAATTATAAAGCCATAAAATCATATTTTCTATCAGAAGATTGCCCAGCTTTTTTAAGGCAATTTTTTGAACTTGAAATTTCTGAAGCTTATTTGGGCTTTATTCACAATATTGGAACTGCTTTATTATGCTCCATAAAAAATTGGAGCAAAACTCCTTGGTTGTCGTCGATATGTTTCAAATAATTAAACAACTTTGCGAAAAATTTAAGCAACAGAAAGACGAAAAATTTTATGGCATTTTAGCTGAAACTGTCTGCAGTAATTGCGACAATGTACGAGAAGTAGATTTATTTAAAGAAAGGGCAGACGCTGTTTTATTTTCCATAACAAATTACACCGAAAAACGATTCGATTTAACAAAAAACAAATTCGAGAATTTAAGTGTCTTCAATTTAAATTCTACGTTTACATTCCATAATTTTACTCAAATTGTAGAATTGTTTTCCATCAAATATATACATAGATACTGATTTTATTTTTGAAGAGTTCGTTTCGCTGAAAATCTTTTCCGAATCTGTAGACAAAGATAAACCTGCTGAGGGAAAATGGAAAGATTTTTTAAACAGTGGCACTTTTCCTAATTTTGAGAAAATTTGCAATGTAATTTTTTCCATACCGCATTCAAATGCAGCTACTGGAAGAATATTCAGTCTAATGTTTTCGTTTTGGAGAAAGGAAAGAAATAGGCTTCTAATAGAAAATTTGGAAAGCGAGTTGTTAATAAAAAACAATTTCGGATATACTTGTAATGAATTCTACAATTTCTTAAAAACTGAGGATGGAAGGAATTCCATCGTAAAAAATGTACAAAAAAACCACATATATTAATTTGCAGTTTATTTAAAAATTACAAAGTTGAAAAAATAAATTGTAATGTTATTGTTTTGAAATTATAAAAAAATGTGTATAAAAAAACTTTCGCACTTTAAGTTATATAATATAATTATAATTATTTTTGTACCTATGCTCTACCTGTTGCAAGAAATGCATTTTCTAATGTTCTCAACAATTTTACTGTTTTTATTATATTTTTATGTTATATTGAATTGAAATGTAAATGTTTTTGTTTTCATTTTAATAAAATAACTTATGTACTGTTTTTTTCCCTTTGTACTGTTTTTATACATTTTGAATCTGGTTACCCTAGTCTGAATGCACATTCAGTACTCTGGTTTTATAGTACAGCAGTGCTCGGTTTATATTTTAAGCGCTGCCACACAGCTAATAAGGTAAAAATAAAATAAAACAATGGGTTTATTTAAAAAAAAACAAAATTTATTGTTACCTTAGGTATTTAATATAAATCAAAAAATTATTCATTGTATTTTTTCATGTATTAAATTATATAACTTTTCAAGTTTTAATATAAATTTTTTATAAAAAGAAAAATAAAATCAGTCTTCTAAACTCATAACAATTCAATAACATATAAAAATAAAAAGTTCATATAAGAAAATTTTGAATTATGGTCATATTCAAGCGAGTTTTGTTGAATGAAAAAGAGCAAAAAAATTATATAAAATGTCAATTACCAACAACAACAAAAAAACACTTACGGCCTGTTTTTGTTACTTGTTTTGTTTCTCATCGCACGTCTAGAGCCAAACGAATTTCATTTTTGGTTTTTGTAAACTTTTTTTTGAGTGCAAACACAAAAGCTTTTAATTATCGTCAAAATGTAGGTTCACATAAATTTTAAACGTACAATGTTAAACGTCAAAATAGACAATCGTAAAAAATTGTTCGTGTGGGTTATATTGATGTGTTTTCATTTCAATAAATAAATAAAAATGGATTGTTTGACTAAAAAAAGGTAAGTATTTTTAACATTGAAACGAAACGTCATATATTGATAATAACAATTGTAGTTATCAGAGTAAAAAAGACCAACTCTATCCAGTTTCGTGCCTTGGTAGACTCGATGGACGAGTTCCCACAACTAGCCACTCGGTCCCAAATCTTCTAACAGATTCGAAAATACTTCCTTATTAACACGGAAGTTTGCAATAAATCTACAAAACATAACTTCATTCATTCATAAATGCAAATTATACTGAAATACTTACTGGTCTTCTGGAATCTTAAACACATTGGTTGAATCACGCAAAATCCTACGGCTTAGGCGACTTTCTCTATCATCATTTTCCGTAGTTTTAATAGGAAAACCGAGAGCAACGGAGGAAATCATTTTAAATTGGTAAAAAAAGCAAACAATTGTGTTTATTTTCGTTTGTTTATTTATTTTTTTTTGTTGATTTTACAGCTGATGGCTAGGGTTGCCCCCGTTTAGCATATATTTGTATGAAAAAGCTTTAAGAAATGCCAATAATAACATGAAGGTAATATTGTTCTTTGACAGGAACACAACCAAGAAAAAGAGCTTTTATGCCCAAGCGAAAACCAACAATGAACTCAATTGAAAACCTGATTGCTTGTCTAGCAATTGCACGCCTGCTGTTTGAAGATAGTTACAAAAACAGGCTGTTAATACGACAGAGATAAGTGTCTCTGTGTTCCAACATCGTGAGTGTTAAGTATGTAGAGAAGTCATGCAAAACTCTCTGACTATTAAAATGTTCATACTTGTATGATAGAAAATAAGTTGGATGTGTAGACGCAACGTTCGTGATAAGTAACAAGAACAACCATAATTGCTACAGCGCAAATAAGTGGTGGTATGTATTCTTCGTGCTATAAGTATGGTTACACACAAGTATGGAAAATATGAGTAAGTACTTATGTGAACTTATGTAATCGTGTACTTATTGCTATTCTCTGGTGTTGTTTAGGTTTTGTCTTGCGTTTTCGTATATTCACAGCCATTATGGACGGTGGTGGGAGGAAAACCCATCCCAGCGGGTTTTCGCATTTTACCTGCTGCCAAGATATTTGATTGCAGCCGGCCATTATGAATCAGACGTTGATCAAAATGCAATATGTCGAACCTGGCTTTTCTTCTTTTGGCTTCTATGCGCCGTTGGCCCAGTTGTTGGCTCATCCGCCTACTAAGGACAAAATAATATGCCCAGTATCTTGATGAGCTTCAGTGACAGGGTAACCTAATAAGCCTTCTCACTGTAACTAGCTAACGGAGGTTTCCGATAAAACCATTGCCCAGGACATTCTGTGCGGAAGTAGTGAGCTGCTTGGACTGCCAAATGAAGGAATCATTTCTGGCCACTCACAAGTGAATGCGTATCAGGACCTTTCTACCTCCATTGACAGTCCCATATCCATGTTCCCATTAAATTAAAATAAGATCAAGAAATACGAGTTGTACTAACCTGTATTACCAACACTTCCAAAATAAACACAATTAGTTATAATTTCTATTAATTTATTCAATATTGCTTTTTATACTCTGAGCACACATGTTTCTTTAGTGACTGTCTTCTAACAACTAACTTTCTACAGTTGACAACCTCTCCTGTACCTCGTTTCTGTAGCTCTCGAATCGAAAAAGTTTTCACATTAAGCATGAAACAAAAAATTCCATCGTTTCTCGATCTGTGAGTAAAAAGTGTTTCTGTATATCAATGCGAAAAGAGACAACACTGATGAAGTTTTGATTGGAATATTCCAAGAAAGCTGTCAAGTAAGAAAAAAATATAAACAAACAAAACAAACTAGCGCTAAAAGAGTAACAAAAAGAAGTATAGACATGTTTTCAACTGCATTTTATATTTGCTTTCTTGATTTTTTCTGTAATATTTTGGAAAAATTAATTGAAATACATAACAGAAAAGATTTACTTCTTCTCTTCTCCACTTAAAAAATAAGTTTTAATTTCGTAAAAAACCTTTTTGTAGAAACAATATCAAAATGTCGCACCGTTATAATTTGTGAGTATTTTTGACGTTTCACATTGTAATTTTTTCGACTCACTACTTTTTAGAAACAGATTTTCTCGCATTTTTCCAATAAGAATGAAAAAAGCAGTACGTCAGAGAAAGTTTTCGCAAAACAAACATTGTAGAAACAGTCACATGTGAGAAGCGATTTTTTGTACCGATTCCTAGCGTTTTTGTTTCAATTCACATGTTTCATGTGAAAACTTTTTCGATTCGAGAACTACAGAAACGAGGTACTGTTCTTCATTGTGTTGTGTATGTTCAGTTGCTGCTCTCCACACGAGTGGAATTTCTGAAATTCAGTGAGAGGGGAGACAGTCCAGTTTTCAAAATTGCTTGACTATAACTAACGTATACAAACAAGGAAAACTGAAAATGTAAATGCGCAAAACAAAACAATACTCATTTACTACAGCGAACTATGCAGTCAGTGTGCGCTAAAGTTGACAGCAATGCAACTGTTTTAGAAAAAAAGATTTGGCTGCAAACAGTAAGCTGATATGTTTTGCTTTGTTTCATTTTGCTTAACTGACTGCTTAACTTAACTCAGTTTGCTTAAAGAAACTTCTGCTTAAAACGACAAGAGTATGTTCACTAGCATAATATTGCAAAAATTAATTAGGTTTTTGCAAAAGAGATGAAGAGATTAAATATTTTTTTTAATATGGCCAAATAAAATTACAAAATTTTTAAAATTAAATAATTTTATTTAATTTTAAATGAAGGTTTTTAATATAAAAAACATAAAATTCTATTTATTTCCAATTAGAAAAAAAGAAACATAAAACATATTTTAAAATCTAATTCCATATTACAGAAAGTTATTTATATTTTTTCATCTGGATCTTCAAACAATGGTAATGTTTGTATGGCATGGTCTAAGTGAGCTGCATTTAGTTTAACTAATAATATATTTTCGAGAATATGTTACGTGCCCTTGCGGCACTGAAGTGTTCATCCGGGCAACTCGGCGGCATTTCTCAAGGCTAGATTCCAACCTAACACTTCAGCCCTGGACAAGCATCAACTAATGAAAACAAAACAAAAACACAAAGAAACTAACACTGACATGACGACAATCACCAAAGAGAGGAAGAACCGATGTTTAGTCTTCCAAATAGCCCGCCCAACCGTGACCGTAGTGATCCAAATCCATTTTTTTCTACAGTCCCTAGAAACACACATTTCACAATACTCACCACATCAAGACAAACCTAACCCTTTAAACAAAAATATCACTCAAACATATTCACTTTAATCCTAATTCACATAATTTTTATTATAATATTTTAAAACTTATTCTAAATTTAATACTAATTTCCCTGTCTTCTTTTCTCTATTTTTAGGTGATTTCTTTACACAAGTGGAGTTAAACAAATATATCTTCAGGCCCTACAAAGTTGGACATAAACGGTGCCTTTATACACCCGCAACTACTCTAAAATAACCCTACCTAATGAGCTCTTTAGGGAGGAAAACCTGGACCAATTTGACCAGCAAAACACAATAAAAAAAAACAACTTTGTAAAAACCCTAACTCAAATCAATTACGAAAAATCATCTAAAATTAGGAAATTACAATTTAAACATTAAAAAAAAGACAAAACGAATCAAACTGTAAAAAAAAATATATAAATATTAAATCTAAGAATTGTTTAATTGCACAAAAAAAAACAATAAAAAAAACGTATACCACACAATGACAAACACGATAAATGATAATATCTTCTTATGTTTAAAAATGTCGTTATATTTATGATTTCACAACTGTGCTAGTTTTGTTCTTTTTTGTTGACTTTATCTGGCAAGAAATTATCTTTATTCAGATTAGTCTCTTTAATTATCGACTTAGCAATTTTATAGCCGGGTTATGTTGTTTCGTTAAAAGTATCTTGCATGATGTGTTAAAGTATGGGCAATTTTTATTCTTTAGAACCGAGTCTCGAATTAGGACAAACGGTTCTGATTTAAATTTTTGTATTTGTATGAATGTATATGTTACTTTAGGCTGTTTCCTCTTCTTCAATCTAACCCCTTGGGGTAAACGCCATCTTTATGTCGATTTTAATATCGAAGTGATCTTAGGAACAGTTTTCCGTCGATAATAGTGAAATGTTCAAATACCTGGTGTTCCGCTTGTGACAATGGTGTTACCAACTGAGTTCCAATAATTTTGATTGCAGGAAATATTGCAGATGGCACTCTCTGGTTTTGTCTCGTATAAAGTCTGCAGTATTTTATAGTCGACGTCTTCCAGGATGTTATATTTGCCCTTTCAGAGAATTAGTTAACACCAGTGTACTCCTGTCAACCGGATTCTTTCAAGATAACCTGCCTGTAGTTGATTTGGAGGCCGCCGATTTCTAAGTATTTAAAGAAAATAAATGGCCTATTGTCCTCAATATTATTACCATTTACTCAAACTTACTTGGGCTCTAATTTAATATTTTTAACCACCGAAATCACCTCTTTGTCACACTTTTCTAGAAACAGATACGCTGCAGGATAATTATTATTAATATTACATCACTATCAACAACTTCAATTTAAACCCACTTTTTTTTTTTGCTTCTACAATTATTTAAATGTGAAACACCAAGTATTTGAATTTCTAGCCCGCACAGTAAGACTTCGTAAATTATACTCTTTGATGTGTGTGCGGTGGCCTCCGGCTCAGGTCTTATTTGCCATTTAGGACGCCAAAAACTCCCGCTTAAATCATCTACGCTAAGCTATCTATTTCTTTTGTTTGTCCATTTTGGTGTACTTCGAAATTCCACGACCACCTCTTGAACGCAAAAAAAACTATAATTATCTCCTTTTTTTCCTTTTCCTTACCATAGTATAGTTATCTTTATCCTACGATTATATAGTTTACTTTGTCCATTGTTTAAATATCTGCGCCGACTTACAACTCTGGCCCTCCGCAATAGGCTATATATTTTGAAAATTTGAATTTAATAACAGTTTTCTGTTAGTGCAATTCTGAATGAATTTGCTCTATTATCATTTCTCGTCAGATGTTGGAATGAATGAATGGTACATTTAACGTACGCACAACTCTGTATTTGTATCTTCGTAGTTGGTAACGCGGACGGTCCATTCCCTACTACCCACAAACACATACATTTACGCTTCTTTCTGTCAATTGTCAATTGTCAAAGCGCATTTTCAGACGGACAGAAACTTCCATTAAAATTCAGATAAAAAACAAGCAGTAAATCAATAACTAATTACAAAAATTTATTTTCCGCTTTAACTGCTGCTGGTTACTTGTGCTATTTGCAAGCAATTCATCGGTTAATTGATGAATCGCACCGCTTACCGTGGCGCGAGAAGCTTCTGGAACTTTCGCCCGAAGAATTGGTCATTGTTGTTCTGTTTGTCTTCGTGTGCATCGTTTTCTTGAAAGCCTATTCAGTCGGTATAGTGTGGCGTTGTTATAAATATCTGACCTTAAGACAACAAAGTATGCGTACTCTATTGCCGTTGGGTATATCTGATATCGCCAGCACTAATTTGGGATCTGAAGAACGTGCCTATTCCACTTTGTTGCCCAATTATGATGAAGCTGTAGCTCAGTACTTGAAACAAGCGCCGCCACCGTCTTATCAGGTTGCAATGTCCAATTACCAAACGCAGGAAGAACCTACCAATATTGTTGGTGTGAATTCGCCCGGGGATGAAGATAACAACAATGACTCGTCGAACAACAACAATACCGTGCACATAAATAATAATACACCACCCATGAGACGCAACGAGATTGCTGCATCCGATGAAACAGAAGATGTGGGAGCTGTTGGTGGCATGGGTAACACTGAGGATGGAACACCACCCCCATCATACAAGGACGTTATTATTGAGCCGGAAACGCCTGCTGGTGGCAATGAAATTTCCACACAAGCTTTTAAGTCTACCCCTTCTAATAATGCTCCAGCAGAAAATGGGGAAAGTCATGCTTAAGTTTCAATTGAAGTTTGAAGGCGAAGCAATTGTATTGTAGTTGTAACTAAAGCGGGATAATTTATTTCAACGGATGGAAAATTTGAAATTTGTTTGGATTTGTAAAGAAGAACATTTTTTTATTCTAGTTAATATTTCAATTGCAAAAGGATTCTACACTTATCTCGTTAGTTTGAGTTTCGTAATCAATAGATTTTAATAGAATTACAAAACACAAAAACAGTAAACCTTTTGGTCTACAGTCAATGCCTATACTCGCCCCAATGCATAATATTGACGACTTGGAAGCAAGACATCTTATCTCCATGTTTCTACAATTTCTCAATTTTAGCTGCAGGCTATTAAGAAAAGTATAAATCCCAAAGCATTAGTAAATTGCAATTTTCTTTTACCTCAAAATAAACCGTGGTTTTCTTGGAAGCAAAACCGTGTACCTCAACTTTAGATTCATGCGAATTTTGCCGTTGGGTTTTGGTTGTTAAATGCAAATCATTAATTAAAGAATTAGTAATCAAAATAAGTGAAAATGTACAACATAGCTTTTATAATGGTAGCAGAAGAATAGGAAGTAACATCGAGCATTTGCAAGGAGGCAGTTACGCAATACGACCAATCCACTTGAGCTGCAGCAAACTATGTAAATACAATAAGGGATCAAAGTTACTTTAGCCCCAAATGGCCTATTTTTTCTGCCTGATAGGGCATTAAACGGTGATAAAAAAAAACAAAAATAAAGTGCGAATGTGTAATTGGGCATAAGTCAGGCATTTATTATCCGATTTAGTTGAAATGGGTATAATTACAAAGGTCTTGCTAAACTGTATAAATCTGTGTATAAATGTATTTATTTTTATAAACCCATTGTGTGGGGGCATATTTTGCAGGGTAAGTTCAGTGGCAATTGTTTTTTAAAACCGCAGTGGTTATCGTACTAACCATTTGCTTTTCCTTTTCTAGGAATACAGAACAGGAGGCTATATGCAGTAATCTTGTCAGTGTGGTTTCTTTTCGGGACTACGTTTGGTCCTGTTTTTGACCTTTGTCAATGGATCGGGTTGTCCTACTCCGCAACAAATATTAGGGTTAAGTCGGTTGCGGTTGTCCGACAAAATTAATTTCAGTGAAGAGAATGCGCGTTCTATTGTCACCTGAAAAATAAGTAAACAGAAAAACATTCACAGTAAAATTGATATGTAAGAGAGTTGAAAGTAAATAATTGTTTACCTGCGCTGGTGGAACCACGAAGCAAATATTGCTTAAAGCATAAAGTTCAGGATCGCTGTACCGTCTTTCTCTCCAAAAATAGAGGACATTACAGTCTACACGTAAATATGGTAAATGATGATGTTCTATTTTCGAATTGACATCAATATTTTCATTGGATTCTGGTGTACAATTTTGTGTTAAAAAATCGTTAAGGTATTCGTCAGCCTTGTGTGTACATTGTATGCTTGGCAATGATGTTGAAGGAAACTCTGCATTTGATTTTTGTAGAATATTTTTGTTTATATCTTTAATTCTTTCATAGAGCTTCTTCAGGTAGTTAGTTGTTTCAGTTTTCTGCGATTGTGTTAATGTGTGGTTGAAACGTGGATCCGGATACAGACATGCAATTAAGGTCTCGTTGTTTAATAATTTTGTTGTCCTATTTTCCATACTATTTATAAGTCTTTGTGCAGTTTTATCGATATATTGATTATCGCTATTTTCAAGTATTTTCTCAGTGCATATTTCACACTTAAGCCATTCAGCATAGAAGATTCCATAGTTCAATTGTTCTTCTTGAAATTTCAGAATTGTCTTCTGAAGAGGCTCAAAAGCAATGCAACCTTTTGATTGAAACCTCGAAATAAAATTCAAAAAATTTAAAAAAAAAATCATTGAAAAAGATAAAGATTTTATCATACTTTTGTACAATACTGAAGAACTTGTTCAGTGAGTCAACATTTTCCCTAAATCGGAGCAAAATCAATAAAGATATTAAAGAATTAAAACCGAAATGGTCACCCGGGTGGGTATTGGTAAGGCGTAGGTTAAGCACACACCGACTGCCAAATTTGCTTAAGTTTCAGTTTTGCTCTGTTTGCATTGCTTACTGGCGCTGCTTAAGCACTCACCGACTGCATAGTTTGCTTATGTTTTTGGTTTTCTCTGTTTGCATTTTGCTTTTGGTTTGTTGCGTACGTCAAGCAAAGTAAGTAACTGCAAATCATTTTTGAAGTTTTGCAGCACAAAAATGTAAGCTAAGCATCAAAATGTGTGCTGTTGCCAGCTCCGGCGACTAAATGAAGCCTAACGGAACGAGAGACTGACGGTCGAAAGAACGGACGATTTGACAAACAGATTTTAGTCCATTTGGATGAATTATTCAAACACATTTCAAAACTTTTCCGCCGTATTTTTTATAATTGTCGCATGCATTAAACGGCATGTTAACACAAAATTACCAAACGCCCATGAATGTCAGGTTCCTGCGCATAAGTCAAGCACATAAATGCATGTATTCGTTTAAACTCGTATGTGTCTCTACTAGAGTGTTGAAAACCCCAAAATTTTTGAAAGCCCCGTTTTTGGTTTTAATTTTGTCATAAACCGGTGAAACCTTTTTTCACCTTTTCCAAAGTTTAATTACACATGTACCTCGTTAGAAACCTTCTGATATTCAAATTCGTGTTTAAATCTCAACTTTTCTTAACTGTATTTAAATTTGGCAATCAACACGCGAAAAAATGGTTGGTTTTTGTTGGAAAATTACTCACAAAAATAAAACGGGGATTTTATTTGCAACCGAATATTAAAAAATGTATCCGAAACAATGTTTCTAAAAGCTACCGGCCTTATTCATAAAACAAAACAATGAATTAGCTCTAAAACATTCACCAGTTGTTGAA
Source organism: Phaonia tiefii (assembly GCA_963931995.1). Lineage (NCBI taxonomy): Eukaryota > Metazoa > Arthropoda > Insecta > Diptera > Muscidae > Phaonia > Phaonia tiefii. The sequence continues at coordinate 131,000,875 of OZ008368.1, read as the reverse complement.
AACTTTAAGATTTAGTGAAGGTTTCGATAGTACCGTATTCATAACGAGTGTTTTATCTAAGGAAGAGAAAATGACTGGCAACCCTGTTTTATGTATTCTCACAGTGCTTGTGATGTTTAAAATTTTTATTTTAATGTGTCAATGCATTTTTGGTGAATTTTTAATCATTAATGGAAAGAAATATTCAACAAGAATAATTACTATTTTTTATCTTCTAGAACGTCATCCTTATTTTTTTTTGTACACTAACGTCATCCTTCGTCATTATGTCTACGACCTATTTCAAGACGCTATAAATAATATCGTGAACAAAAATAGGAACCAAAATTAATGATATTTTGTTATTCAGTTCATTTTTAATTAATCTTCAACAAAAAATCAGTTTGGAAATGACTAACGCTACTCAAAAAATGAGGTCAACATAAACGAAAAAAAAAAGTTCAGCTGGAAAATAAAGTCGAGCGTCGTCGGTTTGAGGAAGGATGACGGTGCAGTATTGAATTTGGAAGAGGTTTCAAAATTTAAATTTGTTTTGAATAGGATAGTCGAATATAAAACCGAATAATGGGATAAATGTTTTGATTTACATGCATACATCACTATGAAACAAGAGTTAATTTTGGTTAAACCATTTTAAAATTGGAAAGCAACTATTTGGTGGCTTGGCAATATAATGTAACCTTATAAACGCTGCCAATATACACAATATAATTCCACGTCTGTATAATTTATGAATCAGGCTGTAAGTTGTTAAGTACGTTAAATTGGATTCACGTATAATAAATTGATCAAATAAACTAAGCCTTTTTATATAGGAACAGCATATTATTACGTTTACCTCAAAAAAGTTTGCATCTAATTTTCAGTAGTATTCTTTGAAATGCAGAAAATACTCCTTCGCTTGTAGCTGTAAGAAGGAAATGATATTAGGATCCTCCAAAAATACTGCGTTTAACAAACTAGTATGAAGATCGAAGTTAAATTAAAGCAGACATTCGTAAATATGCCTGAAGGAATCGGAGAGAGCTTCTCACAACCAGCGAGCTGTGTGCTTTTTAATATTATTTATTAATTAATTTATTTATTTGTGTCACCTACGCACAAGACTGTCTTATATTAAGCATAGGGTATAATGTTAAACTTTAAGCAATGAAATCAGAGTTACAACATTACATTTAGAATTAAAGAAACAAAATTAAAATTAATATAGAAGAAATTATTGGCAACTGAAAGAAAAGAAAAAGAATATAATAAATAATAGTAAAAGTACAAAAAAAACTAAAATTAAAATACAATAAAATTTAAAAATTTACATTAATAAAAACAAAAGTAATAAATTAATTAAGTTAAGTTTCACAGAAAGATTACATACAGTTAAAATGGTTAATAGATATTGCCAAATATCATTATCTATGATCTATAAAATTCAAAAAACGCAGATTTAAACTGTCTGTCGTTAGAAATTAATTGTATATTGAATGGGAGATTATACCAAAGACGTATAGTACTAATAAAGAAGAAATTGTTAGATGTGCTTCGAGAATGTCTAAGCTGAATGAGTTGTTTACCTCTAGATGATCTTGCAAACCGTAGACATTCATACAAATACTGCGGGTTAGGCGTGTTAATAATTTTGTGCATATTTAAGAGGCATCCTATATATAATAAATGTTCAAAGGATACCCCGAACATTTTATTGGAATACTCTGTTATGTGAGTCCGTCTGTTAAGCCCCAATACATATCGCGTTATATTGTTAAAAGCTACCTTAAGCCTATTAAACAAATCGCTTTTGCAACTTGAGAACAGTTCGCAGCCATACAATAAAGTGGGGACAAGAAACGATTTCGCCAACAATAACCTGATCTTTAATGCAGTACAGTTTTGAAGAACATAAAGATTACGCTGTAATCCGTATGTTTTACCAATTGCAGGTTTAATATGGTCGGACCATGTCAGCTTATTATCAAAAATAACTCCTAAATTTCTCGCACTACTAACAATATCAATGGCAGAATCCGAGATTTTCACACAATTGGCCTCCGGAAGTATAACCGATTGTTTAGCAATAATCACACATTTCGACATACATACTTGGATTCAGATTCAACCCGTTAGAATCTATGACTGCCAGATCAGCGTTAAGTTTTAGAATACAATTCCTAATGTCAGTTTTAGGTGAACTTATGTAAACCTGCACATCATCAGCGTACATATGAATGCTACAGTGTTCAACCTGAGTTGGTAAATCGTTGCTATATAAGGAGTACAGCAACGGCCCCAAAATTGAACCCTGCGGCACTCCTCTATTTATTGGAACAAGTGAAGAATACTTATCTCCTACTGAAACAAACTGGGATCGCAAAGTCAGGTACGAATTAAGAAGCTGGCACGATGTGGACGAAAAGTTAAAGAAATTTTCAAGTTTATTGCACAGTATTTCGGAATCTACAGTCTCAAATGGCTTGGAATGGTCAAGCCAAACTAGAAACGAAACTATTGCTATCAAGATTCTATCTTGTATCCTCAGAAACCTTCTGTAAGACAGTTATGCAGCTGTGTTTCTCTCTGAAACCGGATTGAAACTTTGTCAATAAACAATTACTTTGTGTATAAAATCTGACTTGATTATTTATTAGCTTTCCAAAGGCTTTGGATAGAAAGGGAAGTATTGCAATTGGACGGTATTCTCTAATGTTTTTCGGTATTGGTATTATCTTTGAAATTTTCCAATACTTTGGGAAGTGTGACTTTGTAATAATGCCGTTAAATATGTGTGGTAAAATATAGGAACTTATCATCTTTAAAAATCTTGGATTTACATTATCACATCAATAGCATTTGATTTAGTCTCATTTATACTTTGCATTACCTCCAATTGCGTCGCACAGGTGATTGTTCAGAAGGACGAGTGTTATTGTATAAGTCATCATTTGGCTCAGGTAACTGGATATTAACAAAATCTCTGTTCAACTGATCAACGTTAACGGTATCATCTTTATCTATCATTGCACGCTGTTTTCCCAGCCCTATGGCTTGAATTTGTCTCCATGTTTGCTTGGAATTCAGGGCATTTTCGAACTTATAATTTAAATATTTCTTCTTTTTAGGACGGATCATTGCGGTTACACTGTTCCTTACATTTTTATATACTTGATGTAACTCTGGGATTTTGAATCCTTTTCATCGTGTAAAAGCAATATTTCTCAGGGCCATCAGCTTTTTGACTTCATCATCAATCCACGGACATTGTAAGTTCCTAATGATTTTTTCTCAAAGGGACGTGTTTGTAAAACAGGGCATTGACATTGTGTTGCTAAAACTGTACCTGGTCATCAGTTGACAATATATAAAAAATACTATCCCAATCTATGGCTATAAGATCCTGGTGAAGAGCCCTGAAATTTAACTTTTTAAAATCACGATAATGTAGAATATCAATTGATTTATTTAACTTAAAATCAAATAATAAAAAGCAGAGATCATGCCTAGAGAACATGGGAGCCGATAGTTGGTCGTAAAGTAATGTTCGTTGAGGGGAATTGACAAAAAATAGGTCTATCAATAAATTAGATGAATGTGAGTAGTGAATAGGGCACGTGGAGTTAACTATATCAAGCCCCACGGATTGCATATCAGATGTAATTGAACTGTCACTTAATACATTACTATTAAAATCGCCACATACTATAATGTGGGTGTAATCCAAACATAACACATTGAGTTTTTCCATTAAATTGTCGAAATTTATCCTATTATTTGGACGATAAACTGTTCCAATTAATAATTTTTCAGAACCATTTGAGATCTCCACAAATATAAATTCAATTGAATCACCAAAGTCTGATTTCATTTTCATTATACTTGATACACCTTTTTTTACATACATTGCGACTCCTCCACCTAATAAAGAATCTTGAAATTTTGGCCAGAGCCAGGTCTCCGATATACATATAACATCTACATCAGAACCATTGAATAAGTATCTCATTTCATCCATTTTATTACGGATACTCTGACCATTTAGGTGAAAAACTTTCAAACTTAGTTTGCGTTTAGAAAGCACTCGAATCATATTATGTAAACTGTCTTTGGAAACTCTTACGTTATTTGCCTCCATGAGGTTTTTTGATTATATTATTTATTTTAACGACGGCAATAGAAATCGTTATAGATATTAATAAACAATTTTTGGAATGAGCGTGATTGTAGAGTAGTATGTAAATTTTAAATGATATAGAATGAATTTGTATGACATTAAGCATTTTAACGGTTGCGTAATAAAAATATGTTTTAAGAACGAAAAAGATTCTGAAGATCATCCAAAGAATATATTTGGATAGGTTTATCCTTTGTCGGTACTACGACGTTAACAATACCTCGACGTGTAAAAACTAGATAACATGTTATTTTTCCGTAATTTAAGGCGTTTTGAAAAATAACATAATTGGAATGGCACAATGATTCCTTAACATAAAACATATGATAAGAATTATATCCAATAAGATTTATGTACAGTTGTGTGTTGTTCTTCTTTCTGTAATGATTTATCGACTTCAGAAGATGTACTTTTGCCATCGGAGAGTCCATTTTTATCAATATAGCCGAATCGGGTGAATTGTACTTCGATCTAGTTCTGCAAATGTATCTGTAGCACGGTTCTTCGATATCAAGCATGTTGCATATGCTAGAATATACATCTGCCAGATTTTCATCCTTGTACCACGGTATGCCAGTGATCCTTAAGTCACACGATATTAATGAATTTTCCTGCTTCAAAAGTTTAGAATTTAGGTTTGAAATGACTGAATTCATCTTAGATATTTCATTTTGCATTTGATTGATATCGGAACACTGTTTCTCCATACTATCCACGCGTTGTGTCACTGTGGCTATTTCATTTCTTAACCCATGAATATTAGAGTTAATTTCTTTTCAGAGTACATATTTCAATTTCACAAACTCAATGTTGAAATCCGCCAAAATTTTTGACTCTATTTTCTTCACTTCGGTACTTATTGTCTCTCTTATGGGTTCGGTGAGTTCATTAGTTAACTTCTCAAATCTCTTATCAATAAATTGCATTGCCTTAAACGGTGATTCTATGATTTGAGAGCGAGCTGATTTCGATAAGTTCTCAAATATCGGGAAAGAGTCTCTTGATCGTTTAGTTGTGGATTGAGTGTTTTCTGCTTCCATTGTTTGTTGTTGTATGGTGATTTATTAGTCGTGTTTTGGTTACAAGCAAGCGATTATCGCTTGCTAAGTTGCAAAGAAAACGGATTTTTAGCGAGAAGTCATTTTATTAAAAAATATGAAAAATTGTTAAAAACGGTAAAAGATGTCAACATTTTTTTGTTTTAAACTCAGCGAAAATGAATCTCGTCTCTAAGTTCTCCCTAAGTCTTCGCAAAGACCCCTTTCACACTCGGCAAGTTACTTGCGCAAGTCAGTTTTTCAACTTTCCGAGTACAAGCAAGTCTGTAGTCAAAATTTATTCCCCTATCCCGACCTTACCTCTGTCATCAACAAACCAAGACTTGGGCAAGAGACTTGCGCAAGTAACTTGCCGAGTGTGAAAGGGGTCTAAGTGCTTCATACAAAACAAGCGAATATATAAGCAAGCGGTGTAACCAAAACAAGCTTATTGAATATTAGCTGTTGTTTACCTTGTTGTTGTTCTATTTCTTTCTCTCTCTCTATTATCTTATCCTTGGCTCTTTGTTGCTAGATTATGTTACAATCACTCAAAGTTGTACGTTAAGTTGAGTGAGCGCACAACTTCACAATTTGCACCAGTTATTGTTTGTATTGCAATAAATGGCTAGAAATTGATTTCGTTTTGTTTACTTATAAATGCGTTGGATTAAGATATTTTATAACTTCAGTTAAGGTGATACATAATATCAAAATATATTCTGCAACATGATCTCTTAGCCTTAAAGGAAATTACAACTTTGGCTTTGTGTTCATCGAAAATATTTCGGTCGTGGTAAATTGTGTTGAATTTATTTTTGTGTGGTGAACAATTTTTCATGATTTTGCTGTGCCATATCAGATAACAAAATTTTGACAGATACAAATTCAAAGTGGTCAGAGAAAAATCTTTTAAAATGAGAATAATTCAAAAAAAATATTTTCTAATTATACTTGCGGTATTAAAGCAACTAAATTTCTTGAAATCGATTAATAGAACGTGTATGTTACTCCAGAATGATGAAAATAAGGGCGAAGTAAGAAATTTACGTTTACAAAAATTCATACAAACATGTTGACACTTTTTTTTTATTACTTTTTCAGAATTTGTTCCTGTATATGGAGCCAAGGACGGTATCAAAAATTATCAGCTGCATCTTAAATGGAGATACAAATCTATGCAAGGAACATTTACGTCTGGAATACAGTTCATTTTTAGCTGCCTTGGAATACGTTCCATCAAAACATCATGGTTGGTCTGTGGAACTGATGGTACCCACGTCATGATAAAGTGTCCTGTCGGCAAACACGACGAGTACATAAACCACAAGAAATTCTACTCGATTCAAATACAAGCAGTAGCGGACAGTGACGGTTTATTTAAAGATGTTTTTGTTGGATTTCCCGGGTCTGTGCACGACACGCGCGTTTTTGTTAATAGTCCCCTCTACAACGATGGAATGTATCCACCTAATGGGTATTATTTGCTCGGCGACAAAGGTTATCCTTGTCAACTGAGACCCGTGCCCATAATAACCCCCTTTAAGGAACCCCTTACGCCAGGTCAAAGACGTTTCAACAAAGCCCACAGCAGTGCCAGAATAGTTGTGGAGTGTGCATTTGGAAGATTAAAATCTCGTTGGAGAAATATACACAACAGAGGGCTTGAGTTGTCTATAAAAAATTGCACAAAAACTATTTTCAGCGCATTTGTTCTACACAATATATGTCTTATGAAGGATGATATTTGGGAATATGACTTGACTGTGCAATCACAACCTCATAACCCTCATAGTCACGAAAGTGATCCAGTGGTCGGTGATTCCGACGATGGTATTTCTGCAAGATATCAAATTTTTAATGAATTTCTCCAAAACTCTACTCAAACAATTGGAATGTAATTATATTTAAATTTAAAATTGTACTTTTACAATTCCACACGTCTTAAAATTCACTAAATGATAGAATGTAAACTACCCTAATTTAAAAATTTAACTTTTTTTAATTTAATTTAATAAAAAATTAAAATTTAATTTAAAAATTAATTTAACAATTCCATCAAAATTGTTTATTGGCATAAGACACAGATCCATATCAATATATACTAATCGACGAAAAATCGCTTAATATATCGTTTCAAAAATCTCCGTATATCTGTCTGTCTATGCACCCTTGTGATAAAAGATAACCCGCAAAGACGAACTGATAACAGACTTTGTACATTGACTTTAACAGCCCGATTCTGGCAGGGTTACAAAAGTCACCACGGTTACTATTTGACAGCAATGTGACAATTGTCACAAATCGGTATTCTGACTCATTTCTTTGGTGACAAAAGTAACAAAAACTGTTACCTGTCAAAGAGGAGGTAACAGTGCGTGACAGCTGTTTTATTTGCCAGAAAGTTGATACAAAATAATTTTATAAATTCAGCATGTAAACAATAAAACTCTGTACGGGAAAAATTAATAATATATTTTGTACCAAAACGACAAGAGGGCATAATTAAATGAAGGAAGAACTTTTGTTGCTTTGTCTTATGGAAATGGAGCAGAAAGAAGAAAGAACTTGCTTTTGTGTTAGAAAGATTGAAAATGCGCGAAAAGTATTACAAAACTTTTAACGTAAATATCTCCGGTCTTTCAAGGGATATTGTTGAGTAATATACCTTCAAAAAAAAGTCAAGGTCTTGCGTATTATGGAAACCTGCCAAAAATTAAGTATAATTGGGCATTTTTTTTGAAAAAAAATTAAATTGTTAGTAGAAAAGTGAGGTTAAAAAACATTTTTTTAATTAGCTCCCCTATGGGCTGATAAAAGTAAATATGTTTATACATTGATTTATAGAGCTTAGAAAGACCTTTGTAATGATACCCATTTCAACCAGATCGGGTTATAAATCCCGGAGATATGAACGATTATATATTCAAGCTTTAAAGGCCTATATCTCAAGAATTTGAGCCGACCGTGGAGGGAAAAACAACTTTTTGAACTCAGCGCAGAAGCTTTTGTCGGTGATAAAATTTTGTTATAGATCAGAGAGTTGGCACTAAAGTAAATATCGTATTCTATATTGCGCCGACGTGCAGTATTCTTTCCGCTTAGCATCTCTGGATGTTCCTTGAGGAAGGCAATATAGCATTCCAGCTGTGCCTTTGAGGTGCGCTCAAATTCCCTAAATAATAATGTATTAATTGTAATTCAATAAAACACAAATATATTAAATACTTACTTTTCCTTTTTTTACAGCGTTCATTTTGTTCAGAAAACCATATGTTTTTGTTTTTTGTCCCTGCTTTTAACAACCTGTTATTGTGAGGTGAATTATTTGTTACGAGGTGAATTTTTCGTTGTCACTGTGTTCACAGAATACCAGATACAAACAATGGTGACAACTTCGTAACAAGTTTGTGGTTACAATTTGATTGTTACCACATACACAGAATAGGGGTGTAAATGGGTCAAGCACGAACACTGAGAAATACTATTTACTTTTATTTTAACAGGTTGCGAAAACATTTCTCCTGAAATTTTTGCAAAAAAAAAAAATCTGTATTTAATGTAACTTGAATAAAAAAACTCCATTCAACATACAGCATAAGATTTATTTACATTTTATAAAATTATTTTTGACTTGAGATCATTAAAGAATTGCACAAAAGTAATGCTTCTTAAAATAAAAATAAAAATAAGTTAACAATTCAATTTTTTTGGAGGTAATAATGTGCACCACCTTTGTATAAAAAACATTTAAAAATACATCGAATTATATGCACAGGCTCTTTTCTTAGTGTACTGGCAAAATTTGATGGGGAGATCTTGATCAAAATGCCGCCGTGAAAAAATACTCTGTCAAAATTTTGACAAATTTTAGTCAGATTCTGAATCCGATGAAATAAGAAGGGGAGCAACATTAATATTTGGGTAATCATGCTGCACCATTTGAGCAAACACACTTATAAGGGTCCCCACTTTTTTGTCTGCTTTCTTCTGCATTTTTAAAATTTTTTGCTCAAAATGGCCAATGCGACTCCTTTTGTTAACATTTTTACTCGAAGAACGTGTTGACACCGGAGTTGTGCAATTTGAAACCGATGAAGTTTGGGCATCTGAAGTAGACGACGATGAAGTTGATGCATCATTTAACGTTTGGCAAGACCGTTCATCTCTTGACATACTAAATATTCCTCGACTGCTGTCTACTAGGAAAGGAGGATGAAAGTTATCTTTCTTTCGAGCATATTCGTCGATCATGCTAAAAAATGGCCAATCATTTGGGTCTTCTTGGGTAGCCTCATCAGCCATACCTTCCCCGGTGGTGTATTTGAAAAAATCTTTATATTTTTTTATCACCTGATTCCATTGTTTCTTGCATGATTGTGCGTCTTTTTTACAGTCTTGCACTTCCAGGGATATTTCTTCCGCCACTCTTCTAAAATATCGTAAAAGTAATTAATATATAGATTATAAACCATTTTAAAGATGGTTAAAGATGGTAAAAATTTTTTGATTTTAAAAAAAGCACAATAATCATTAAGGTCCCTGATTTTGTTAAAAAAAATAATAACAATTTGTAAACGATGTTCTTGCGTATGTCTCTCCATGATGAAATTATAAACATTACTGAATACAATGAAAACAAAATGACACATCATGATATACTGCAATAATCCTCAACGTATTTCCTTCAGGTTGCCAAAGTCTTCTAAGATAAACGTAATCTCTAATGCCCAACCTATACAACGACCGAAAAAGCTGGCGGTTAGTTGAACCACAGGAGACAGGTGGTGCTGTACAATTGAAAACATTGTCTACAATTCATCGGGCTAAGGTTATAGAAAAAATTTCCACCTAGCCGTCATTCTAAAGTCGTCTTACAAAGAAGTCTTACTTTAACTACTACTACCTACTTCTAAAGAAGTCTTGCTCCAACATATCAATTATTTTCCGGCATTCCTTGTGTAGCAACCATGAGCACATCGGGATTTATATACTTTATACCTATCGTATTCGTCGCACACATAACAAATGTTGGTTTGATCGGCTGTGCCGAGCAACAACTGCGGTATCTTCAGAATGGCATCGCTGGTATGTTATATACCACTTTCTACCGTTTAGGTGGAAATCAGGACGGACAAATGACATTTACAGAACACTTTCGCATTACCTAATGTCGCAGTTTATTACAATTGTTGGGCACGAATATCGAGAAGACCGGTGATATATTATGAAAACGGTACCGTATCGCCCATTGTAATACCTTAGGAGGCAGTTAGATGACTGGGATAATGTTGTATCATTTGATACAGAACCGACACAAATACTCGAAAATCTCATACCAGTTATAGCCAGTTTGGATGAGACGAGCTTGTGTGAAATAATCTTGATTTACACGGTTGCGACTTCATGTTGGACGAACAATATAATCCTATACTGATAGAGATCAATTCAACACCCTCGACATGTTGGCATCTACGGAAGTAACAGCTCACGGTACGAACCACAGAAAATATGGATGAAATACTGCGGACTTCACACATATTTTTAAAACTACGCACCTCCAGCCATCCACGCTATTTGCCATCTTTCCTGTAAAAAATTCATCCAATGCGATGCGTTTTTCCACAAGTATCTCCCTGTCAGAATTATTCCCTGCATTTAAAAACAACATATTAAGTAGAATTAAATATTTCTTGTAACCAATTTTATACTTACACGTAGTATAGGTTTTCCTTTGCATTTTATTTCCTGACATTTTGAATTGTTTACTATTTCGCGCACAAACTTCCACGGATTCTACAATAGTATTACAAGGTAAAGTCGTTTGAACAGCTGATTTCAATGTTTTCATGCCATTATTCGCTTCAGTTGATAAACTCATGTATTTTGTTTTTGTACTCTTTTGCATTCATGTGTTGCTGGTATGTATCTATGTAGAATTTGAAAACTGAAACGAATGAAACAAAAACAAAATGCCTTTTGTTGCTGCCTACAACTACAACACCTGCTGCTATTACCATGTTTCCGAGTAAATGCTGCATAACAGACGAACGTCAAAATTTAGACTACTTGTCAAAATTTTGTGTAGCCCTGAGGCTAGTGAAAATTTTGACAATTAATACTCACCACGCTAATGTCAAAATTTTAGTCAATCCAAATTATTTGGTCCGATAAACACACGGCATTTAAATATAACGAGGATCTAAGACAACTGAAGCATAAATTTAAATAGTTTTTGATGACTCTGCCCGCAGAAATTTATCATTATTTTAGAACGTTAATAAAGTCGACTGATCACAACAAACTCTTACAAATGTTATTCACGTAATATTCACGTAATATACACGTTATGCACGTAATATTCACGTAATATACACGTTATTCACGTAATATATGACCATCAATCGTCAATGTATGTATATACAAACTCGTATGAGAAACTTTACATACATATACGAATTAATATCGATCAAAATTTACACTGAGAGTTCAATTATTCCAACACAATAACAGAGAGTTTTTTGTTGTGTTAACATCTATAGGCGCGGGTACAGCCTAAATTCACAAAGTGAATACATCCAAACAGTTTGTCCGACATTGTTTGTTTGTCACACCTTGTTTGCCGTTAAACTCATCCGACCGATTTGTATGAAATTTTGTGTGCATATCGGGTGGATTTCAGAATCGGCCAACATCTAGTTTTCATACCCCTAAATGATAAGGGTGATATATACAGTGGTGTGCGATGAAATAGAGTAAACACTAATCAACATTTTCAAAACAAAAACAAATGTAGAAAAATTAAATTTTGTTTATAACTTTTATTTTTAATTGTTCAATTAAGAACTAGATATAACATTTTAGAACATTAATGTCGTAATTTAAAATTAAATCATTAGGTATAAATCAAAATGCCCAGTTTTGCCTGTGAATTAAAATAGAGTCATCGCGATTCATCATCTTTGTACTTGACTCTATTTTATAGCACACGTCATAACATAGCCTTTAAAATACTGACACTGACCTGGAGAACAGTAGTGTACAAAATTTATTAAAAATGACGGCATTATATTCAGCAGTGGACCGGTCAATCAGGTTCAGAATTTCTTGACATGAATCTTCTTGGACCACTGATTTGCAGTGAATAAAAGTTTTGACGAGTGTGTGACTCTATTTCATCGCACACCACTGTATGTATAGAACACAGATTAGTCCGACTGCGAAACACAGATTGTCAGGCTGCGAAAACAACACCCTGATTTAGCGGCAGCGAATAGTTGTCTTGTGTGGGTGCGGAGCACTCTCAGGGCAAAGAGAATAAAGACGTGGTTAGACGTATATAAAAATGAGATAGCAAGAGAGCAACGAAAATTGTATGAACTTGTGTAGCGTATGTTCGAACATAACAATGTACGTATATACATGTGTCTGTTGCCTTGCATTGGCTTTGTTTTTTGTGGGTATAAAACCAGAAGTATTAAGCAAGAAAATAATGACACATGTGCTTGCACTGCTCTTTAAATGATTACAAGTATTAATATTAGTGGTCTTCATGAAAGCTCGAAAGAACCTCGAAAACATCGTAAACTTGCACAGCAAACGTCAAAACAAACAAATTTTCCATACAAAGCGACTTGCGCAAAAGTGGAAAGTTTTCGAGGCAAATTTGCTGAGCAACCCTGGAAAAAGAAACGTGAAAACTTTTGACATTTTAATGTCAATATTTTTGTATTGAAAAAAAGAGAGGGTTTTTGATTTATGTGAAAAAAATAAAATAATGGAATAGGTAAAGCATATACTTTTAATTTTACTTTGTTTATTTACTTTATCAGCCTTTTTTGACAATTGATGCATAGATACACTGAGCAACTTTATTTGGTGCCTCATGAAACGCTTCGAGCAAACTTACGCTGAGCAAAAGTTCTAGGTTTTCTTGTTTGAATGAATAGCACTATTATTTAAATGTAACGTCATCATATGATTGAACGCTGTTTTTTATTTTTCAATGGAACATTTACTAATGTGTTCATAGAAATCGAACAGGTACCGTGTAACAAAAAGGCGTTAATACATCGTCCGTGAGTTCGAACACTCATTGGATTTTTTTCTCTTTGTTCTTCTTTCGTCTAACTAGTAATTTCTTTTTCTAACTAGTAATTTTGAAATATGACACATATCTAATGCAAATGTTATTTAGAGCTTCTTCAAGCTATAAAATCATAGCTATTCTCTGGAATATTTCATTAAAAAATGAAAATTTTATCTTTTGTTATATAATTTTTAAGGTTATTTGACACAAATTGAGTAAACCAAAGTTAACCGACATCAAGTAAACGGATTTCGGATTTTTTAGAGAACCGGCATAAGGTTAGTAGCAAACACGCCGGTTAACCGCATTCAGGGGTTTCGGTTTTGGACACTCTAGTCTCTACACATTCCTGCCCACCCACAAGATGTATTATATAACCTAATCAAAGAGGAGATCACCGGAAGAATCTCATACGGATAGTCGGCAATTCGGGCATAATTAGTAGCTATATGGCTAAACTCGTTGTCAAACCCCAAAATGCTGACGTCAAAGTTTTACTGTATTTTATTGAGCAAGTTCTTGCGATAGGATGTCTTCAACTAACTATAATTGCAATTTCATAAATAGAATATTCGAATGAACCCTTTTTGGATGCTACCAAAACATTGCACAAAAAAGTAGAGTCAATGTTCAAAAATGTTCTATGGAATTTCTGCGCGCCGATATTGGCTTGGGCTAGTCAAATACGATAATCCTCTATCATCAATTAAAATAAATAAATAAATGGTTTCCTGTTACATCCCATGAAGGGATTAGGGAGAGCTTCGCACAACCAGTGAGCTGTGCGCGTTCTAGTTTTACACTCACTGATTCGGACCTACAATTTTACACCCGTTCCGAACGGTATTTGGAGAAGCTTTTTCATGGCAAATACACGATATTGTCGCCGTCACTAAGCGAGGTGACCGCCGTCGAAAGAAATTTAAGGTGGTCAGAGTAGGGATCGAACCCACGTCCTCATCAATTTACAGCTGTAATTTTAGAATTTTTTTTTAAATGTTCTTATAGAATCGGTACTAAGATCGATAGATGGTGTCAAAGTAAAAAATATACCAAAATGCCGATATTTAGCGGAACTATCCCACAAAGATATTTCTTATGGAATTTCACTAGGAGTTTTAAACCTCTATGATTCCTTTTAGTCCTTTTTGGAACTTCAACACTTTTCACAAATTTGCGACGGTGCTGAACCAAAAGTACAAAACACATCACTAAATCGAGGGGGAAGAGCAAGTCCATGCGCAAAATATTAGATATGCGGGTGGCTCGCGAATCGTGCTACAAAAATGAAACGTAATAAATTGTTTGTTGTTATTGCCATTGCGAACAATGGTAATTCTTTTGCATTTGCATTAGTTGAGTAATGCGAATTAAAATCCAATGAAAATTAATAAATCCCAATACTGATTATGAGGAAATAGAGATTTAAATTTTATTGAACAGCATAAAATGTGTTGTATTCGAATAGTAAAAAATATGTTTAAGTATTAATAATTTTCCAATAAATTTGATTATTTGTATATTTAATTTAATTTGCAAATCTAAAATCGTAGCAAAATAATTTTATCGTTAAAAAAATAATTTTTTCACCAGAGTTAAGCAATAAATTCGCATTATCTAGCTATGGAATTTTTGACTGCAAGCACATTTGTAAGGACTTTAACCACTGTTTAATGGCAAGTGTCTCCATCCATCTTACGAAGGGTGGAGCCGATGTGGCCCTGATACAAGAACCATGGAGGTCAATGATCGTATATGTGGTATCAGGTGCAATGGATACAGGACCTTCGTCCTATCAACCCCAGGTAGGCAAAGATCTTGCATACTCATTAAAAACAAATTTAATGCTGTTGTATTGCAGAATTTTAGTGATAGTGATGCAACCGCCATCAGCCTCTCGCTGGAAAACAGTAAGCGGGACATCTGGCTAGCTTCGTCGTACATGGCGCACGACCATACTGAATCACCCCCTCCGAAGTGCGTCAGGGATATTGTATCGGAGGCAAAAAGACGGAATTGTAGCGTCATTATAGGTGCTGATGCCAACGCGCACCACACAATATGGGCGAGTACAGGCACCAATGATCGAGGTGAGTCTCTTTTTAATTTCAATATAAGCGAAACCTTGACTACATATAATAGAGGTGAGGAACCGACCTTCATAACTTCGGTTAGGAGGGAAGTACTAGACCTATCTTTACTAATTGGCTACGACTATGTAACTGTATCCGATTGGAGCGTACTTTTTGATAACTCATTTTCTGATCATAGATATCTACAGTTCCACATAAATATCGAACCTCTGAAAAAGAAAGTATTTAAAAATAATAGGAAAACGGACTGGAGCGCCTATCGTGGGCGCCTAAGGAAACTCTTAGGTTACCATCCGAATACTCCGACGAATGTGCCAGAGCTGGAAGAACTAGTTGGCAAATTTACTGATGCGTGCAGAAACGCGCTCAATGAGTCCTGTAAGACCAGTGGTTATAATGCTGCCAAGGATAACAAAAAACCTCATTGGTGGAATGCTGAGCTTCAGGATCTAAGATCGTTCATTAGGCGGCTCTTTAACAAGGCCAAAAAGAGTGGAGACCAAAGGGATTGGGACGTTTACAAGATTAGTCTTAATCTATATAAAGGTGAAATCAAGAAGGCCAAACGGAAATCCTGGCGGAACTTCTGTGAATCCATTGAGGGAACCAACCAGACTTCACGCTTAAGATGCATGCTCGCTAAAAACCCACCGTGTGCGGGGTTCTTAATGAAAGACGACGGAACGTGGACGTATTCGTCTGAAGAGTCTCTTGGGATTCTCCTGGATACCCACTTTCCAAATGATGGCCGGAATGCTGGTCATCAGCCAGAAGAGCTAGGCGGAAACTCACCTAGCTTAGAAAAGTTCGCTCAATAGTGAACAGAAAAATCTGATATGGGCCATTAGACGCTTTAAGCCCTATAAATCAGCCGGACCTGACGGTATAATTCCCGTGCATCTACAGGAGGCACTATACCTATCTTGTAGTAGGTTCGAGGCAATCTTCAAGGGCTGCCTTATGCTGGGAGTCATTCCTAGCATTTGGAACCAAACCAAAGTGGTTTTTGTCCCGAAAGCGGGCAAATGCTCTCATGGACTTTAGACCAATCAGTCTATCATCCTTTTTTCTTAAGATAGTTGAAAGGTTACTGGACATTCACGTTCGAAGTAATCTTCCACAGAATCTACTAACGGTTTCTCAGCATGCCTATATCAAGGGCAGGTCAACTGAGACGGCTCTCCACTCTATAGTCAGCATAATAGAGAACTCTCTTTAGAATAAGGTCTTCGCTCTAGGGACCTTCCTGGACATCGAGGGAGCCTTCAATAACATTCAACCTTCGACGATTCTTAGGTCGTTACAGAATCTAGGAGTCGACAGCTTAGTGACACGCCTAATGTGGAAGCTTCTGGTTGATAGATCCGTCAAAGCTGAATGGGGTGGTGTTACAATTGCTAGGAACGTTAACAGGGGGAGACCACAGGAGGGAGTTCTGTCTCCACTATTGTGGTTAACTTCTGTCAATGAACTGGACAGGGCCGAATGCCAGGTCTTTGTCTATGCCGATGATATTGCTGTCATCTCTACGGGTAGAAACCTCAATTTACTTAGCATTCATACAACCAGCCTACTTAGTCTAATTTCGAACTGGACCGCTAACAGCGGACTATAACTTAACCCACTTAAAACCGAGCTTTTCTTGTTCTCTCGGAAATATAAAACGCCCGCATTTGAACTGCCGTCAGTTAATGGGGTGCAATTACAGTTGACGGAAAAGGTCAAGTATCTGGGGATAATTCGATAGGAAAGCGCTGGGGACTGTCTCCTAAGATCACCATGTGGATTTATACTGCAATAGTCAGACCAATATTTCTCTATGGTATCGTAGTTTGGTGGAGATCCCTCCAAAAGAAATATATTCTGAATTCCTTGATGAAAATTCAAAGATCAGCACTTATTAGCGTTAGTGGGGCAATGGGCACGACGTCAGGTACTGCACTTAGTGCTATCCTGAACATCTGTACTCCTGATATAATGGCCGAATCGGCAGCCGCTACATCCGTGGTGAGAATCAGAGATTGTGGCGTTTTGATATCGGGGCATTCCGGACACGCTGAATTACTACACCGGATCAACTCTATTCCCGTAAAAATGGACTACTGTATCCCCTACCTTCTACCAGCGACAAATCTAAGGACCTCTATTCCGAACAGGAATACCTGGGAAAAGTCACTGGAAGGGGATACCAGTAGTATCAGATTTTTCACGGATGGATCAAAGTTGGACGAGCAAGTAGCCTATGGGGTCTACTCACCGGACCTAAATATAAATATCTCCTTCAAGCTGCCTGATGACTGTAGTGTATTTCAAGCGGAAATTACCGCTATACTGGAGGTTGCTGAACTACTGAAAAGTAGCGTCACAACCCTCCGGAGAATATGTATCTACACAGACAGCCAGGCTGCCATAAAATCCCTGGAAGCCATTTTTGCTACGTCCCTGATGGTGAAAGAATGCCACTCATCACTTGCGTAGCGGATGCGTTAGCTAGACAGGGCACTACGGCACAGGTTCTTCCGGCAAAAGAAGGTGTTAGTATGCCATTCTCTACCTGCCGTTTGCAGATCAGGCAGTGGGCCGATAATTTGTTCAAGGACAAGTGGAGACTTTCTTCAACTTGCAAACAAGCCAGGCTCCTCTGGCCACAGGTGGACAGGAAGAGGACTAGGCAACTACTTAACTTGCCGAGAGGCAGGTTATCCACAATGATAAGAACACTTACGGGATATTGTCTTGTAGGAAAACACGCCCTAAGATTGGGACGTAGAAACTACACTCTCTGTAGATGCTGCATGGAAGAGGACGAGGAAACGACGAAACACCTTCTCTTGGATTGCCCTGCTCTGGCAGGACTGAGAAGTAGGATATTCGGAACACATCTAGTTAGCACCGTAGACCTACAGGATATTCCTGTAAGGATATTCCTGTAGGTCTTATAGACAAATTTATTCAAAGGGCAAATTGGCTGGACGACTAGTCTATAGTTGCTATGGAGGAAACTGCAGGTATCACAATGCGCTTATTTAGCCGAAGTGTGTTAGACAGCGTGCTGTCTGGCAGCCTTTTCAACCAACCAACCAATGGCAAGTGTACAGTCACTAGACTCCCTTAAAGAAACTAGCAATACTCGTACGTAATGAATTTTGCACATTGATAAGAATGTTTTCATGGAACTTCACTTAGTCGTTGGGGAATTTTATTTGTTGCAGTTTTAGGGATTTCACTGACTCTGGTTTCAGCGCATTTCTGTTGGTTTGATAAGAGTTGACATTTACACGAAAGTCGTAGGCTGAGTTGTAATTGCGATTGATGGAATTGTGATTGCGATTGGAAATGTCTTTCATTTAGCCATAACGAAAGATTATTACTTAATAAGTGTAATTATATTTCGCTACAAAGAAATGACTGTTAATTTTCCTTTGTTCTCTCTCTCTCTCTCTCTGTAGGTTTACGAGATGTTGTTTAGGTGTAATGGAGTAATGCTACTCATGGCTACTCCATCTTCACTTTATGCTACATCAACTGTGTTATTCTTCAGGATGTTGGTTGTAGAAACATAATTAGTCGTGTAAATGAGATTTGAATTCTTTTCTAAATTAAAATTGTCATTTGGACATGCGAGAAATTTGTTAACATATTATAACTGTCATAAAGTAGACAACCTAAACATGAAATATGAACTGTTGAGTTATTAACAGATTCTTATTTGGCCTTTTTGTAATAGCCATCTTCGATTCAGTGCTCCAGCACATCTTGATCGTTACAATTGAAAACAACAGACAGCATTGTCAGCTGCAATCATAATAACCCTTGGAAAAAATATAGATGGACGGTTGGACAGAGAGAACGGTAGCATAAGGAGTAACATTTACCTGCTTCAGATGTTACTATGTTGCCCAGTGTTCTTCCTATTAAATTCAACAGACATGATATAACAATCATCATTCTTTTCGGATCAAATGAAGATGCTTACAATGGTGATGAAAATGTTAAAGTTGCTCGTCTTCAGACCAAAACGAAACGCATAAATTTTTACAACAACTTTAATTGAATCGACAGTAGCTTCTCCAAAACTTAGTAGCACTTGCACATCTCGTCCAAGTTGACTGCCCGCGGAGTATAACAAAACAAATCAATTAAGAACACAAATTTGCCATTTACAACCATTATACTCATGGTATTTGGACAATTCTGACATATTTTACGTTCCAACATAATGTCACACGCATGACAAAAACTGGTCATCACATCCCGAGGCAGACAGGTATCATTGCCCTTGGTGACCATCAATGTACATACTTATATCTTGCTGTCCGACTGTTGTGCTCATGAATTCGACATTGGTGTAATAAATGATTTCTGTGCCATTCAGTTGGGACTTTTATTGATTGCCAGACTCGGTGTCTACCTGCCATGTACCCAACGACCAGTTCAATACATGATAAATTCTCTTGACTTGATTTTGTGACAATTGTTACTTGTTAGTCAGTTATGCTGGCTCTTTCCATGGCTGCTGCCCTTTTTAAAGTAACGTTTTTTTTGGGGTTCAAAGGCGTATGAATATGTGTGTTATAATTTTGAAATGACAGCAGACCAAAAATTAAATCAAGTCAAATACAAACAATACAATTATATAATTATATATATGTACATATACATTACTGAAATTAAAAGGAAGACAACGATTTCAACAACTGATTATTCATTCCTCATCTTCATTGTTTTGCGGACTGGGTTATGAAAAATAATATCTGTATACCCCACTTATAGGGATAGGGGTATATATCATTTAATACGGAAATAATTGTAACGCACAGAGGAGCCATATTTGACCCTTAGGCCCAATTTTTGACTAGTCAATCATCTGTGATAAACAATCAAACATAACTTAATAAAGTCTGAATTAATTTTTTAGGTTAATAGTTGATTGCTGCTTAAACAGCCAACGTTGGGCATTTAATCTATGATCAAGTGACCATATGATTTTGACAGAATACAACAAGGAGAACAATCATAAAGCTTCTTTAGTTGTTAATGTGAACAATTATAATCACTATCCTAGTTGAAATAACAATAAAAACGTATAATTTACTCGTAGTTCAGTTAGAAATTTATTTGTGCTCAAATATTTTCCAATTTCATTAAATATTTTGTATTTTATCACTTCACTTTTGTTCTGCAAATGGCGTCAGTTTGATGCATTGTAACGATTAGCCGATAAATGTATGAATAACGGATATTTTTCGTAGCATTTGCCACACGGTAGTAAGATTATTTGACAAAGCACTGATAAACTCTTTTCGTATTTCAAGCCAGATCAAACATAAATCAAAATCAACTGATTGCCAATTTAAATAACCAGTCAAAAATTGGGCCTTAGTATCGTTGGACGTAATTCATTTTAGGACATTTTAAGGCGGTTGAGCAGTGTTGCAGCAGCGAAACGCTACATGCCTTATACAAAAAGGCCTTCTTGAAGGCCTTGCTTTTTCGTTCCTCTCAACATTCTGTCAACAGTCGTCACGATGGCATGAAATACTGCCTGATTATAGAAGGCAATGTAGGAGGTGTTTATGTTTGGTAGACTTTGCTGTTCCATTCTTGTTGAATGTCTTATGCAAACGAATATTTCGAAAATATACAATTCGACATTTGACAATGTAAAAGGTGTGTATATGCAAGACATTGACATTCCGTACTCAAAGAATGTTATTTGCAAGCGAAGTTGGAATTCCAGAAGGGTTTGTAAGGACATCATTTATCAATAGAGGGTTTAGTTGTGTTTTAGTCACCAAAGAAAATATACATTAAATTGTCTACGAAAATTTTAAAGGCCTTATTGTAACCTTCTCATAGGATGGAAAGAGCAAGGCCTTCCTCACCAAAATCACTCCATGTAATTTAGAAAGGAATAGGCAATGTGTTACGAAAGTCTTCGGATCCCAAAGAAGGCATTCCAAGACATGAATCCCGCTGCTGGGATGTAAATACAATATATTCCGAAAATTTAAAAAAAAAATATGAAAACCAGTGTACATATTATCTCAAAAAAATTTTCCTTTGATTTTTCTGGTTTTATGTACCAAAATTTTTTTGGAAACAATGTAAAACGTACATGTGGACACTTCTAATTTAATATGGAAGGAAATACAATACTAAAGTATGAAAATGGCAATGTTACCATTACCGTTACGGTTTCCGTCTGAATTTCTGACAGTTTATACTTATCAACAGGTTATACTTGTGATAGAACAGAAAAACGATACGTTTTTTCAGAATAATCAAAGCAACTTGTAGCTTAAAGCGCCTTGGTGACGTTCAACAAATTCCATCAATCGGTTGAGTGTGTGCCTGTAATCGGCTTTCATCGGCTACACGTACACGACGTCGGCCAGATTGATGAAATATCAAAAAATTTTAATATTTTCTGTTGATGGCGTTTTTGTTGATGGTCTCCATTTATGATTGTCAATCATGACTCATTAGTAGAGAAAAATTGTGTGAGATGGGCAAGTGCGCGGACGAAAAAAAATTCATATTAAATTTTATTGAACGCTATGAGTGCTTAAGGCGCTGTGGAACACAAAAGTGGATGCCTATAGCAACAGGGAGGAAAAAAGAAAGCAGTATGAGATACTGCTAGAGTTTTTGAAAGAGCAGTACCCTAATGCGACTATGGATGACGTAAAAAAAAATAATATTTTACGGACAAATTTCCAGCACATGCTACCAAAAGCAAATCATCTTCCTCCGACGATGACATGTCAACCGAACACAATGAAAACAAAGAAAAATATTTTCTGTTGATGGCGTTTTTGTTGATGGTCTCCATTTATGATTGTCAATCATGACTCATTAGTAGAGAAAAATTGTGTGAGATGGGCAAGTGCGCGGACGAAAAAAAATTCATATTAAATTTTATTGAACGCTATGAGTGCTTAAGGCGCTGTGGAACACAAAAGTGGATGCCTATAGCAACAGGGAGGAAAAAAGAAAGCAGTATGAGATACTGCTAGAGTTTTTGAAAGAGCAGTACCCTAATGCGACTATGGATGACGTAAAAAAAAATAATATTTTACGGACAAATTTCCAGCACATGCTACCAAAAGCAAATCATCTTCCTCCGACGATGACATGTCAACCGAACACAATGAAAACAAAGAAAAAGTGATGATTGCCGTATTTTGTTGAACGTTTGCGGGCAATACACGAAGGAACACACTAATACATATGCACGTGACTGATGTAGTTTTTTGAACGTCTCCAATGCGCTTAAGGTACCCTTGTATCAAAAAATGGAATTTAGGTTTTCATTAATGCCAAAAACGTGAATATACGGAAAATATAACATTTTTCAAAAATCCTTATCAAAGAATAATTTTTTTCAAATATTTAATATGAAAAGCACAAACCCGCAGGTATATTTGCATTGTTTCTCAAAAAGTTATGGATCCCAGATTAAAATTGCTGATAAGTGTAGCTACAAATACATATAAAGGGAAAATGTAAATTGTCTTAAAATTACACCCAAGAAACTTCTGACAAATCATCGGAGCTTTTGTTTTATAAAAAACAAATTTTTTTAAACAAAACTGATTTTTTATTTTAATGTTTTTATGGAATTTTTTCTATCAAAAATACACATCTGTGATTTCAAAATGTTTTTTCTTTGTTTATAGAAATTATACGAATTTGTGAATAAAAAGCATGCTTAAAAACTATAGTAGGTACTAAATAATACACACAAAGTTTTGCATTTTGCACAATTTGTTTTGGTGTTTTTAGAATAATTTCTAACCATTTTGCACAATTTTTTGGTCATTTAGCATAATTTTTTTGACGGCTTCTGGCAGCACTGCGCTTGAACCGATACAATGAAATTTGCGTCACATTTTTTCCGTATTAAATTATATATACCCCATCCCTAAAGGTGAAGGTATACAAATGTTTAGATGAATCAATCAGCCGTTACAGCCGAATAGTTTGTCATTGCTGCATCGAAACTTGTAATACTATATTTGTGGCGGCTGAATACCATCGTCAAAAGAACCCAAAAGACAACAACAACCTTTTGGCCACCAGCTGGTTTATTACATCGCAGCCGAAGGCGTAACTACACCTTCAATAAACACTCTGATGAAACTCATATTTTTGACAACCGACACACACAGCAGCAGCAGGCAAATTATTTCTCCGTTTTTTTCCTTGATATATGCTAACGGCGATAAATATTCGGTGAAGTTCCACACTAGTGTTAGTGGACGCCAAAAAATTCCAGACCAAGCTATTAAGATTCAGCGTAGTCCCGGCAAAACGACATTGCGAACATATAACCAGCAAGATAAGATTTGCCCAAGCCGAGTGGACAATTTTGTGCAAACTCATCTCCATATCAAGAAATCCGAAAAAGTGCACTACCCCAAAGCCAGAAGCAAAGCAAACATTTTGCCTGAAAGCGGCTGTGTTCCTTACAGCGAAGAAATTAACACATGGTTTTGGCCAACAGCTAAAGGTAAGTGATTTCTCCAATTCATGTGATTGTATGTGACGAGTTTCTGACATTGCCCGTTTTGTTCCGACGTGTCCCTCCAGTGAGGAAAACGAAATTCCACCAAGCGCAGCCCGGTTACGCAACAGCAAAGGCAGCCTAGGGCCACCTTTTAGGTCCCACCCTACTTCCCCATAGGGAGCGGACGGACGCGCATAGCAGCGTCCAAGGGTAAGAGCAGCGTCGGCAAAAAAGGAGGTCCCAGGCTTCTCGTAGGCTGAAAGCCGTTTCGAGCCAAAGCTGCGCATAACCTCACCAGGTCTTCATTTCGTGCATACCTACACATCTTCAGCTACAGCCTATTATCATCGTCATCCGCATTTGAAAATCGTCAACCGACAACATCATCAGCCACCGCAGCAGCTTCAGCATATCACGAGTAAATATTCAGCCGGCAGGGCAGCACAGAAATCAGCACCCCAGTATCCAGTGTTCATCCCCAGTAGTCAACAAACCATAGCCCTATTCATTCGTCCACATAATTCAACAATAAACAGTAAGTCGTCCCTTCTGCCCCTGAAATGTAACACGGATTTGTCAAATTTATTAATGGTCATCGAAAATGCCAACCGAATCGGAAACTGTAATCTTTTGAAATCGATCGGCATGTCTGTAAATATCATGGGAATGCGTGGAATCAGAACATCGGTTCCTTTAAAATTTCCAGTGATTATATACGATTATTCTGCATTTTTTTTGAAAAAAAATGCATTACTTACTTATCCGGTCACGAACTACCCCGAGGGGTCAGGGACCTTTCAATACGAAGATAACATATTTCGCCAACCAGTTCGATCTTTTGCCTTATCTCTCCAGTTGGCAATACCAAGTGTACGCAGGGATTCGTCAACCTGATCCTTCCAGCGGAGTCTTGGTCTTCCTATTTTTCGTCTTCCTTCGAGTTCGGTTTCGAAAACCCTTCGCGCTGGTTCGTCTTCATCCATTCTACTGACATGGCCTAGCCAGCGCAATCGTGCTATTTTGATCCGCTTAACTATGTCAATGTCGGGATACAGCTCATACAGCTCATGGTTTATGCGTCGCCGTTGTGCACTATAGGGCCATTCATTTTTCGGAGTATTTTTCGGCCGAAGACGACCTACAAATGTTTCGTCTGCTTGCGATAATACCCAGGATTCTGCGCCATCATGCAATACAGGTTGTATGAGAGTCTGGTATAATTGGACTTTTGTTACTCGAGAGAGGGCTTTATCTCTAAAGTGCTTGCTTAGCCCAAAATAACATTTATTCGCAAGCACAGTTCTCCGCTTGATCTCAAGGCTGACGTTGTTGTTTTTGTTTACGGCAGATCCGAGGTATATAAATTCATCCACTACCTCGAAGTTATAACAGTTATCAACGTTCACGCTTTGGTCTAATCGCGTGGAGGCCCTGTTCGTTGAAACCATTAATTTTGTCCTGTCCTCATTTACCGTCAGACCCACTTTTCCGGACTCCTTCTCAATTCTCGAAAACACCGCAGTAACTTCGCCGGGCATGCATTCATCTAACCAAATTTTGCTAATGAGCTGATGGAATGAGCACCTTATCAGCTCATCGCCGCCAGACTTAAACAGCTCCGCCGGTAATCCATCGGCTCCTGCGGCTTTATTTTTCTTAAGCCGGGCAATAGCTGTTCAGACCTCGTCTTGGTTGGGCAATCAACGTCGTCGTCCAAATTTAGATCGATTGTCTCGTCATTGGATATCTAAGGTACCAGTAGCGCGGAGAAATGATCTCTCCATATTCCCAACATACTCTGCACATCTGCGATGAGATTTCCGTCCTTATCTTTACAGAAGGGGCCCTGAACCATGTCTATTAGTTCAGTTGTTGACTTTCTGGTAGAATTTTCGGGCTTCGTTCTTCCTTATGTATGACTCAATTTTCTCACTCTCGCGCTTTCTCCACTGCCGTTTCTTACGCCTAAAGAGACGGTTTACCTCCTTTCTTCTCTCCCTATACCGCTCAGTCGCAGCTTGCGTTGCAATTGACTGCAGCATTGCCATGCGTGCAGCATTCTTTTCATCATTTGCAATGCGACACTCTCCATCGTACCGTGGTTTGTTGCGAAGCGGTTTTTCCAAACCAAGTACGGTTGTTGCGGCAGTTTTTATAGAATCCTTATCGGGTGGGGGTGGGTTCTGTGCCAAAAGTTGCGAGAGCTTCCTTGAGTAGGCTGTGGCTACCTTTGGTAATTGCAGCTTTCCGATTTCCAGCTTCCTCTGCGTCTGGTTTCGTACGATTTTCGCACTACTTAATCTTGTGCGAACCTTTGCTGCTACCAGGTAATTATCAGAATCAATGTTAGCTCCTCTGATCACTCGTACGTTTATTACACTGGAAGAGTGCCTTCCATCAATTACCACGTGCTCAATTTGGTTCTTCGTTCTTTGATCAGGGGATACCCAAGTAGCCTTGTGGATGTCTTTACGTTAGAATCTTGTACCACTAATGACCATGTTTTTTTGCCGCGGCAAAGTCAATCAGTCTCATACCGTTGTCGGAACTATCAGAATGTAGACTGAAATTGCCAATAGTTGGATGAAACACAATCTCCCTGCCTACTTTGGCATTAAAATCTCCTAGTACAATCTTAATGTCATGGCCA
This sequence comes from Phaonia tiefii, assembly GCA_963931995.1. Classification (NCBI taxonomy): domain Eukaryota; kingdom Metazoa; phylum Arthropoda; class Insecta; order Diptera; family Muscidae; genus Phaonia; species Phaonia tiefii. Next base: position 130,974,335 of record OZ008368.1, on the reverse strand, counting down.
GGGAAGCGGTCATACGTTTCCTCTAGGAGCTCATAGAATATGTCTTTGGCATCATCATCTTTCTCTTCTGTCGGGGCATGCACACAAATTAGGGAAATATAAAAATATTTCGCTGTTATGCGGATTGTGGCTATTCGTTCACTCACAGGATTGAACCTAGAGACTAGATGTCGCAGTCTTTTGCCAACTACAAATCCGCAACCAAATTCATGTTTTTTCTCATGGCAACTGTAGTGTATGTCGCAGTTTCTTTTTCGTGTGCAGCCATGTCCTGTCCATTGCATTTCCTGGATAGCGGTAATGTCAGCCTTATAACTTTCGAGGACATCTTCCAATTGCATACTTGCACCGGATCTATATAGAGTTCTTACATTCCAGGTGCATGTCCGTAAATCGTGGTCCTTATGACGTTTGCGGGGGTCGTCAACAAATACGGGTTGTTTATGTTTTCTGTTTCGTTTTTGTATTTTCACTGTGGCGGGAGGCAAACCCAGTCCACCGGGTTTTCGAATTTTACCTACTGCCAGGATATTTGATTGCAGCCACCCATTATGGATCAGACGCTGACCAGGATGCAATATGTCTAACCTGGATTTTCTTCATATGACCCATATGTTTGGCTCATCCGCCTTCTAAAGGACAAAATAATATGCCCGATAGCTTGATAAGCTTCAGTGACATCAGTCACCTACTAAGCCTGAGACACATCAGTGATCGCATAACCAAATCAGGCTGCTCATTTATTTGCGCCTTCTCACTCTATCTAGCTAACGGAGGTTTCCGATAAAGCCATTGCCCAGGACATACTGCGTGTAAGTAGCGAGCTGCTTGGACTGCCCAATGAAGGAATCATTTCTGGTCACTTTCCACCTCCACGGAATGCATTATTAGGATAAATCTATTTAGGATGCTCTCGAAACTGACCTCAATTATATTCATATTCATTCGTACCTGTGGTGACTTTCTTAGCTTCATAGTCTTACCTTTTTAATTGCCGTATTTTCAGTGGTTTCCCCCAAAAAGTAATTTGCATCATATCAGTAGTATATGTACCGAACCTCATATTTCTACACTGTATCAAACAATTGTCCGTACATCAGGCAGTTGTGAACATATTTCAATATATCGGAAAAGATATATGGCCGTTTTGATTCAAATATTGTGTTTAAAGTTAGAAGCACTGAACTTTAAAAAAATTATAAAACGAATCGGCCATATATTTTTTTAGATATATTGAAATATGTTCTCAAGTGCTTGGTGTAGGAACAATTGGTTGATAGTATACTTTATGTAATAGTCAAATATTGACTTGTGTGGGAGGCACCTCTACCTTTTTTGTCAACTTGCTTCCAAATAGCCTGTTGATATCTGTAGACCAACTATAATATACTGTGAAATTTTCAGGACGGGGAAACTGCAATAACGGTTTCTTTTAAAAGGGACGTGGCACATCCCACTTCCACCGTGGCTGTAATTCATACTGTACCAACGACATATATACCAAATCTCATCTTCATACCTCTGATAGTTCGTGAGATATAGCCATTTTAAATATCAATTTGTATGGGCGGTGCCACCCCCTTTATCCAATCACTACCAAGTATAGCTAAGGTCTATCAGCAGGTCATCAGTACCACATTGTGAAATTTTCATAACAATCGGTCTATTAGAAAAGTCGTCAGAGCGATTTTTGAAAAGGGGGCGTGGCACCACCCACTTCCACCCTGGATGTAACTCATACTGCACCAACAACAGGAGATATAGCCTTTTTAAATTTAAAATAGTATGGGCGGTGACACGCCCCTTTATCCAATCACTACCAAGTATAGTCAAGGACTATCAGCAGGTCATCAGTACCACAATGTAAAATTGTCATAACAATCAGTCGTCGGATCAATTTTTTTAAAGGGGCGAGGCACCGCCCACTTTCATCCTAGCTGTACTGTACAAACAACTGATATACCAAATCTCATCTTCTTACCTCTGATAGTTCATGAGATACATCGATTTTAAATTTCAAGTTGTATTGGCGGTGCCACGCCGCTTTATCCAATCACTTACAAATATGGCCAAGGCCTGTCAGCAGTTTATCAGTACCTTATTGTAAAATTTTCATAACAATCAGTATATGAATAAACCCGTCAGAGCGATTTTTTAAAAGGGGCGTTTCACCGCCCACTTACACCCTAGTTGTAATTCAAACTGTACAAACAACTTATGTACCAAACATCATATTCATACCTTTGATAGTTCATGAGATACAGACGTAAATTGTTTCAAGTTGTTTGCCACGCCCACTCATCCGATCCCATCCATTTTTTGTTGGATCACGAATTTTTCTGCCAAATGCATCCACACAAATTATCAAGGTGATTGATGAAACAGTCCTCCAGATATTGCGTTTTCAAAAATAGGGTCCAAAGGGCGGGGCCACGGCCACTTCATATACCAAAAACTTCAAAAAGAAATCGCCATAAGTGTCCCAAACCCATCAAGCCCTCGTAAAAGAGAACGACACGACTGACTTAAACGCAGTACATAACTTAATCATTACATATTTTTTACATCGTTATGTACTCTTACATAAACATGATTGGCATTTGAATTGTTACATATATACAATATCATTAGTAAGGACTTTTTTATTATTACCTGCTAAACTAACTTTTCGACCCCTTTTGTATGGGGAGCTAAGCGATTTTATGCGGTTCCCTTTACAAAGTCGTCGAAATATTAGTTTAGCGGAGGGAAAAAGTACGCTTTTTATCGAACAACTACTGATCATGAATGGAAATTTTCCATGAACAGCGTAAGATGGAGCAGAGAAAGTGGAAACAACATTTTAAATCCATTCAATGCTAAAAAACTTAAGTAGTGATTAATATACAAACAATCTTTACCTAATGTATACATATTTTAATCACAAACAAAAAAACCAATAACAATATTAAACATAAATTATAACTGTATTTCAATTCAATTCAAATTTTATTTATCCAAATATACATGAACATCTTATTAAGCGCTAGATACATTTTTGAGTTTTATCTAATAGTTATATCAACAATTGTGGCAAGGAATGGTTGTTAAATATATACCTACATATACAGATAAAAAGGCAAAAGGATAAGAAACCCTTTATTTGGTATACATTATTATATAGGAGGATTATTCAGCTAATAATCGATTATAAAAACAATATTTTCAGTTTGATAAATTGCTGTTGGTATTCGTAACATTCTCTTATTACTGAATAAGAAGAATGCTGAACCTTGAGAAAAACTAACTGTAAGTTCACACCGTCACATCTAAATTTCATAAAATTTAATTGCAATACAAAAACGTGCGCGTCAGAAAAATCTTGGATGTTCAAAACTCATTTAAAAATATGTTTTGTTTTATTTATTTCCTAAAATATCGGGTTTGTATATTTGCCTAATAGTGAGTTATCGTCATTTAAAAATTGTATTAACTATGACAAGCACTAAATAAAGTTACAAAAGACATAACTCCGAAATAAAATGTAAATAAATAATAAATACATGGTTTCCTATGATATCCCATGAAGGGATTGGGGAGAGCTTCTTACAGCCAGTGAGCTGTGCGCTTTCTCGATTTTCACTCACTGGTTAGGGTCGGAGCGAGGATCGGACCCACGTACTCATGTATAAGAGCCGCGCACATTAGCCATTGTACCACCGACGGCCACGAAGTAAAATGTAACATCTCCACAATGTCAGAAGTATGAAATAATTCCAAACAAAAACCTGATCGGGAATTTCTCAATTTCCGTTGTGTTCGATCCGAGTTATTTTCAGAAAGTTGTAAATCCCTTTAAGCTAACAGATCATGATTTTATTTTATTGTTCTCATTTTGGGAATTATTTAATAATGAAACAAATCCCAAATACAAAAATAAAACAATTTGCAAAGAAAGGGAAATATGTCCCAATGATTTGACAGTTGTAGTGTCCGCCGTTGTATCTTACCTTTTCGAGCGCAAGTCATTTTGTCAGAGAAAGACTCAGTATTTTATATTGTTTAATGTTTATAAATGGAAAACCATTTCTGCCGAGCTCAGGGAAAGGGGGAGGGGATATTTAGCAACTTAATTACATAACTCAATTAAAAGAAGATAGTGATAGTAGGAAATCTTAGTACTCGTAGCAAGGGAGACGCTGTATCTAACGAAGTTCTGTTTATCTTATTCTCATTTATCATCAATAAAATCATAGGAATTTAAATTAATACTAACCATTAACATTTACTAAACTCAGAATAAAGACGTTGTGTCTTATAATTTGTATTAATTAAAATTAATAGAAATACACTTTGGTGCAAAAGTGAGCCAATATCAGTTAAATTCTTGTAAATGGTCTATTATTTTTCTGTTTGTTTTACAAAAACAATATTTTTGGTTCTGCTGATTCCATATTATCTATTCTCTTAAAATATTAATAAACATTTCTTTATTCCGTTCTCTTATTCGGAATATATCGATCTCTTTAACTCAAGTGCATTGACTCACTTTTCCACCAGACAACAAATACTCAATTAACGGCGCTTTAGTAGATACGCTTTTGCCTCTAACATTATTAGTTTGGAAAACTTATAGATTGGATGCATAGTAATGTGAAAAATAAAAAAATAACTAAATGAAGTCATTCTCTATTGATTTGAAAAACGCAGTTCTAGAAAGGGCTAAGAATAGCGATTCAAGTCGAAAAATCGAACATTTTCATAAAAGTGACTAGCATAATTACTAATTACAAAAATTCTAATTCAGATCAAAGTTTTCAAAGAAAACGTGGAAGACCGAATAAAATTACTGACACTGAAGTCAGTGCCCTTGAACGTTCATAAATTTCAGGCAAAAAAACAATAGGACGAAAAAGGCAGTTTCTGCCCGTTTTGTCGATGGCAGCAGATGGACTCTTAAAAGTGTTGGATACAAAGCTTCTATAAAGAAGAAAACACGAAAAATCGAGAAAATCTTTTTTTGAAAAATACAAGCCTTAGACAGTACCAGATTTGTTTAAATGTTTTTTCTAATACATATGACTTTTTCCGTTTATATTGTAGGTCATATGGTCAGATGAAACCAAACTGAAATAGATGTCAATCGGATGGGAGGGTTTGGTATTGGTCCAACCCATCAACCACACCAAATCCTGCTCATACATATGTATATTTCAAACAACTAAGCACGGAGGCGGTTCTGTAATGGTATGGGGATGTATAAACCCAGAAAAGTACTAATGAGCTGTCAAAGCGGGTTCAGGCTGAATGGAACAAAATTCCTGTAGATTATTGGGCTAAACTTTATCAATCTATGCCAAATAGGATTGATCAGCAGAAGAAAGCAAAAGGATATTGAATTAATTATTATATTTAGATGAGCAAAACCTTGGAGCAAAAGTGTGTCAATCGTCTGAATTAGAAATTATTTTGGTTTCATACACAGTCCGGTTCACTTATCTAAAGGCACTAAAAATTCCATATTCAGCAGCCTGTATCTTTTGCAATTTGTAACCGATTGCAGAATTTTAAAATGGAAATGGAAGTTAGACATCCTGAGACATAAAAAAAATCATGACAATAGTGGTTTCTTAACTAAAGAACACTTTTGATCATTTATAAAAAAAAGTCCAAAAATGTGCTATTTTTTTTGGTTCACTTGAATAAAGGCACTTTAACTAATTCTGATACAAAACAGTTTTTCCTGTTTTTTAAATTTGTTTTACTTTATTTAAGAACTATTAGTAATGGGTACAACCCCCTTTGTTTTTAATAACTTCAAATATACGGGTTTTCATTGAGAGATAAAGAGAATTTATGTAATCCAACGGATTTTGATTCCAAGCATCCTTAATGGCCTGAATTAGTGACTGCTTATAATCAAATTGTCATTTCAAACATTTTCGATAATGTTTAGATCTGGCGAATAGTGTGGCCAGTCAAAAATATTAAAATTTTGGCTTGCAATGAACTCCTTTACTACTCTGGCATTGTATATAGGGGCATTATCCTGTTGCAATATCCAAGATATGGGACCAAATAGTTCACTGAACTTCGGAAAAGCCGATTCCAATAACGTTTTATATCTTGCACCAGTCATTGTTGCACTTTGAAATTCAAGATCGATGGTGCCATAGTACGTAATAGCACCACACACCATAACGCCGCCATCTTGGCTGTGATGTCGGTTCAAAAAACGATTTTCTTTGCGCAGATCATGGAAATAATAGTTGCAGCCATCAGGCCCATCCAAATTAAACTTCTTCTCATCCGTAAATATAACGGTTCTCCAGTCATTTACATGACCTCTTGGCTGCACATCCCATACCATGTAGTCTCTTGCACGAGGAGCATTAAGTGGCTGCTTTTTTTGTAATTGCAGGTATTTAAGATACTCACAGCTCTTAATTACTCTGCGTACTGATGACTTGCTCACTTCCACTCCAGCTTGAGCTTTTACTTTTCCCAAGGATAAGGCAGAATTTTTTCTTTTCTCGTACATAGATAAAGACAATGAAACACTTCCTTTAAAATTTTTTCCATACCCCTCGGGGTCCTTGATGTAATTATCGACAATTTTTCCAAGTTTTTTAGCTACTCCGCGGTTAAAATATCCGCGTTTTTACAAATAGATTTAAAATTTGTTGTTTTGCCATTTTGACTCGTAAAATGATTAAGATGTAATAAATTGTTATAAACAAACGCTACCTACAAAAAATCATCGCTTACTTTAAAAATAATAAAGTGCCTTTATTCAAGTGAACCAACAAAATAGTTTCGGCTCACAGTTCCTACACAGGGGCTTCGGCTCACTGTTCCTACACAGGGGTTTCGGCTCACTGTTCGTACACAGGAGTTTCGGCTCAGTGTCCCTACACAGGGGCTTCGGCTCACTGTTCCTACACAGGGGCTTCGGCTAACTGTTCCTACACAGGGGCTTCGGCTCACTGTTCTTACACAGGGGCTTCGGCTCACTGTTCCTATGTAAACCAGTCGATGATAACTGATACCGAACCGTTCTAACCGAAGATGTAAAGCATATACCGATCCAGCATATCCGATACCGATCACCTTAGAATCTACCAGTCCGCAACCTGCCCCAGACGATTTCTCAAGCCAATGCTGGTATTCCCGGAAGGGTGTTGTCAAGCCGAGACAAGTGCCACCTGAAGATTGTTGTCAAGCCAAAACAAGTACCCCCAGAAGAGTATTGTCAACCAAGACTAGTGTTCTCAAGCTAAGAGGAGTGTTCTCACCGAGTGAAGCAGTTGATGTTATTCCTGTAAATCAAATTACTTTGTAAATTAAATATCAATAAAGAATCTGAATTCGAACCCCCCAGAAAGGGTAAACTATTCGGTTCTTATTTCGACAGGTTTGGTGGATCCTAACGAAAGACTCTGGACATGGCTGAGCTTCAGCCTAGACAAAACCATGTTACAACTCTTGTAAGTTCTCTGTCATCGAACTGTCAAAATAATCTCTCTCTTGCTCTCTCGTTACTGGCTTATTGGTGTAAACAGACAACATCCAGTAACAATTTGTAAAAATTATTACAAATTATCAGTACGCAGACAGACCTATTAACAATTGCCAAATAATTGAATGAGCATGGATAAGAGATAGATAAATCAGTACCCTGCACACAAACTACCAGAAATCTACCGTGGTATATATCTGGTATTCTACCAGGAAGTCTTATTTGAAAAATACACATGCTCGTGACAATTCTACCCAATTAAAATTTTGTACATGTGAAGACAATTGTTTTCACGCATACTAGATTCCATGCACTAGGAAGAGTTTCTGGTAGATCTTCCAAATATTGTGCCAGAAATGCGGTTAGCATGTGTCAGTAGCGAAGAAAAGTTGTTTTAATGTGTTGGTGCTTTCGCATACTTTTTGGTAGACGTGGTTTGCAGGGTAGTTTAGTCGTTTAGTCCTCACATCTAACTTCTCCTTAATACTCTCAATATCAATAAAACAGATTTGCCGTTGATGTAGACACAAAAATTATTCTTTATACTTACAGAATACTTACTCTGAGAAAATACTAAAAATAGTACCAAAGCGGGACTTTCCAGCATTCAAATGTTCCACAAAAATGATGCGCAGAAAATTCCAGTAGTGGTTGTTGACGATACGAAATGGGTATTTCCAACTTGTACTAGTCCTTTAGGTCCGTCTTCAAAGCAAAATGTTGATAGCCACCTAGTAATCACAGGCAAATGTTCCTCATATCTCTGTGAACGGCATGAAAAAATACGAAGGACCGCGTCCGTACGTTTTTGACATTGCAAAAAACCATTCGCACCACATGAAATTACTTTTATCCAAAACTGATTTTTTCAGTTTTACTTTTTTGTGGTTTTAAAATTTAATACATTTTTTTTGTTTTAAATCCTTCATGTGGTGGTTCTTCGTTAAGTTTGGTACGCTGATTACGAATCTGTCGCTCGATCACTAACTGGTCATTTAGTTATCGAGATATGGCGATTTTAAACCCGGTCTGAGTCTTATTTATTTGGATTTTTAAAAATTAAGAATTTTTTTCCCGTTTTAAATTTTTCAATTGGCAGTTATAGATTATTTTCTTATTATGAATTTGTTGTTCGATCAAATATTAGTCATTTATATTCCGAGATATATGCAAGTCACCATTCCGGGAAGGCAAGAATATGAAGAACTACGCATTTACTTTTTTCAAATTCTAAAAAACCTTCCTCACCGAATGCATTTACTGATACTCAAAATCGACTTTTTTCTATTACAAACGAATTTACAAACTTAAAATGTAATATATTTTAAGATGAAAAAATCTAATATAAAAATTTGTCAATCTATAATCTGCTTGAGAGTCCCATTTGGGAACAGTGCATATAATATTCCAATCATGCACTATTTGTTTATTTGTAGCTTAAGTATATTAAAGATTAATAAATAAACGACTCTATAAAAAAACAACTTGTATACTGAAGAGTGTATAGAAATAGTTTCTCTAATTTACAGGCAGACAAATAATTTGGTTGAAAAAAAGTATATACATAATGGTAAATTCAACAAGTTACGTCCTGATATATTAAAAATGTTACCTAGTGACAAATGCAATGATACATGAAACAATTTTCGGTGAATTGTTTTACATTTTACTAACTAGATGTCTATAATTCTGTGCTACATTATCCGTATCTGCTTTAAAGTTTATTCTCTTCGCTATTGGAGTCCTTATTATCTTTAACATTTCTAACATAAATCGACGTTTATAATTATTTTCCCTATTCAAAACTGACGTATCTTGAAAGATTGGAAAATGATTTAAGTTTGCACAGTGTGATGATAATGTTCTTTTTTGTGTTGAGATGTGTCTATATTTTTGATCTGACTTGTGTCCTCCAATTCTAGTCTTAAGCGACAATAGACCACACAAACTATTTGCGCAAAGTCACACGCATTTAGCACACACACCGCGCAAATATTTGTGCAAAGTTCATTCGAAGTAAGTGCTCGGCGACTGAAGTAATCGAAGAAAATGGATGAAAACGCAGCTATGTATTGCCGTCGTTTTGGCAGTGGCAGTAAAAAAGAAGCGCGGAAATGAAAAAGTAAAACGTAAACGCTTGTGGGCAAAGCGTGGCTACGGAAACGTCCAATTTTTAACCATGATCATCTTTTGGATGAATTGGGAAATACATCGCCAAATGATTTTAGGAACTTCTTCGGATGGATGAGCAAAAGTAAAGCGTGTTTCGCTATCGGCAGTCATCGGACTGTGCTGCGAGTTTGGCGTCGACGCACGGCTTCGTCTCAAAATTATGGTGTCTAGGTGGAGATTCCCCAATTGACCCTCGAACAGAATGTCGTTACTAAAACGACCCGCATACAGTTGCTGCTCTGGGATAATTTTCCGCAATTTTGCTGCGTACACCTCACCCATCTTTGCTTGGTCGCCATGCGGTTTAAGCAGCTTTTGGGCCACAATATCAAGCAGAGTGTCGCAAGAATCTGATGGCTTCTTCTTCTTAGAAACTCTTTTGCTCTGCAATGAAATAAAATATAAAATGTTTGTATGTAGTTTATCCTAATTTAAATTAAGTTAAAATTATTTATTTTATAAAGTAAAACTGAAATCTGTACTAAATACATATTTTTTTAATCCCTCAGCTTCCTACAACGCCAGCAGATTGGGAATACATGGAATTTTCCACATTGTATAGGAGCAATTGATGGAAAACACGTCGCCATTAAAAAATCGCCAAACTCTTGTTCGACTTTTTACAATTATAAAAAGTTTTTTAGCATCGTTCTGTTGGGTGTTGTGAATGCCAACTATGAATTTTTTTTTTTTTTTTTTTTTGTTTATTTATTTATTAGATTCATTTCATTTAATGGCTTTGTAGAGGCAAACTGGCAACTATTGATTCTCACAAATAACAATATTTATACTCATTCATATGTACAGAGAAGAAATGAATAATAAAAGAATAATAAATATAATAATCTTAATCTTGTATTAGTTATTTATGATAAATCTTCAATATTCTGTAGTAAGTGCATTTTCAATTGCTGTTTAAAGGATGATACAGTTAAAATATTTTTCAAAGCTTCAGGTAAGATATTATATTCACTTGGTCCAACGAAACCAATACATTGTTTTGTAACTTCCAATCGGCATCTTTTTACCACTAAGTTGTTGGCTTGTCTTGTGTTTCTACCACTGCGTTCTATATTGCGCCTGAACTGTATAAGTCTTCCAGGAAATTCTCTCAGTGACTGAAAAACATAAAGTAGAAGTTGTTGCTTATATATTCCTCGTACTGGTAAGATATTCACAGCTTTGTCCATATACAATTGAACTGTATGATACCGAAGGGGAAGATTGAAGACTAATTTTAAAGCCTTATTTTGTGCAACCTGCAACTGTTTAAGAGAGCTTGATTCTCTGCTGCCATATATCATAGGTATATACGTTAGTCTTGAATGTATAAGTGAGTTATATATAAGTATTTTCGTACTAGTGCTCAACTTATTTCGAAATTTGTATAGCAGTCCCGTAGCAGAAGATATTTTGGCATTCATCTTAGCAATATGAAGATCCCATACAAGGTTCTGGTTTAACGTTACTCCGAGATATGTAACATTCTCCGATTCGGATATTAGTGTTCCTTCAACGTTTACACTGGTCACATTATCATTACACGTAGACGTCGTTCTGAACTTAATAAACTGCGTTTTATGTGAGTTAAGGACCAATTTGTTAATTCGTGCAAATTCACTTAAAATGGCTGCGTCGTACTCGATATGTGCTTTAAGAACGGTTTCGTGTCTGTATTTGTAGAAAATACATATGTCATCTGCAAACATAAATAGTTTACCATTAAATGGTATGTTCATAAGATCATTTATATATACTTTAAAAAGCAATGGTCCAAGAACACTTCCTTGGGGTACTCCATAGTTAACAGGCAATATGTTACTTTTAGAATGTTGAACTTGGACATACTGAGCTCTGCTACGCAAAAAATCTGCAAACAATTCAAGAGTATTTTCGGATAATCCAATACATTTTAGTTTCTTTAACAGTATTCGGTGATCCACTAAGTCAAATGCCTTAGAAAAATCAAAGAAAACACCTCCTACACCTTTATACCCGTCATCGATACCACCACATACGTAATCCATAACATTAACAACAGCTTCTAATGTTCCTGATCCTTTTTTGAATCCGAATTGAAAATCATAAAAAATATGTTCCTCGTGCAGGTAGTTAGACAATTGTTCGAACATTAGTTTTTCAAAAATTTTATCAATAACGGATAATACTGCAATAGGTCTGAAAGATGTTATGTTTTTAGCATTAGGTGACTTTGGAATGGGTATAATTTTGTGTACTTTCAAAACGTCAGGGTACTTGCTAGTACTTATCATGTTGTTAAATTGTGGCGGCGCCGTAACGCCGGCAAGGCATAGCAATCACAACAACCACTTTGACGATCGATACCCAATTGATTGCCCCAACTCATCTGTGGCAATTTTACCATCTCTGACATAAACAAACGTCATTGTGAAATAAATTTTTAATTTGTGGTGTACATACATGATAGTAAAAAAACAGTTTTGGAGAAAATCGCAGGGAATTTCGCACACCATCGCAACTTTAAGTCACGCCATAAGTTCTAACGGGACCAGAGTTGATTTCTGGCCCGTCATGCTAAAATTTTCGGCGTCATCGGCCATTTCAAATTTACCAGCGGTTGGAGATAGTTCAATATCCCGGAGTAAGTGATTCCAGAGTCTTATATTGTGCACACATCGTCATAAAGAAAGTAAGTGATAAAACCTTCACAAAACCAGAAAAGTCCGGTAAGCAAATTGGAGAAATTGCGTGAAAATACATCCAGCAGTTCACCAAATCACCAGGAGAAAAAGGGTAAGTGTTTGGGACGAGCAGGCGTCGGCAAGGTAGCTGATAAGTTCTCTTTCCCTTGACAGAAGGTATCCTCTTCGTGGGAGCCGTCTCGGAGGCGTTCCCCGAGAAAGCTCGATCAGAGACCAAAACACCAGGGAGTTTCAGCCAAAACAGCAGCCGACCATACCATCAGCTCCAGCAGCACACACCATATCAACAACACCATCAGTTGTATTCGGTCGTCCATCACCACTCACATCAACACCACCACTCCTCATCTAGGACCTAGCTAGTGCAGTTGTCATCCTCATCAAAACACCCAAAATCATCTGAGTAGGCAGTGTTCACTTCAACAAAAACACAGACACAGGTCATCAGAATCAGGGTACATCCGTCATCAATCATTTAAATCATCCAAAAACCCTTGACCATTCAAATCTAAAGCCTACAATCAACTGATCTAGCGGTAAGTCGTCTTTTCTATTTTCTCATTATCCTGAAGACGAGGCACGGCCGAGTGAATTAGGCCAAAGGTGGCCATTATGGCCCCATAAATCATCATTCAGAAAATACCCTATATACCCTATAAGCGGTTGAAACATCTCGGCGGTCTACATAGATAAGCAAAAGATTCCATGTAATTCGCCGCCAAAAGAAAATGTTCATTCCCACAGTGCCGAATGTAATAGAATGTTGAATAATTTATGAAAACAGAAGAAACCAAGTGTTAGTGATAAGTAGAATATAAGGCCAAAAAGAGTTTTGAGTGCGCCCAAAAGTGTATCGGTAAGCAGATAAAAGGGTCTAGAAGCCCTTGGTGAAGAGTGCTCTTTTTTCTAACGATTCAGAGTTTCGTAAAATGACCCTTTAAGGGCCAACCTCGGCCACTTAGGCGAGTGTTAATGTCGGTACCGAAAACTTTTCGGACGGACATTTCAGTAGTGTAAAAATTTAAAGTTCTGGTCGTGTTAATAAAGGAATCAGTTGATAATGATTAAGTTATTAACGCCAGTAGCGAATAATTAGCGAATTGCAATTAAGGCATTAAAAAGCCACTTAATTGCCATTCTTTTGGGCCCTCAAAGACACGGCAGATAGAATAATTTCTACTAACCCCTAATGAAATAAGCAAAATATCATTGTTACAAGATAAGAATTAAATGTGAATTTATATGGAATCCTGTTTTAAGATAGAGATCTCCGAAATATACCCACGTAAGGGTAGCGCTTCGCCCTAGGGGCATTTTAAGTTTTAAGACCAGTAGGCAACGGTAGTAAATGAATTGGAAAAAGTTGTCTACCACGTATTGAAAAAATAATAATAAAATTGAACCATGAGTGATTATAACGTAACGAAAAGAAATTGGTCTGAATAAAATATGTCGGCTCAAAACTAAAAGTAAGCAAGTGGGGATAAGGGAGTAAGGCTCCCCAGGTATACTTCTATTTTTGGGACTCTGGAGAAGTAACAGAGTCATGGCGAGACCACAGGGGTTTCGAGAGGGCGGGTTCCAGCTGATACCGTCATCCATCAGCTGAATGTACATGGTTAAAGTAAGTGTCCCTGTCATTGCGACCAGTTTTCTCAAACAAAAACAAAACAAAACATCTTATATTTTCTTTTTCTATTATTAACATCTTTATTTCAGATTGTCATAAAGTCATTATTAGTTTGTGTTTTTTTTCTATTATTACGAAAACTAACTTCGGGCTCCGTCATTTTAAATTTTATGTCGATAACTCGTGTGTGTAAATTTTCAAGACTCAGTATGTGTTTTTTAATGATCAGTGGCAGGCTGTAGTTGTGTTGATGAGTGAAAAGAACCCCCCCCGTCCGGCGAGTTCCAAGCCCGGCATACGCATGGCATACTGAGCAACTCGCTCGATCAGCACGCAAACTCTTAAAATTTTTGAATCAAAACTTGCAGCAACTGCCAAACTAGCATCGTGGTGCTCAACGTTGGGACCCCCGAGGGTTTATGTGATAAACATAAGGGAGTCACACCAACGTTGTCACTAAGTATGTTAGAGATTCTGACATAATGGCGCCCAACGTTGGGCCCGAAGTTAGTTTTGTAATCCGGTACCGTGTAGTTTAAAGTCTTTCGTTGTTTCCTACGCTTAACGTAAGTCCCGTTTGGGAGTTTGTTTTCTCGGACGCGTTGCGACGGATAGGCGGCGGAGCAGTGAATTGCTTTTGAATACTTATGTGTAGTTTCGTTACTTGTGATGGCTTGTTCTGGCATTTTGCCAGGAACAATTGCTCCAAGTGAAGTGCTAACTTGAGTTTTGCCAGCCATATTTAAAATTAACGATAAAGTCAGTTTCTTTAAATGTTTTGTTAATTTTGTATTTAGTCAATGTGTAAGTCCCGGCGAGATTCTCAGGATCTAACCGCGTTGCGACATATTGCCGAATATACAATTAACAAGATCATCGGTTACATTCACGATATTTTCTCGCCAGTTTATTAAGTGAAGCGCAAGTCCCGGCGAGATTCTCAGGATCTAACCGCGTTGCGGCGATTTATTTAATATTCCAGCGGGGAAGTTGGTGTGTTTTTTTTTCGATTTATTATACCATAGTTTTAGGTGGCTACGAGTATTTATTCGGCTGAATACGAAGGAAGTATTCAGGGAAGTTTGAGAAAGTGAGTCACGTATGACGGCTTTAGTTCTCATACGTTTGCCCTTTCTCTGGCTTTCAGACAACCTCCATTATACAAGTTTTGTTTTTATATTAGGTTTTGTTTTGGGAAAGTGTTTGTGATGTACTTCAACCATGATTACCTGGGTAACCTTACTCGCGTATTCCCCAACTTGCTTTGAATCTTACGTAAAGATTTAATATTTTGTAGACTTTTTAGTTATTTTGAAGTCTTAATTAAAATTTTTTTTTGCGTTGATTTTTTCGGTCTTTAGTTTATGATTTGGTTTATGATTTTGATTTTGATTTAGTAGTGATTTTTGATTTTTGGGTGTTTGATCCCGCATTTTTGATTTTGGGTGTTTGATCCCGCATTGCAGTGATTTTTGATTTTTGGGTGTTTGATCCCGCATTGTAGTGATTTTTGATTTTTGGGTGTTTGATCCCGCATTATTTTTGATTTTGGGTGTTTGATCCCGCATTAGTTTGAGTTTTTATTATATTTTTTTGGTTATAGTAAAGTTTTTTTAGTTTGATTCTGTTCTTGTAGATTATTAGTGGTAGGATTTTTGGCAATTTAGGTTGCTTATCATTTTATATTACCTTTTTGATTTCTATTATATCTTTTTGATACCAATATAAATTTTTACCATTTGGTTTTCAGCACATTTTTAGTATTACCATATTTTTTCCCTTGAATTTATATTTTTTCTTTACAGGTGATAGGGTAAATTTAGTATCTATAAATTAGTTTTAGTTTTTGAATTTTCTAACATCGGCACCAGTCGATGCGCGAACCACCTTCAACGACTAATTGGGTTTCCGAATTAACAACATTTATATTTCACCTCGTGTTCCCAGTGGGAAACTTGGTCTTGTCGCGATTTGTTTTAGCAAATCTTCGATTGGTTTCGTTTTCCTTTCTTCTTTTATTGGTTCTTTTTTTGATTTTTGTTTTGGTTCATTTGAGGCAAGATGCCCATCCACCATTCTCCACTTGACGGAGCTACAGATGTGACCGATTTGGCACAGGTAGATGCTTCCGGCGGAGATGTGACCCAGGCAGCTAATGCAGCCACAACAAGTAGAACGCAGACAACGATTCCAGTTGCTGGATCAGCGTCAACCGCTTCAGCACCACCGGTGGTGTCTAGTGGGACTCTACATCCTGGAGGTTTCAGTGTATCCAGGAGGGGAGATGGATCAGTCGCCCAGACGCAATCCATTGACTCGCCGAGTTATAGCGTTTTGACCGCTTACAACGCTCGGACTGCACCTATGTTAGGGGCAGAGGGACCCAACAGCCAAGGTTCTGAAGAGGCGCGCATTACCAATGAGGACGCTTTAGTGAGAAGGATTCTACCAGTTATCTTGGAAGCGACCCGGCAGACATTAGCGATTAATAGCAGAACATATCCCGCCACTAGGATGCCACCTTTGACAGCAGCTCCAGTGGCTTATCAGACAACACCTCGGGAAGAGACATCTTACCTACAACCAGAAATAGCGGAATTTGCAGTGCAGCCACCAAGTATGATGCCCGGAAGAATGCCAGCCCAGAATAGTAGAGGGATACAGGACGATTTCACCCGATCAGGATACGTGAGGCCACAAGACCAGTCAGGCCGACATGGCGAAGTTCCAGCGGATTTTGGACAACAAGGAGTTGAGCCATCAGGGCCTAGCGATCATTTTTGGCCTCAATACGATTCCACGCCTCCGATAGGACATTTTGATCCCAGGACAGGCGAGGAGATGAGACCGTCTGCAGCATTGCGAGATGCGCAGCAAACCTCCAGTTGGGAAGAACGACAGGAGTATGGAGGGCAGAGGTATCGAAGACCAGATTTGGAGAAATGGGGTATTAAATTTGATGGTACCGCGAAGACGATAAACGTACAGGAGTTCTTGTACCGCGTAAATATATCGAGACGCGACTTTAATTGTTCGGAGATTGATTTATTGAAAGGGCTACCATCCTTAATGGAGGGTCCGGCTCTGGAATTTTTCTGGAATCTTCGGAAGTTGTCACCGACACTGAGCTGGAGAGAAGTGCAAGCGGCTATATTGGCGCACTTCCAGAGATATGACAACGAATTCCAGCTGCAAGTGCAGATTTTGAACAGGAGACAACAGGCCAACGAAACTTTCGAAGAATTCTACAATGTCATTATGCGGCTGAAGAACCAGCAAAGCAAGCCGTATCAGGAATCCCAGCTTGTGGAAATAATGAAAGGAAACCTGAAGGCACCAGTAGCGCAGCTTTTGTTCCCGATTAAGGTGCACACGCTGTATGACCTCAACCGTGAAGTTCGCCGAGCAGAGACGTTGTTAGCGATGCAGAGACAGACGATGCCGTCCCGTCAGAATTATTCGGCAAGAGTACACGAAGTAGTGTTGGAAAATAATCCAGCCGACTCTGACTTAGCTGCGGAGGTTGAAGCACTGGGAATTTCTGGAAAGCTGTTGTGTTGGAATTGTCGAGCGGTTGGTCACTCGTTTAGAGATTGCCCATCGACAAATAGACGAATATTTTGTTACAAGTGTGGTAAAGAAGACACGGTAACACCGAAGTGCCCTAGATGCCAGGGAAACGCAGCAAAGTACCCACCTCAGACCGGGGAGGTGCGGACAGCGGAACTTTAAGCCCAGTCACCAATAAACCGAACATTGACAACCCAGCTACCACCAAGTTAGAAGACATAAATGCTTCTAATTCTGAACCTAATTTGACCAAACGGAACAGTACACAACTGGCCATAACGACCGAGCTTCCAGAGAAGAGTACGAATAGTTTGAAGAATAGAACAACGAAGGATACTGCAGCCTTGGAGAATGAAAATATAACCAGAATTCTACAGAATGAAGATCGAGTTGATGCAGAAGTAAAAATACCAGTAGTGAAGGATTTGAGACCATACCATCTACGCTTGGCGAAATATCGCGAGGCGCGAGCAAGAATCTTTGGAGTGTCTGACCGAATCGAGCGAGCGAGGATAAGATATAACAATCGCAGGCTCATACGCAGAGAGATTGCTGCGACAACGCTTTTCGAGGGCGCAGACAACAGATTCTACGCTAAAGTTGTGATAGGAGGCTTTGAAGTTGAAGGACTTGTGGACAGCGGAGCATCAGTCACTTGCTTAGGCAAGGGATGCCAAGAGCTGGTGGAGCGAGCAGGACTTCAAGTTCATCGATTTGGTTCATCGGTTAAAACGGCCGATGGTAGCGCACATCGCATTCTCGGTAGAATTCGGGTGCGAATAAATTATAACAACAAGTCTGAGGAGATGAATTTCTACTTGGTACCTACCTTAGAGCGAGCCTTGTACCTAGGGGTGGATTTTATGAGAACTTTCCGGTTGCTGACAAGCATTGAGAGTCTTTCCACTCACGGGGTAGAGCTGGCGGAGGAGGACCAGGCCTCAGAGGCGGTTAAGACCCATGTCTTGTCGCCACAACATCAGGAAGTTCTCAATTCGGTAGTCCGAAAGTTTCCCTGCTATACCAGGAAGGGTCTCGGAAGGACACAGCTTGAGATGCATTCCATCGATACGAGAGATGCCGTCCCCGTTAAGGACCGGTACTATCCAGTCTCACCAGCGATTCAAACACTTTTATACGCAGAGGTGGATCGCATGTTGGACTTGGGAGTCATTGAGCCCAGTGAGAGTCCTTGGAGTCATCCGGTGACACTAGTTCGCAAAGGGCCTAAGAACAGGCTTTGCTTAGATGCACGTAAGCTCAATGCTCTCACCGTAAAAGATGCGTATCCACTTCCGCATATAGGAGGATTGTTGAGTCGACTTGGAGACACGTACTACATATCGAGTGTCGATTTGAAAGACGCATTTTGGCAGATCCCTTTGGATCCGGCCAGCAGAGAAAAGACCGCATTTACGGTACCAGGAAGGCCACTTTACCATTTTAAAGTAATGCCCTTCGGGCTATGCAATGCAGCCCAAAGGCTTTGCAGACTTATGGACAAAGTGATTCCTGCTGCGATCCGTGATCGCGTGTTTGTGTATTTGGACGACTTGTTGGTAGTATCACCGGATTTCCACACCCATATGGAGTTGTTACAGCAAGTGGCACGTTGCCTGGCTGACGCAGGACTTACCATCAATGTCCAAAAATCGAAGTTTTGTTTTAAGGAGTTACGGTACTTAGGCTATCTCGTGGGAGGCGGCCAAGTTAAACCTGACCCAGCTAAGGTGGAGGCTATAGTGAATTATAGATTTCCAAAAACATTGAAGCAAGTGAGAAGCTTCCTAGGCGCCACGGGTTGGTACCGGAAATTTATTTCGGACTACGCCACCATCGCGGCTCCGATTTCTGATACTCTTAAAAAGAGTAAAGCTTTCTTTTTCTCTGAAGAGGCTAAGTCTGCCTTTGAGGAGTTGAAAAGGGCCTTAGTAACTAGTCCAGTACTAGTTCACCCAGACTTCGCAAGAAGATTTTTTATCCAGTGTGATGCTTCCGATCTCGGAGTAGGAGCAGTGCTCTTCCAGCGAGACGGAAAAGATGAGGAACACCCTATTGCGTATTTCTCGCATAAGCTCACATCGGCTCAGAGGAATTACACTGTCACCGAACGTGAATGTTTGGCGGTAGTGTTGGCGATTAAAAAGTTTCGACCGTTTGTTGAACTCATGTCATTTACGGTGATTACCGACCACAGTAGCCTTAAGTGGCTGATGTCTCACAGAGATTTGAGCGGACGTTTGGCTCGATGGAGTCTTCATCTCCAATCTTTCGATTTCATTATCGAACACCGAAAGGGGAAGTTGAACATCGTCCCAGATACATTATCAAGGTACGAGATGGAAGAGATAGCGGCGGATGTGTTGAAGCTGATAGACCTGGAAGATGAGGCTTTCAAGAGTCCAGGATATAAGGAATTAATCGAGACGATAGAGGCGAATGCAAACCGGTTGCCAGATTTAAGAATTGTTGACGGCTTTGTATACAAAAGGACGATGCCGTATGATGGAGTAACACTACACGAAGATTTCGCGTGGAAGATTTGGGTGCCAGCGGAATTGACGCACGGTATTATCCAGAAGGCGCACGGATTTTACAAGACTTTGAGAAGGATAAAAGAATATTTCTTCTGGCCTGGCATGGGAACGCAGGTGAAGAGTTTCGTGGACGCATGTCAGATATGCCGCGAGTCCAAAGCAGCCAATACTACTTTGCGACCGGCAATGGGCAAAGAAGTAGTGGTTCAGCGTCCGTTCGAACGCGTTTACGTGGACTTTTTAGGACCATACCCGCGCTCAAAGAACGGAAATTGTTACATTTTCATAGTCCTGGACCACCTTACGAAATTCGTACTTCTTAAGGCGATGCCAAAGGCGAGTAGTAAGAGCGTGGTACGATTCATGATTGGCGAAGTCTGCCACAAATTTGGCGTCCCCGAGACCATTGTCTCAGACAATGGAAAACAATTCGTCAGTGGTGAATTCAATGATTTCATCACAAATTTCGGCATTAAACATTTCCGGACCGCTGTTTACTCTCCACAGGCCAACGCCTCTGAGAGAGTGAATCAGTCCGTTTTGTCAGCCATAAGATCATACATGAAAGAAGACCACCGTGAGTGGGATAGACACTTGTCGTCCATTGAGTGTTCATTAAGGTCAGCCGTTCACAGCGCGATCGCGGTGACACCATATTTTGCGCTCTTCGGAGTAAACATGATCACTCACGGAAGCACGTATGAACTGGCGAGAAGGTTGAAGAATTTGACCGAAATGGGCAATGAACAGGTGCCCAAAACAGTGGCCCATGATTTAATTCGATCCAAAATCCAGACGAGTCTTCATAAAGCTTATGAGAGAAACGAACGGACCTACAATACCAGATGCCGGCAAGTGAAGTATATTCCAGGCCAAGAAGTGTTTCGACGGAATTTCGCTCAAAGTAGCTTTAAGGACAATTTTAATGCCAAGTTGGCTCCAAAGTTTCTGAAGTGTCGAATTCTCAAACCTATAGGTAATAGCCTATACGAACTCGAAGACCTGAAGGGCAAAAGGTTAGGCGTTTTCCATGCGAAGGATATTAAACAATAATCCTATTTCCGTTTTTTGATCACATCGATCTCAGGACGTGGGTTCGCGTTGCCAGTAAACCGAACAGTGTCTAATTCATTTAAAACCTCATAAGAATTTTGGGCCGAGGGAAAAACTTTGATCCTGTAGAAATAATTTGGAACCTAATTAACGTCGGTGGTGGTACATTAAGGTAAACCTGAGATGTCCTCCCTACTCAGTAGTGTGAGGGGTTGGCAAGAGTTGCCGACGAAAAGTCCCCAAGTAGACTAGGTTTCCATATATAGTGTCCTGTACGGAGATAAAACGAACACCCTCAAAAAGTTTTTTAAATTCTTTATCTTTCCAGCTAGTACAATACACCTAACAACATCTACAAGCCCCGTTCAGCAAGACCCCATTCGTTAGCAATAAATAGTTAGATAGGCAGTTCACGATGGCAAGTGGTGTGGAGTGCAGTGTGTGTCTATCAATCTTCGCACCGTCAGATGATGCTGTATGTGTTACGAATTGTGGCCATCTGATGCATCGCGCATGCCACCATACCTGGCGCGATCAAGTGCGCACAGACTGTCCCGTGTGCCGACGAGCAGGCTACACGATTCAACCTGTCTATCCCGGGTTTAGTGTAGGCGAGCCTATCGCTGACGTAGGCGAGCTGGTTTCTTTACGAGCGGAGGTGCAGACTCATCAACAACAGCGAGCGGCAGATCAAGCGGAAATTCACCGGCAGCGGGTTCAATACGAAGAACTACAGGCGCAGTATGACATACATGTCATGACTCTTCGGCGGGAGCAGCAGTCCACTCACCAGCAAAATGTGGAGCTGCGCCAAGAGTTAAGTCAGCTGCGCGATCATCCGCTGGCCTACGGGCAGAAATGCAAGCAATGAGCTCCCAACATGAGCAGCGCAACAATGCATGGGCCCAGGATTTAGCTCTGTTGAGAGCCGAAATGCAGACCGTCCGGTCGGAGAACGAGGAGTTGCGCCGAAGGATGGACGGATACCTAGAGGTGGATATCCAGGCACAACAAGCACGTCGCCGGAACATTGTTTACGCCCGAGAGCAACAAGCCGCCCGTAACTCGTATGAGGAAAGCGTCAACCGGCGTAAAATTCTGGGATACGCCGATAACAAATTAACTATTAGACACCTCTCATCCCCGGCAATAGCAGACCCACGGCGAGCCGTGGAGGATATCTACGAACGTCTGCTATTAGAGTTCAAACCGGAAGAGGTCACGATCGTCAACACCTCTCCGATGGTCCTCTACCCGGAACAACACCAGATCACTTTGTCCTTCACAACACCAGGAGGCAAATTCGACGTGTTGAGCCGCTTCACCCGCCTGAAGGAAAGTGGCAGAGCGGCAGTGCAACAACTGGAAGCTAGAGACAGCGCCGTAGCAGTACGGCTACACAAGCAGCTAGGTCTACGCACCTTCGGTCGGCGGGGCATTCGAAACATGCGCCTGGTCAACGATCAGGTAATAGTTCAGCTATCGGGAGAGCCAGGTCCCCGAGAAATAAATGATGAACACGAGCTGGACGCGTTGCTTGACCATCTACCACACTCATCGCGCACAGTAACGCAGCCACCGAACTCCGGTGATTAAGCGTCATAACACGGAGAATGTATAACAGCCACGCGTCGAAGATCGATAGTCCGACGGAAATAGCAGTATGGGCATGAGCCTGAAAGGAAGGATATGCCAGAACCAAAACCAGCACCAAGGAAGTAAATGATAGGGTAAAGTCGATCAAGACTTTACTTCTGGATGCGTCGATAGCTAATCCTGCGAGTGATGCTGGCAGCCTGTACAGTAAGGCCCCTGAGTGACCAAACTCTAGTTTTAACTAGAGGGAGGTCCAGCAAGACTTTACTGTTGGACGAGCCAGGATTAACTTTCAGGAGCGGTGTCGATAACCTATGAGGTAAGGCCCCCGATCGATCGAGCCCTAGCATAAACTTTATGGAGCCAAGTTTTCCCTCCCATCCTTCGACTGGAGAGTCGTCAGGATGGTAGGCTTTGTGGCGGCGCCGTAACGCCGGCAAGGCATAGCAATCACAACAACCACTTTGACGATCGATACCCAATTGATTGCCCCAACTCATCTGTGGCAATTTTACCATCTCTGACATAAACAAACGTCATTGTGAAATAAATTTTTAATTTGTGGTGTACATACATGATAGTAAAAAAACAGTTTTGGAGAAAATCGCAGGGAATTTCGCACACCATCGCAACTTTAAGTCACGCCATAAGTTCTAACGGGACCAGAGTTGATTTCTGGCCCGTCATGCTAAAATTTTCGGCGTCATCGGCCATTTCAAATTTACCAGCGGTTGGAGATAGTTCAATATCCCGGAGTAAGTGATTCCAGAGTCTTATATTGTGCACACATCGTCATAAAGAAAGTAAGTGATAAAACCTTCACAAAACCAGAAAAGTCCGGTAAGCAAATTGGAGAAATTGCGTGAAAATACATCCAGCAGTTCACCAAATCACCAGGAGAAAAAGGGTAAGTGTTTGGGACGAGCAGGCGTCGGCAAGGTAGCTGATAAGTTCTCTTTCCCTTGACAGAAGGTATCCTCTTCGTGGGAGCCGTCTCGGAGGCGTTCCCCGAGAAAGCTCGATCAGAGACCAAAACACCAGGGAGTTTCAGCCAAAACAGCAGCCGACCATACCATCAGCTCCAGCAGCACACACCATATCAACAACACCATCAGTTGTATTCGGTCGTCCATCACCACTCACATCAACACCACCACTCCTCATCTAGGACCTAGCTAGTGCAGTTGTCATCCTCATCAAAACACCCAAAATCATCTGAGTAGGCAGTGTTCACTTCAACAAAAACACAGACACAGGTCATCAGAATCAGGGTACATCCGTCATCAATCATTTAAATCATCCAAAAACCCTTGACCATTCAAATCTAAAGCCTACAATCAACTGATCTAGCGGTAAGTCGTCTTTTCTATTTTCTCATTATCCTGAAGACGAGGCACGGCCGAGTGAATTAGGCCAAAGGTGGCCATTATGGCCCCATAAATCATCATTCAGAAAATAATCCTAAAAATTCCGTAAGAACCCTATAAGCGGTTGAAACATCTCGGCGGTCTACATAGATAAGCAAAAGATTCCATGTAATTCGCCGCCAAAAGAAAATGTTCATTCCCACAGTGCCGAATGTAATAGAATGTTGAATAATTTATGAAAACAGAAGAAACCAAGTGTTAGTGATAAGTAGAATATAAGGCCAAAAAGAGTTTTGAGTGCGCCCAAAAGTGTCTCGGTAAGCAGATAAAAGGGTCTAGAAGCCCTTGGTGAAGAGTGCTCTTTTTTCTAACGATTCAGAGTTTCGTAAAATGACCCTTTAAGGGCCAACCTCGGCCACTTAGGCGAGTGTTAATGTCGGTACCGAAAACTTTTCGGACGGACATTTCAGTAGTGTAAAAATTTAAAGTTCTGGTCGTGTTAATAAAGGAATCAGTTGATAATGATTAAGTTATTAACGCCAGTAGCGAATAATTAGCGAATTGCAATTAAGGCATTAAAAAGCCACTTAATTACCATTCTTTTGGGCCCTCAAAGACACGGCAGATAGAATAATTTCTACTAACCCCTAATGAAATAAGCAAAATATCATTGTTACAAGATAAGAATTAAATGTGAATTTATATGGAATCTTGTTTTAAGATTGAGATCTCCGAAATATACCCACGTATGGGTAGCGCTTCGCCCTAGGGGCATTTTAAGTTTTAAGACCAGTAGGCAACGGTAGTAAATGAATTGGAAAAAGTTGTCTACCACGTATTGAAAAAATAATAATAAAATTGAACCATGAGTGATTATAACGTAACGAAAAGAAATTGGTCTGAATAAAATATGTCGGCTCAAAACTAAAAGTAAGCAAGTGGGGATAAGGGAGTAAGGCTCCCCAGGTATACTTCTATTTTTGGGACTCTGGAGAAGTAACAGAGTCATGGCGAGACCACAGGGGTTTCGAGAGGGCGGGTTCCAGCTGATACCGTCATCCATCAGCTGAATGTACATGGTTAAAGTAAGTGTCCCTGTCATTGCGACCAGTTTTCTCAAACAAAAACAAAACAAAACATCTTATATTTTCTTTTTCTATTATTTACATCTTTATTTCAGATTGTCATAAAGTCATTATTAGTTTGTGTTTTTTTTCTATTATTACGAAAACTAACTTCGGGCTCCGTCATTTTAAATTTTATGTCGATAACTCGTGTGTGTAAATTTTCAAGACTCAGTATGTGTTTTTTAATGATCAGTGGCAGGCTGTAGTTGTGTTGATGAGTGAAAAGAACCCCCCCGTCCGGCGAGTTCCAAGCCCGGCATACGCATGGCATACTGAGCAACTCGCTCGATCAGCACGCAAACTCTTAAAATTTTTGAATCAAAACTTGCAGCAACTGCCAAACTAGCATCGTGGTGCTCAACGTTGGGACCCCCGAGGGTTTATGTGATAAACATAAGGGAGTCACACCAACGTTGTCACTAAGTATGTTAGAGATTCTGACAAAATATTATTTGTAATATTTCAGCTGTTGCGCTTACTCTAACCTGTAGCATTTTTGGAGTTATTCCATCATGACCTGGGGTTTTTTTAGAATCTAATGAACCAATAATTTGCTCTACGTCTGACCGCTCAATCTGGTGGAAACTAAAAACTTGTGATTTTTGTATTAATGTTTTAAACATGTTTATGTCATCAACATACTGTTCAAATCCATCTTTCAGATCTTCTACGGAAGTAATAAAATGTTCATTCAGTGCCACAGCTTTGTCGTGATCGTCCACCAAGATGGTATTATTTGCATCCACCACTTCTGTAATTCCTTCATTTTTGCGTCCAAGCTCAATGTTTAGAAACAACCATGTTTTCCTCACATGATTAAGACATAGGTTAAGATTGTATGTGTAATAATTTTCCATAAGCCTGAGTCCACAAATTTTTATTACAACACATATTCTTCTCAACGTTTCATGACTATAGGTTTGTTTCTTTCGCTTGCGTTTTAGAATTTTGTCTTTATATTTTATAATTGACAAAAGACGTTCATTCATCCATGGCGCGATATTTCTGCGGCTGTCTGTTATTTCAGTTGAGTAGGAACAAATGGTCGGATTTCAGATGGAGGTTTGTTTAGCAACACTACTCTTGGTAAGGCGTTTGTGGACAAAACTCTTAAATTGCCAGAACCAAAGGGTCTTCCTATGAGCGAAAAGGAGCTACCCTACGTGTTAGTTGCAGATGACGCATTCTCACTGACCGAAAATATGATGAAACTATTTTATCAAATTGGCCTAAGTCCGGAGAAAAGAATATTTAACTACCGGTTAAGCAGAGCTCGTAGAGTTGTGGAAAATGTGTTTGGCATTTTGGTTTCGACGTTCGGAGTTATGCAACGAGCGATTCAACTGTTACCAGAAAAAGCGAAAACCGCGGTTTTGGCCTGCTGTTATATACATAACTACTTATGAAGGCAATGCGGGGACACATATATTTCTGGCTTACTGGAAACGGAGAACCAATGCAACAGCATCATCGTCATCACTTGCAAATTCGCATTCTCGAAATGCAAAAAATAATAATACCAAACGAATAAGGGAACAATAGTGTCATTACTTTAATTATGAATATACTGTACCTTGGCAAAATAAATTTAAGAACTAATACTATGTTCACCGAAATTGTTTTAAAAATAAACATATCGCACTTGTTCAACTAAAGGGCGTCAACTCAAAATTTTCAATTTGTCACTTTTTGTTAAAAAACGATATATATTGATCAACTCTAACCACTGTAAATTTTTCCCATTCTTTTGACTACTCTTTCTTTAAAAAAACCGTTATGTCGCTCACCATGTCTTCCGAGCACTTACTTTTGTATCAACAAAACAGATATAATTTTTGGTAGTACTTACATGTTTCAGCAATTTTGATCGAAGTTTTTTCAACTAAAGGGAATTATTTCGAATTGTGGACTTATTCATTTTATAAAAGAACAAACAGGATAACAGTATTTTGAGTTGTCGTAGTGAAATGAACCAAGGTAAAATTATGATGAAATTTTTAAATATTTTATTACATCTTTTTCACGTAGCAACCTTGTTTTGATTAATATCACTGTACTTTTGGATTTTAATTTTTTCTATCTATATGACATAGTCTTTTAATTTAAAATCACTTAATTCACTTTTTTAACAACGAAAACACGCGTTTTTTGTTTAAAAGCTATAATTATGTTTTATAATTAATTAATAATGTTAAAATATTTTAGTTACAATTGTTTGGTATCATGACGTGTCCCAACGTAGAACGTTATGCGGATTTTCTTCGTGGAGAGGACAAAAGCAATACACAGAGCTATTCAAATGTCGATAGCGATGGTAGTAGTTCAGGTCTGTTCAGCGATGATTCTGAAGACGATTTTCATCCATCAGCAGTTACTGCGAGCAGTTCATCGGACACAGAAAAAGACATAGTCAGAATAAATAGAAAACGTTCCAGATGTAAAGCTCAAAATGAAACTCAAAAACAACAGAAAAAATTAAGGAACTCTGGACGTGCTTATGTTTCATTAGGGGCTTTGAAAAAAAATATAGAAGAAAAGTCTTTGCAACCCCCTTGTGGAATAAAGTGTCGTCTTCAATGTAGCAACAAAATTCTGGACTCCTCACGTGATCAAATTTTTAATAAATATTGGTCTACAGGCGATTAAGCCTACAAACCATATTAAGCCTAAATACAGGTATTCCAGTACTCAAGACCTTCGAGGATTAAATACCGCATTTTTCTTCGACATAAATTCAAAATCCATAAGAGTATGCAAGAAATTTTTTAAAGCAACGCTTGACATAAGTGACAAAGCCATGTCCACCGCTGTGAAAAAAAGAAATGAAGAAGGATTTACAGAAACCGACCTGAGAGTAAGACATAATAATCATCCCAAAGTGAGCCATGAAATTAAGAACAGTGTAAGGCAATTTATTATAAATATACCAAAAATTGAGTCCCATTACTTACGTGCCAAAACAACCCGCGAGTATATTGAAAGTGGGAAAAGTATTGGAGACGTATATAAGGACTACAAAGAGCACCGTATCTCAGAGAATTTAGTCCCTGCAAGTAGAATTATGTTCTACAGAATATTTAAAGAAGAGTTTAATATATCATTTTTTAAACCCAAAAAAGATCTATGTGATCTATGTGAATCTTTCATAAATGCGGATGATAATGTAAAAAAAGATTTAAACGAACCGTACACATTACATCAAGAAGAAAAGGAACTATGTCGAAAGGAAAAGGACCTGGACAAGAACAGATGCTATACAGCTGTATATGATCTTCAGGCAGTTCTTCAATTACCAAAAGAATTTTCTTCAAGCTTTTATTATAAAAGCAAAATAAACTGCTACAATTTTACTATTTCTGACCTTAAAGCAAAAAATGTGGATTGCTTTTTTTGGACTGAAGTAGAAGGAAAGCGTGGGTCTAATGAGATTGGCACATGTGTTCTTATGGATATTAAAAATCTTGCAGAAAAATCAGACAATGCTTCAGAGTTAGGTCTGATTTTTTATTCCGACAACTGCTGTGGGCAGCAAAAAAATAAATATTTGCTCTCTATGTACTTTTATGCAATTCATAAGTATAACTTACGAAGCATAACTCATAAGTACTTGATTCAAGGCCACACTCAAAACGAAGGAGACAATGTTCACAGCTTAATAGAAAAACAAGTGAAAAGGCACCTAGAAAGTAAACCTATATATACGCCAGATCAATATACCACCTTAATAGCAACCGCTAAAATGACCGGAGTACCTTACACAGTTCATGAATTGTCACATGATACATTTTACAATATGAAGTCTTTACAAGAAGAATGGGGTGACAACTTCAATATAAATGAAGTCAACCAAAAAGTTAATTGGCGTAATATTAAAGTACTACGTGTAGAAAAGGGAAATACCGATTCGTTTCTCTACAAAACTTCGTATAAGAACACAGACTTTATTAAAGTGTTTGTAGATAAAAACAACTTAAAACCTACTACGTATTGGAATAGTCACAAGTAAATTTTTATTTCTTAGTATATCCTTGGTTTTTAAAACATTTTACATTTATATTTATTTCAGATTACTTCCTGCGTATATGGATATGTTGCCTTTATCAGATATTAAAAAACGAGATATAAGCGACCTAGTTAAAAAGAACATAATTCCAAAGAATTACTACAATACTTATTATAAATACCTAATAGATAACTAAATTAAATAAATTTCACGGCTGTTTTATGTTTGTATTATAATTATTATATGTGGCCGTCAGTGGTGCAATGGTTAGTGTGCGCGGCTCTTGTACATGAGATCCTGGGTTCGAACCCGGCTCTGACCACCTTCAAATTTTCTTTCGGCGGCGGTCACCTCGCATGGTGACGGCGACACTACCGAGTATCTAGCCATGAAAAAGCTTCTCAAATTACCGTTCGGAATCGGTGTAAAACTGTAGGTCCCAATCAGTGAGTGAAAACTGGAAAGCGCTCAGCTCAGTGATTGTGAGAAATTCTCCCCAGTCCCTTCATGAGATGTAATGGGAAACCATATATATATATTATAATCAAAATAATAAATATTCTTATAGCAACAAAAAAAATTAATATTTAGGATTTTATGATTGTGTTATTAATCACCGCACACTGGGGCAGATTTAAAAAATGACCGGACAAAATTAATAACGTCGTTGTTTTTCACATTAAACGTGTCAAACTCATTCGGCGTTTGGTTTTTGAGGGTGCTGAGCTCATTTGGGTATCGTTTAATTATTGGCAAAAATTTTTCGATCAGGACTTTGATAACTAAACTAACGGAGGGAAGACCATGTATAATTTTACCTTTTCACTTACAATTTCGTTTCTTAACAAGGTTTAATGTTTTAAACTTTTCTACCAACTTTATTGGGAATTATAAAATAAATTAAAAGTTTGAGAAGTTTGTTTCGAAACCATACAGGATTAACTTGGGACCTACAAAAAAAACTTCGTTTAAAAAAATCTATATCATTACTTTCGACATTTTCATCATCGTCGTCTAAGGAACTTTTGAAATTTCGAAACTTTAGTTTGACATTTTATGGACCTAAATTCCGACAGAGTAATGTATTTAACTTTACACTGAAAAAAATTAATTTTTACTATTTTTTTAGTATTTTATATTTAAATACGAAATCAAAAACTGGTCCAACGTTTAAAAAAAATTTTCTTCAGAAAATGGTAGTAAAGGGTAACGAAATAAAATCAATGACTTCGGTTAGGGTCTAAAGTGTTCAGAAGTGAAAATCGCGCGCCGGTCCTAGTTGGTCCTAATTTTGTTTGGTCCGCAAAAGATTAAAAAATTTAATATCCTTAGTCAATTACTGTCATTGCAATTGAACTAGAAACCTTACGTAAATTAAATTAACTTAATATTAATTTTTGTAGCTCTCATAACATAAAATAAATAAAAGAAGTTTAAAACATCCAGAAACATAACCTTCATATAACACACATCTACTAAAAATAGCCCAGAATTAGCCTGCATGCATGTATTGAAACAATACTCAACCTTTCGCCCCTTGCCTGATGAGCAACGTGCAGGGAACATTCAATCCAGTTAATTTTCGACCTCAGTGGTTAATTGGCCACTGTTTAAGTCACTTATTTTATGTGAATTACTGCTTCGATTTTTGGAATTTTGTCCCGTCATTTTTTGAATCTGTCCCAGTGTGCACCGCACAAGTCGAAATAATGCCACTACTTTTTTCAAGAAGACGGAAGTAACTCGAAAATTAGTTATTTTTCTGTAAATACTTAACAAAACAATAAGAAATCGAATGTTATATTAAAGTTAACAAATTATTTTTACGAGGGCATAATTTTGTTTTATTATATTCCTTTAATATTATCATAAACAGTTTTTTGCCTCTACTGAAAAATTGAAAATTTTGAGTTGACGCCCTTTAGTTGAACAGCTGCGATATAATCAATTTAAATTGTTTACTTACTTCTCCTAGTGGCATTGGACTAGCCATTGAAGTCCGTGTACCCTTGGTTTGTCCACTGAAAAAAAACCGCTTCGTTGTATTGACGAAACGCGTTCGTTGATTTGGTTTCGTTGTATTAACGAAAAGTTACGTTAATATAACGAAAAGTTACGTTAATAGAACGAAACCAGTCGTAAACCACCATTTTCAAATTTTGAGCGTTCGTTGTATTAACGCAACACGTTTCGTTGATATTACGAACTTTTGTTTTTTCGACTATTTCTATAAATAATGAAAAATAAGGGAATTAACTATGTAGTTTGTTTATATTACGAGTTATAGAGACAATCGGACACTTGTTGTGTTCTATTTATTTAAAATAACATATTTTTCAAAACATTGGAATCTTTAACGTAAGGCAATCGTTAATACAACGAAATCCATTCGTTGAACAACGAAATCCTTTCGTTAATACAACGAAATCCATTAGTTATTACAACGAAATCAAATCCGTTAATACAACGAAAGACATTCGTTAATATAACGCAAGACATTAGGTAATAAAATGAAATCCATTCGTTAATACAACGAATGATTCGTTACTAGAACGAATACACAAATTTTTTTTTTTCTGAAGTAACCAAAATTAACCTTGAATGTAACGTCAAACACACATGTGTACATACGTTCATATTTATACGTTTATATCGTTTTTAGCAAAACAAATGTCAATAAACTTAGCTATAATCCTATGTATTTTTGTTACAGAAATTGTTTATTGTAAATACAAAATAAAGCAACTTATATGACATGTACATATGTATTCTCTCTCACACATACACATAAAAATATAACGGAATATCTGCTGTAGAAATAAAAAGCAGGGTTACCATATAAGGTAAATGGGGTGAGCTGAACTGAAAAATTAACTGTTTTTAGCTAGCAGCTCTAGTTTTCAGACAGTCTGTAAAATAATTACATGCATGTTTTTATATCTCCTTCACAGTGAAAAATCATCCTCTGATTGTCAACAAAAAATGCAATAACTCAGTCAAATTTCGTTGGATTGTCATAAATTGCACCTTTTTGGAATCGGAGTGCAATTGGGTTTGGTAGCAGAAAAAAAAATTAATAAAAAACCAAAACTATAAATTTTCTTGTCTGTGTCTTCGTTTTTTAAAAATCTTGTTTGAAAAACTATTTTCTTATCTATAATCAAATCCAATTTCTACTGAATCGAATAAAAGGCCAATTAAAGAAAAACATCAGAAAAAGTCGACCCATCGTAACGGATATAATTTTTGACCATCTACCGAATATTGCCAATGTGCATGCCCAATTTGGCGTTTTTACGACCTACCGTTTAGGTTTTTCTCAAAATATTACCAATTTTAAATATTGCAAAAGTAGAAAGTGATGGCAACCCATTTTTTCGCAACAATAATGCATACATACAAAACCACTACGGTGTAGTGGCTCATTCTTATTGAAAACACTTGTGTGAATGAAGAATTTTAAGAAGAACTAAAAACTACAGTTTATAACCAGCAGTCGGTCTGTTAAGTTCGTGAGTGATCCTCTTTAACGTTTCTTCTTTGGTACAAAAAAAAAAACAAAACAAAAATAATTTATAAAATTTGTGGTTTTTAATACTAAGTTTTAAATAAAGCTGTGAAAGAGATTGTTTGTCTTAATAAAATTGTTGCAGGCCAATTTTTTCTTGATACAAGTGGTAAGTGGAATTATAAAATCATGAAGTGTTTTTTGTGCAAAGAAAGTTTTGTAGAAAATTATAATTACTTTAAGCATTTAAAGACTTTTCATTTTCTCAAGCACGGTGACATTCACAGATGTTGTGGAATTGCCTATAAAAATGCGTCAGGTTTTAAAAGGCACGTTTGGACAATACATGTAGCACCGCAATCAAATTTGTTGACTGGAACGAATACAGTGGCAAGTGGGTTATTCGTTCCAGTCGAAAGAAGTAATAGTGAAGAAATTGGCAATAGTAATAGTAATGTTGATTTCATTGGGTTATCTAATGATGACGCGGACGTCGATTTAAAACTTTTAAAAAATAATCTATTGGAATTTCTCACAATTATGTATTCAAATTTTAATATTGCCAGAAGCGATGCTGAAAAAATTAATGAAAACCTGATGCATTTACTTATAGATCCATTGCTGCAACAATTTTGCAATTCAGCGAAACTTATTGACCGTGAAACTTATCTGAAAATTTATAATTTTGCAGGAGAGTGTAAACTAATATTTCAATCTCTTAAAAGCGAACACTTATTAAAAAAGATGCTCACAGATGAAAATTTAGTTCACCCCTTGGTGGAGAAGGAACATTCATCAGAAGAACTGTCCCACAAAAACGGTGAGTTACAATTTTGCGAAGTGAAGAAAAAAATTGCACATATGCCTTTAACATTTTGTTTTAAAAAAATTCTCGAAAAGAATGACACTTTATCCACAATGCTACCATTCATGTCGAAAGTTAAACAAAGTGAATCATTCATAAATATAGTCCAAGGGAGTCTTTGAAAAAAAAAGTCAGTTGTATCCTAATAAATTATTGCTTCCATATGAACTTTATTGCGACGAAATAGAAATCAATAACGCTTTAGGCTCCCATTCAAGTAACTTAGTCAGCAATTTTTACACTTGTTTCCCTTGTTTGCCGGAGGACACAAAACTAAAAAATGTTTTTTTCATTGCCTCAATCACTTCAAATGATTTTAATAGGTTTGGAAAAAAAGAGTGTTTAAATCATATCATTGATCAAATGGTGGCTTTAGAAGTTGAGGGGGTTTCAGTAGAGATTTCAGGTGGCGAAAAATACCATGTCCATTTTATTCCCATTCTGATCTTGGGTGACAATCTGGGGTTAAACAATTTAATGGGATATGGCAAGTCATTTAAAGGGCCATGTTGTCGGTTTTGCTCTATTAACCAGAAAGACCTCAAAACTACACCTACTGAAATGCCAGAATTACGTCGGACCCGACAATTATGATGTCCACTTACTTCAAAATGATCCCAGTGTAACCAGAATTAAGGAAAAATGTGAGTTTAACAGAATACCATCTTTTCACGTCGTTGATAACACAGTGCAACACGAAAAAAATAACCATATACGGACACCACTACGTGATAAAAGACTACAAAAAAAGACCCGTGTCTCCCAATTTTTCCCAAAGTCATGCACTTTTTTTTTATGGGCCGCCAAAGATTTGGGGCCTCGGTATCATTTTCGTAAAAATGTGATCATTTTCTCAGGCTCATATCTTGCAAACCGTTCAGAATTTCGAACTGTTTAATGATATACTCAAGCCAAAGCACCACTTTCTTACGCATTACGCCGAGGTAATGCGTGCTTGTGGACCACTTCGAAAATTCTTGAGCTTCCACTTTGAAGCAAGGCATCGCATTTTTAAACAGTATGCTCGCTCTATAAGTTCCAGAAGAAATATCAGCGTGTCTATCGCAAAAAATATCAGTTTTATATCGCTAACTTTTTACTCCAAAATGGCGAGGATGTTCCAAAAATTACTTGTTCTAAAAAACTCTGTTCACAAAGTAGTTTAATTGATATTGTTTTGAATAAACTTCAAACTTCATCGAACCTTTTGAATCTGTACAATAAAATAATATTCGAAAATATATTGTACAAACATGGGTTTTATATTGCAACAAGAACATCTGATTACAATATTTTCAAAATCATTAACGCGGTTGTATTCAATAAATCAGTTTTTCTGCCTGCGCAAAAATTCAATGACGTAACGTATTTAAATCATTATACTGCATTCGAAGTTGACCCCACGGATTTAGGCTAGTTTGACGTTTTAAGTATCGAAGCGATTGTAGGACCCCCAACTACAATTATAAAAACGTCGAAAGGAAAACATATGATACGCTTGAAAGAAATACGTTAAATAACATATCATAATAATATACATTTTCTATTAAATTATAGGCGAGAGGGACGAAGATTTGCTGCTTAAACTCTTATCCGAATGGAACTTAAAACATCTACTAACTTTTTTTAAAGGTAAGTCAAATCAAATAAAATTAAGTAATATAATTCAAACGACGCGTGAAAATCAGCTGATTACGGTAAATGCAATAAAATGAATGAAGAGAAGAAAATTTCAAACCAACATGCTCTTAAGTTACTTTGAAAATAGAAAAATGTTTGAACTCATCAACATGGAAATTTTCTAATATAATGTGGTCCAAAGTCACTCTCAGTGATAAGTTCAAAGATATTTTACATACCAAGTTTTACGCTAGATAATTTTTGGGACCAACATCGAAAAAAATTTTAATTTTTTTTAAAGTAATTCAAACTCATTTTTTTTTGTCATTTTTACCATCAGATTACAAAAAACAATTGTATCTATAACAACAATTTATCTATGCTTTATTATTTTCAGACCAAAATATAACTATTAATTTATTGAAAATGCTGAGATTCGAAGATTTAGGTTTCATTACACAAAAATTGTCAATTGGAGATGGACTGACGTTCAAATATTGTTTTGAAACATGGAGAGACCACAACAGTTTTCCATCTTTAGATCACAAAAAACATTCTGGCGCTCGTATTTTTCAAACATCTTCTTTAACAAGTCTTCCATCGTCACATTCATCAGATGATTCAGAAGAACATACAATCGCTCTGATTGACATTTTGAACAATCATCAAAAAGGAAAAAAAAATATTGAGCAATACCAACAAACCAATTCATTAACTAATGAACACCGAACAATTTTAATCAGCACTATAGTTCAGTATTTCGATTTTAAAAACATATCACTGACGCTGCCATCGTCTTGAAAAGGAAATAGTAGAAATTTTTCCTACCGAAAAATTGGATTTCTACAGAACTGATAGACGTGGAAAAATTTACATTAAGTACCATAACATGAAAAAACAAACGAAATCATTGAACTTGGAAACACCTGAAACATCTAGCAATTCGAAATTTAAGGATAAATTTGGTAAGTATAAAGCAATGGTTAAAAACTCTAAAGAACGACTTTTTTATACATTTTTTTGCTTAATAGTGCCTGAAGAAAATGCTCTAGTTTCCATTGAGAGTCTAAAGTTTGGCAATTTATAAGCTGATGAGTATAAATCAACTTGGGCATCTTGCGCAAAATTCAGAATTAATCAAATCCACCGGGAATGTAAAAACATGCACGAATCACTGAAACTTTGGCCCCAATTTAAACGACCTAATGGATCACAACTGGTGAGTAGAGTATATAATATCTTTTTGATTTTGAGAGATTTTTTGTTCCAAAATAGTAAGCATTTACATAGCCAGTTAAAATGATTTTTTCAAATTTAAACCCCAATACTAATTTTAAAAAAAAAATTATTTGTTTAAAAATTATATTAAAATCCTATGACCATTTAAAAAAGATCTTCAAAATCATTTTGTGCAAAAAAATTTATTTTTTTTAACTACTTCCTACAGATTGACCTAGACTTCTCTATTATTCATCAAAACGCCGAAAAACTCACAAACTGGGATGACAAATTTGGACGTCTTCTTGAATGTATGAAGACTAAGATAAGTGTTCACGACAAAGATGCCAAAGCAATATTAAATAATTTGGAAAAAAAATGAAATTAAAGAAGGTAATTTAGTTTAAAACCAACAACATTTTCCAAAACAATAATGTTCATGTTTTTTTTTTCAGATAAAGATGCATCTTTCCTAAAAATGTTGTGGTGCCTTCATTGTCATCTGTATCCAACCAAAAAATTTTCTCGAAAAGATGTTAATGGAAAGCAAACTTTTGGCCGATATTCTATAAGAGACTCGCAGGAGTCTTTCATTTACATCAACGAAACGACACAATCGCTGACTGAACATATTGATTTCCTTACCAAGAAAGGCGAACCAATCCAGCCCTTTATTTTAGCATTGGGGACTAAGAAAAACTTCAAAATCTCACAATTTTTTGTATTTTTGGATGGACAACTTATACCTTTCAACACAATTTGTAGAGCTTTGGATATTTGTTTTAAGTGTTTCCACATTTTTAATGTTGAATATCCTTCAGCATGCTTTCCATTTTGGATATTGAAAAATTTCTATACGGTATTAAGGATAGTGGAAACAAAAATTCGAAAGTCTGCACTAATTGCCGATTTATCAACGAATTTACCAACTTAATTTTTAACTCTATACCACAAATTTTGAAAATTTTTCATCGAGAAATCCGTATATTTGTAAAACTAAAGAGAAATCATAACAAAACTGTATACGCAGTCAAGTTTACCTTTAAAGGACTTTGCAAATTTTATGGAAGTTATTATTCAATTAATTGTTTGAGGTTATGATCTAGACCTACCATCACAATATGGCTGCTAAGAACGTCTACTTTGTATGTTGACTGTGTATGCAGTTTTTCTATAATTGTTCTCTAGTTTCAGGAACATAAGGATATTTTTTTAATAATTTTTTTAATAATAATTTTTTTAAATAACTTTAAATTTAAAATTGAATGGAAATTATTGAACAAATCAAAATGTATTTAAAATGTGAACTGTCGTCGTAATTAATGGTTTTGGTTACAAAATAATAATTATTGGAAATAGCTTCAAGCTGTTTTTAATAGATTTTTTCTCTAATTGTTTTCATAAAACTAAATATTTTTGTTACTGTTTGCCAAAATTATATTTACACGGTACAGAGTATAAATTATATATTATAAAAAGCTAAAAACTACTAGAATTGAATTACTTATTTATTTGTTTCTTTATGTATTAATATCAAAACAAAAATGAATTATTAATAAAGACATAAATACAAAAAATATTTTTGTTTATTTAATGAATAGTTTCTTTCATACAACGAATATATTACGTTGATACAACGAAACATGTTACGTTGATACAACGAACATGTTACATTGTATCAACGTAAC
Source organism: Phaonia tiefii (assembly GCA_963931995.1). Taxonomy (NCBI): domain Eukaryota; kingdom Metazoa; phylum Arthropoda; class Insecta; order Diptera; family Muscidae; genus Phaonia; species Phaonia tiefii. The sequence goes on along the minus strand of OZ008368.1, from coordinate 130,936,199 downwards.
ATGTTCGTTGTGCCAACGTAACACGTTCGTTGTATCAAAGTACATGTTACGTTTATACAACGAACACGCTACGTTGATACAACGAACAGGCTACTTTAATACAACGATCACACTACGTTGATACAACGATCACAAACGTTGGTACAAAGAACACAAACGTTGGTACAAGGAACATGTTACGTTTATACAACGAACATGTTAAGTTCATACAACGAACATGTATATTCATACAACGAAAATTTTCGTTAATACAACGAACACGTTACGTTCAAACATCGAAAATTTTGAGCTCAAACAACGAACAAGTACGTTGATGCAACGAAAGAGTACGTTGATGCAACGAAAATTTTACGTTGATACAACGAACATTTAACGCCAGTACAACGTACTTGTTTCGTTAGCCATTCGTAAATACAAGGTAACATTCGCTAATACAACGAAATTGTACGTTAGCTCACTTTTAATGACCGGTTTCGTTAATACAACGTACAAATTCGTTTATATAACAAACATTTTTCTATCAGTGTCCGTGTCATTTAGGAAATCCAGTGCATCGCCATAAAACAAACTGGGCAAGCTCTCCTCATCGACGCCAACGCCACCCCTCTCTAAATCGCTCACCTTCTTGCGGTACTGGCGGTAAGCAGTTCGCAAAGAATTTATTTTTTTTACAACGGCTGTTTTGTCAGCATCTGGGTAGCGTTCCTTATATTTTGTCACTAAAATTGTATATTGGGCGTTATTTGCGTCTCTGTTCGCATAGTCCTTCGACTTTATGTCCCACAGAGCAGGCAAGGAGCGATACACTTCAATAAAGTCTAAAATGAAATTCTGCTCTTCTTCTTTTTCCATTTTTTACAAGTATCCGTCACAACGCCTGCACTGCTGCAATTTATTGCTTGACTATTGATGCAAATGCCCACAGACCACACAAATATTTGCGCAAAGATGCTGAAAAATCGAAATGGTTTTGATTTTTCAGCTCCATTTGCGAAAAGTCGTACATGTGACACATACAACCTTATTTCACTGACACCAATAAGCTATTTGCGAAAAGATTTGTGTGGTCTATTGGGCCCTTTAAGTTTATTTTGAGTTGTACCTACATATACCATATTGCAATTTTCACTATTATTTCCTCCACAAGGTATTTTGTATACTATATTAGATCTGTCAAATTTGTCTATTCTATCTTTGGTTTTACTAAAAATCTACCTAGTGTGTGTGTTGTTTTATGGGCCATTTTGTAATTATTAGTATCATATATTTTTGATTTTTCTAATCTCTCAGAAAATCCTGGCACATAAGATAATGATTTAAACTTTTTCGGTTCCACCGTTGGGTTTTGGTTATCTTGCCCCTTATTTTGCCATGACAAATCTTGTCAAACTACCGTTCGGAAAACTGCAAGTCCCAATCAGAGTGTGTAAGCCAATGGGGAACTAAAGGGCTTTGGAATTTAGTTTCGCTTGAAAAAATCTAATACGTCATTGATATTTATGACTAAAACACATCGTTCCAATGGCTTCCAAGACATGCTTTACAGTACATCAGTCGATCAACCCAATTTTTCCGAACATTTTCGATCCTTTGAGCCTCTATATCGTGTTTTAAGGCCTCAATGGACTTGGGATTGTTCGGGTAACTCTTATCTTACAGCAGCTGCGAGGCGGCCAATGGACTTCCGAGTTTCGCCTGATTATGCGTGGTACATAGCGCCGTCTTGTTGAAACCATACTTTGTTCAACTTTTGGGAAGAAAAAATCGCTAACCATGGCCATTGACGCCCGCCAATTCGAAACTGAAATGGCTCCTTGTTAATTTTCGAACAAAAATGGGCCTATGATACCGCCATTATAAAAACAGCAACATACAGTCACTCATTGTGGATTCATCGGCTTTTCCTCTGCGACATGTGGACAATAGTCGTGTTTTGGTTACAAGCAAGCGATTATCGCTTGCTAAGTTGCAAAGAAAACGGTTTTTTAGCGATAAGTGATTTTATTCGAAAATATGAAAAAGAGTTGAAAACGGTAAAAGATGTAAAAAAAAAATTTCTTAAACTTAGCGAAAATGATTCGCGCCGCTAAGTTTTCGCTAAGTGCTTCATACAAAACAAGCGATTATATAAGCAAGCGGTGTAACCAAAACACGCTTAATGTTGCTTGTTAACGGAGCACCCGAGGTGAAAATGTGCTTAATCGGAAAGACAACTTTTCGGTAAAAATTATCATCTTCAGCCTAGTGAACTGCAGCTCATTTAGCGAAGCGAAAACACATCGGATGGCCTCGAGGCTTTGTTTTCTTGAACGAATTGAACTTTATAAGCCTCCATACTGAGGTATATATGCAAAATTCTGCGCAAAATTATATGCAAACTCGTACATGAGTTCTTTTCTCCAAAAAGGACCCGGATTGACGAACTCGCTTCACAAAGATTTCTATCAGTTTGAGTTGATGACTCAGAACTTTAGAAAATAATTTTCTAATCTCTCCCAATTCTCTGCACGCGAAAAGCGACTCATTTCTTAAATGTTTAACCTTTAACTAATATTCTGTGACTTCATAAATGTCAAATTGGTCATCTGCTTCGAAATAACGGAGAGTTCAATTTCCAAATTTTATATGGCCCACCCTTTATTTATTTATTTTATTCGACCTATCAGTTCTCATATTTGTCTTACCCAATTAGGCCAAATCAATGTTGGATAAATATTCCTTTTGATATTTTGTACTTATTTTTGGATTGGGAACACTGTTTACTGTTGTATGCATTTCTGCTAACATACTACCTGTATTGTTGTCTTTAATTACGGAACTTTCAGCTAAATCGGAATTGTCAGATATGATTTCGTTTGTCATGGACAACTTATTTCCGAAAATTAGCAGCGAAATAATTCGATGGCAAAGTCTTTTCTGTATTGTCTTATGGGGACAGCAAGCCATAGTGAGCTATGAAAAAGCCTTTAGGTCTGTAATTCTATATTTCTATCAGTTGCGTAAAAACCGAAATAACCGGTTAACGTACCTGAAATTACCTGTGAAACCGTTTCTTCGAAGATAGCAATTTTTAAAAAGCCGATGTACGGTTAACCGGTGTCGGTTTTGAATACTCTAATACTGAAGCAATAGATAATTTTAATTGTAATTGGTAGAAAACACATTATGTACGGAAACAATGGATATATTGATTTTATATTTTAAATATTGTTAACGATGTGAAAAATATTTATGCATTAATACATTTATATACATGTAATCGCAAATTAGATCTATTAGTTGTGTGATTAAACTTTAAATTTAATGAAGTTACTGTTTGACATAGTAGGTAAATATTTTGAGAAACTTTTATAGTTCTTTCAGCACATATATTGCATCTTTGTTGGTTCGAAATCGCCGATGCTTCCGGTATCCAATGCCGTAAAAAGCACGAGTGATCCTTCTTAAATGGAATGGGGTTTGATTTAAACTTACATAATTATTTGGATTGAAGCAATGCTCCGAAAACCATATACCAAACTAGGCACCAGATATGACTTCACGATTATGATTTAAACCCGTTCGGTGCGAGAATAGCAAGTACAAGATTCCATCGAGGGTTACTCACTGATGGTATCCGTTTAAAAAATTTTATTTTTCACTCCATATCTAAATGATGTACAAAACTCGTAAAAATAGAACATGTTATCTCGCCAATTAATGTTTTTAATCTTAGTTTTTCATGATTTTGTTTGTAGGAATTTCTAAGCTAGTCATACGAATTCATAATCTCCAGAAAAAAAGGCTAGTCAATAATTGGGGAAGATGTTTTTGCACTTAAAATTTCGTCTATCACAAGTCTCAATATTAAATAAAGAATATGATGTTAGCAGCCGATGTACTGCGGCGGGGGTAACGAAACAGATCAATAGTGGTTTTGCATCATTGTGATAACACCGCCTTTTCTCCCAGTATTAACATTATTTGTTACTCGTTTAATCATTATTACAGACTCCACCAATTACATTTTTCGAATAGATCCTTAATACCATTATGTATATTAGGCCATTTATTACTTTTTTTTTGTACTGACTTCCGGCCCGAAAAAGTTGACATTTGGCCTACAAGCCTCCATTAAAAAATTAGGTGCCGATCGGATAACGCTAAGGTCTGCCCAAAGTTCATTGAATAATTAAAACACACTTTATATGGTGAAATAATAATTTTATTAATTATTATTGTTTCTATTTTATTAAAAATTATTTTATTTGCACAACTAGACTAGATTCATCTTTAAATATAACACAGCTTGAAAACAAGCAGTAAATGATAAAAATCCGTAGAAAAACAAAAAAGTTACCACGGTTTTCATTTCAATTTTTCGTCAATTAAATGTTGTAGCCGACATGGCATTGCACATGCATACTGATGAGTAACTTATCAACTTTTGCACATTCTCTTTCTTTCTAAATTTGCTGTTCAGATGATGTCCATATATTGATAGCATGCTCAGATAATATAATAACTGGCATGAATAATGGTGTGAACAGAATTGGTGCGTACTGCGTATTTTACGCAGCGTAAATACGTCGCCAAAAATAGAACACATTTGTGTATATGGAAATGAGCAGAATCACGACGGCGTCGTAAAATACGCAAGTACGCAGCAGCTGAAAATAGATTTATTTCTATTTCATACGCCTGCGTACGGCGTACAAAACAGTACCGAGTGACCATATTGTTTTAATATTTTAAGTATTTCAGTAATTAAAGTTACTTTTTACTTAAGAAATTGTTTATTTTTACTTATTAACATTTAAAATAATAATATATAAATAAAATTAAGTACAAAAAAGCTTTTTAGTTGAGTTTTTGTTTATGTTTCATTTGTGAAGTACTTTTTTTTACATATGGTCACCTTATCAGTTGTTGACAAAAAGAAAACTTGTAATTATAAATTATTTCAGTGAGAATATAGCGCAAGTTATGAAGTGAAAATGGATCTCAACGCCATAATTTTAGAAAATGTGATGCAGCACGACTGCTTGTTTAATCTTGGATCAAAAGAATACAAAAATGTCCACAAAAAGACTGAAATATGGGAAGGAATTGGGAAATCAATAAACTTATCCGGTAAGAAGGGAAATGTGTTAAAATATAATTACATATAAACTTAAATCCACAACTTTTTTTCTAAACTGGGAAATGTAGGTGAAGCATGCAGGAAGCGTTGGAGGACACTCCGGGACACATACAAGAGGCGCAAACGTGCATCTCAACTTGCTTCTGGAAGTGGCGCCCCAAGTCCATCTAAAAATGGAAATACTTTGAGACGATGCAGTTCTTAGATGGATATAAAGATGCACGTCCGTAAGTACATTCGATGAATTTAATGCTGATGATTTATTTATGTATGTTTCTATTTGAGCAGGACAATTGGCAGTGTTGACGATAGCTGTAGTGAAATAGAGTATCTGCTAGATTGCTCATCGTCTACAATCCTTAACAATGACGGTTCTGATGAGAGCGCTGCTCCTACAAAAGAAGCGATACCGAAGAAATACACAAAGAGGCACGCGGATGCAGAAGCAACCTCGGTGTTCACAGAGGTTATGCACGAATGTGCCAAATCTATTAAAGAAATTGCATCCCAGAAAGAAACGCTAGAAACTTCAACGTCATTACTGTTTGACAGCCTGGCAAGAAAAATTTCAGGCTCGACTGCACCAGAAAGTGTTGTGTCGAGAATCGAGGCCAAAGTAATGAATATTGTATATGAAGAACTTGCCCCTTACGCAACATCTTGATTCTTAACTCTTTTTATTAAATTTTTTTTTTTGGTTTTTTGTTTTTTTATTATGTAAATAAAAATGAATTGTTATCTTCAGTAAATAAAAATGAATTGTTATAAGGTTTTTCGCGTTTAATTTTCAAATAAATGGTTTGCTAAGCCATCTCTCACAGCAAAAGCATTTGTTGTTGAGCGGTTGGCATGGGAAATTCGAACAGAAGGCTGGGATACCTGTGATTGCCTCCATGTACCTTGAATCAAGACTCCATTTTCTTCATGGTCAACTAAGTTTTCGCCAAAGTATCCGCAGCTTTTATCCATCATTAAGTAATTATGCAGAACTACTGTCGCCAAAACTATTTTATCAACATGTTTGGGTGATGCTTGAATGTTGGTGTGTAAAATTCTCCACCTGTTGGTTAAAATGCCAAAACTGTTTTCGATGTAAACCCGAGCGGCAGATAATTTTTTGTTAAAACTTTGTTTAACGGCAGGTAAGCTACGTCCAGGGTAGGGTCTCATAAGATTTTCTTTTAAAGGGAAAGCATTATCGCCCACAAAGAAATAATTAAATGTTTTATCTGTGCCTAATTGTAATATAAAAATATTAAATGTTATATGTATAATTTATGATTATAAAAACATACACATGTGTACATGTACTCATTTCTTTACCTGGTAGTTTTTCACCCGGGGGCAGATTAATTTGATTTCTCAAAATCATTCTGCCAAAGCCACTATTGGCTAAGACTCCACCGTCACTTTGGCTTCCATATGCTCCAACATCCACAAACAAAAATTTGTAGTCCGCGTCGCATACCGCCATAAGCACAATGCTGAAATTTTTTTTATAATTATAAAAAAGTGACCCACTCTTTTTCGGGCAAAAAATTGTAATATGCTTCCCATCAATAGCGCCAGCGCAATGCGGCATACCCGTTTTCACGTAAAACCTTTTTAGCGTACAATACATTATTAATTTGTTCGATCCTAGAAATGTTAATTAACAAACCTGTCAGCAATGTTTTTCCACTCATGAAGATTAGGTTGGGAAACATATACCTCATGGAGCTCACTCCAGATCGCATCGCAAGTTTCATAAATAATGCTCCTCACTGTTGATACGCCCATTTTGTACGTCCAGGCCAAGTATTGTGCACTGCAACCATGAGCTAGGTACCTACGAACAAATTTACATGGATAAATTGTTGTCCGGAAATAAATTTATCAAGCGCTTACATTAAAGTTAATCCCAAACGTGTTTCCTCGTCAATTAGCTTTCTTTTTGAAAACCTTTGCAGTCGTGGTTTTAGCATGTTTAAAAGAGCATTAAACTTTTCCACTGTCATCCTTGTCGCTTTGAAGAAGTGTTCTTCATCTTTCAGCTTTAATGCGGCAAAACCAATTTTCTGGAAACCTTCATCGCTTCTATTAAGATTTACTGGCCGTACCCACCATCTTCTCCGTAAACGCTTACGCATAAATTCAAACCATTTATTTAAAATAAACATTATGTTTATTAATTTAATAATTTTCAAAACATTTGTATGCTTTTGATTAATTTTTTCCATTATTAATTTTTTGCAATGTTCGCATTCACAAATAGTAAACAACTTTATCAGCTGTGTTTAGTTTTACGTCGTACGTTACGGCGTTATTGTGTTTCATACGACGTATTTCCACTGCGTTTTCTTGACCTGCGTAAATTTACGCTGCGTAAAATACGCAGTACGCACCAATTCTGTTCATAGCATAATGCTGTGACGCCTCTGACCTCTGTTGGTGAGCTTGATCTACGATGTATGAGCTACTAAAAAAATATCGTACGCGGGAAGCGTAGGAAGCTCAAACCGAATTCATTACAAAACTAATTTAGTTTAGTTCTAAAATTGTATTTAATTCGTAGTTATATGTGGCCGTCGGTGGTGCAATGGTAGTGTTTGCGGCTCTTTTGCATTAGAACGTGGGTTCGATCCCTGCTCTGACCACCTTAAATTTCTTTCGACGGCGGTCACCTCGCTTAGTGACGGCGACACTATCGACCACTTAGCCATAAAAAAATCTTCTCAAAATAACGTTCGGAACCGGTGTAAAATTATAGGTCCCAGTCAGTGAGTGTAAAATAAGAACGCGCACAGCTCACTGGTTTGTGAGAAGCTCTTCCTAATCCCTTCATGGGATTAATGTTATAGTAATGTTATTCTTCACCGATCAATATTTTATTTTTAATACGTAGATCAATAGCATACAGTCATTGGCGCAATTCTCGCCAGTTATGAAGGGGCATCTAAATTTTTGGGCGCTCCTAAAGAGTCGGCTGGCATAGGAGGAAATATGGTTAAGGTCGTTCGTGATGCACTCGTCGAATGGAATATTTTTAATAAAGTTTCCGCCATGGGTTTCGATACCACTTCATCAAATACCTGCCAAAACACTGGCGCATGCATTTTCTTGCATCACAAACTCAATAGGAAATTAATCGAGTTCGCATATCGCCATTACATATTAGAAATCGTATTGAAACACGTCTTTGAAGTCAAACATTCCGTAACAAGTGGGCCCGAAGTGCCTATTTTTGATCGTTTTGCTGCCACTTGGGAAAATTTCGACCACAAATAGTTTAACAACGGACTCGAAGACCCAATTGTACGCTCAAAAATTAGATATGCAGAAACCTTCCTTGGTGAAGTCGGCGGAAGCTTTCGTACACCTGGTCCAACAGCCCTCGCAACGTTCATGGGAAAAGGCATGTACACTAGTATGGAGCGGACACCCCCTACGTTTAAAGATTATCCAAAGAAAATTTCAGAACACTAAAAACTTTCTTGATCCGTGCACCCTACATGCCGCCATTTTAGATTTTATTGTGCTACTCTGTTATTTGGTATTCTATCGAAACGAAACGCATACCGTTGTTCATGTTTTGTCAATGGCTCCATTTTTCCCTTTGGGCAATTTTGACTCCGACGTCAATTTTGATTGTTGACTTTCTGTATTTCGTTTCCAATATGCACATGATGCCTATTTCTCATAATTCACAAGCCAAAAAGTTATGGAGGTTTTAAAAAAAAGTACGTCGCCCTACACCACACATCATTACTGTTTTTGTGCTGTGTGTTGTCATTCGGCGTCGTATGAAAACAAAACGCACCATAGAGTAATACAGAAATGTACAGAACCATATTGTTGTTCTCGTTTTATGAAACGGTAATTTTCTCCTTTCGCACACTTTCGACTGGAGAAATTACTTCAGTAAAAACTTGTAAGTTGCCTATGATTGAACTGACAAAATAATGTCTTTCTTGGTCTTTCGTATTAATTAATGCCCTTATTATGGATTGACAACTAGACCTAAACTAGTTGTAATTTGAAGACTAGTTGTAATTTTGTTATTATGATTTACAACCAGTAACACAATTGACTAGTTTATATAATATCTAATAGCTGTGAATGACAACCGTTGTGAGTCATAATAGCTACAAAATGACAACACAACTAAAAACTAACGAATTGTGTTACTGGTTGTAAATCATAATACCGAAATTACAACTAGTCTTCAAATTACAATTAGTTTCTGTCTAGTTGTCAATCCATAATAAGGGCATAATATTAATATCGCAGCCAGTTTACTGTTATAAAAATTTAAAATTTATTTGTGGTAAAACGTGTAAAAAAAGAATCGTACTTCGAAATCGGAATAAAAATGATATTCGAGGCGTGTGATATAGACAAAACAAAATTACCTACATATCGCCAAGTGGCTGAATATTTTTATTATTTGAATAAAAATAGTGCTAAGAGGAATGGAATTTTATCATCTTACACACAAGATGTTATTGAAGTGCTATGTGAATTATGGAAAAATACATGCATCCCAATAGTTGGAAAAACAACAATTAAAAAATTGTTAATGCGTATTTAAATATCCACATAAATATGTAGAAAGTGAATGGAATCAATTATTCAAAATTACATAATGCAAGTGCAGTATTGAATTTAATAAAGATTGCAGATGTCCCGATAATAAAAAGATTCCCCTAACTGTAAAAGATTTTTTAATTGATCAGTGTGGATCGAGGATTTTAACTTTGCACCAGATCCAAGCAGATTACGAAGATATAGATATGATTGACTTGAGCTCAAGTACTAATCCATTTCAGGCATATTCTGATTTCTGTGAATATGTTCGCAGTACAATTGATGACTATGATTCTTGAGCTGAAAATAACAACATATCTCGTATGGAAGAGCAATTAAAGGTATCAGACATATCATTACAGAATTATGCATTGGCATTGGATCGCGCTGGTACTTCCGATCGTTTTGGATCTTTACTTGCCACAACATTAATCAAGGATATCAAGTTATCGATATGCAAAAAAGCTAAAAAGGATTCAGAGGATTTTTCTAAGGAATTATTGGCTTACCTTGACAGTCTTATTATGGACACAAATAAAATTCAAAAGGAATGATCTAAATTTAGAAGAGAGACCAGAGACGCAGCATTCGCCGATGCCTTCTGAAATGCATATCCTATGACGGGAAAAAAGACAAAACTTTAAAAAAGCAAATGGCTGGACATCAAGTGCATCTGAGTACAAAAACAGAAGAGCGCATAACAATAGTGAACGAGCCTGGGTCCACATTCGTCGGATATACAACACCATTCAATGGTACAGGGGTAGAAATTCAAAACGCCATAGTTAACTTCCTTAATTCGGAAGGATATTCTCTACATTTTATGCGATGGAACTGCCGTAAACACGGGTCACAAAACAGGAGTTAACGCGTACATGGAGAAATACTTGCAGCGCCCATTACAGTGGAATGTCTGTCTATTTCATTTCAACGAGCTTCCACAAAAGGCGCTGTTAACCAAATTCTGCGGTAAACAAGTAGGACTAGGCATTTGACTTTTACTCGCAAAACAAAGTTTGCGGCAGCCGGCTGCTATTAACAAAATGTTAATATGTCTTCGTTGTATTATTGTTATTAATTATTTTCAGGTCGCAAGTAGCTTTGAGCCAATTCGTATGGGGCATATGCCGGACAATATACATAACTGGAACATCCGTAGCGATCAATGCTACCTATTTCACATGGTTGTTGCTGTTAACGATGGTTTATACGATGAAGGATTAGCTAGGCACAATCCCGGCCCTGTAAGTACAGCGCCATGGTTAACAACGGCCTTTCGCATACTTCGGCTTTACGTTTCCAAGACGCATCCAACAACAATTTTGAAGAATTTAGCAGAGTTTGTAGTAAAAGTTTATGAACCTTTCTTGTTTCTTATCAAGAGCAAACCGCAATCAATACATGGAAGTCGACATGTTTTTAAATATATAGTTTGGATCCGACAGTTACCAATGAATATCCAAATGATAATTCGTCCTACCATTGATTATAATAGTTACTATTTGCATCCGGAAAACATTCTTCTTGCTATGATTACTGACTCTAACCAAACAATACGATACGAGCACCTCGGAGAGAATCATCTGTAAAAGTACGCGACTTCAATGTACATGCCAAAAAAAAATTAATTACGATTGCAACACATACGCTGAAACAATCAATTGGGATAATTTGCAAATAACCGAGCCGCCATGTCTATATTGCTATACGGATGAGCAATTAGCTGGATATCAATATTCATCTGATGAAGTTATTGAAATACCTGGTAATAACATACTAAAAAATAAACAAGTGTATATTTAAATTATTTTATAGATTTTCTGTGCCATTCTCAAAATACAGAACGTTTTGTGCGGACTGTTAATGAATCCGCAAGTAAAGTTATAGACGAGAAACCATTGGGATACATATTTTCCAAAATAAGGAGTCGCGAGCGTTATGGCAAACTAGATTCACGCCAGGATTTAATTTAATTTCATATGATCAGAAAATTAACATTCACGTTCTACGTATTTATGTGGATATTTAATTATTTGATATAGTTTATTCATTAACAATTTTCTAATTGAATGCCTTCATGTTTCCTTCATTCACCTACCACTTGAACTACTATCTTTATGTAAGATGATGAAACTCCATTCTTTTTACCATTATTTTTCTTCAAATGTAAAAAAATATTGCACCACTTGCCGATTTGTTTAGGTAATTTTGTTTTGTCTATATCTCACGCCTGTAGCACAATTTTAAACCAGTACAAAAAAACATAGAGGGTGTAAGTCCGTGGGATTGCGTGTGGCGCGTGTCAGTTGAGAGACACAGAACACGACTTCAACTGGAACTAGACGAATTGCAATTTGGGGTATATTTTACAATTTTAAATCGCTTGTAACTTTATTGCATATAAACCAAAATGAGTACTTCCAAGGCACATATTTCACAATTTTTAAAGCCCTTTCCTACTGTTTCAAAAAAAATGCTATATTAGGGTGGTAGACAACGAGATAGCATAGGTTACTAATCGAATTTCCCGTCAGAGTCAAAAATGATGTATGCACGAAACGTATCTGAGACCGAAATTGTCTCCAAATAATCTTTAAATGTAGGGGGTGACTGACCCAACTTTTTTTGCGACCCACACTAATATACACCGTGATAATATACCTCTTTCGGGAGTTCACTTTGACACAACGAGAATTGAAGGGACTACGCGATATATGTATTTTTCTCTTGCGACTGCGTGTCAAACCGTGGTTTACATGAACATATGCTTTACGAGCCCCAAATCCAAATATACATTTTTTGAAAGACAACATCGCATATTCAGAAACCGACCTAGATGTGTCTAAAGCAGTTTTACGTACATGGAAAAGTCATTTGTAGTATTTGGCACCGGAAACAATGGCTTTACCGTTTTTCAATTCGGATGTTTCACACGAAGAGAAACGAAACATGGTTAGGAGCCTGCAATCAACAGAACCAATAGTAAAATTGGATGGTGATCGAAAATTCTCCGACCAAAAACTATTTCTGTACCATAATTTGTGTCATACGAAACCAAAAATTTTTTCGATGCCTTCAGATTTACCACTGAATTCTTGAAGGATCATCCATCCATTTGGGAAACGAAAGAAGATTATCAAGATGCTCTTGATGTTTGTTGTTAACGACGCTGCTGAACGCGGTGTACAAATTATGAATGACTACAACAGGAGCCTTACGAAAGACGAAGAACAGACTCAATTTACTTATCTTACAGTGCATTGAAGCATATCGTCGAAAATATCCCTCTCACAGCAAGTTAGATCTAATATAATCTTTAAATTGTTGTAACTTTTTTGTATCTCTAACGATGTGGATCATTTATGGCCTGTACCTCTCTTTAAAAAGGACTTTTTCGGGAAAATATAATACATAGTTTTATAAAAAGGATCTAAAAATATACTTTAAAAAAATATGTTCTATAAAAAAAATTTATCTTAAAAAGTATATTTTCTTAAAGAAATTAAAAATTAATTATCGTATTTTTCAACGGGCGCCTTAGGCGTGTTGGGACTAACTAGCACATAATATATAAGTATAGCGAAAGGAACTTGGTTCCAACTGGGTGTTCCCTGAAACCTCTTGTAATTTTTTATTGAAATGTTATTATCAACAAAACTTTGTACTTTAAAAAATCGATTTTCAACATCACTAATTGCATTTTGTGCGGAAGGTTTTTGTAAAATTTTAATAAAAGTAAGAACTTAGTTCTTCATGCTTTTGCATTCCCTACACGGTGATTTGCACAACAAAACTCCATATCTCGCACACTAAATGACAATTTCGTAATAGAACAAGAGAATCGTAACCAGCGTTCGAAACACAAATAAGAACCGCCAAATAAAATATTTAAAATGGAAGAAAACATTTCTTAATTTTTAAAAATCCCAAGAAAAAAACTTTTGCTCAAACCTAAATGATCAATTACACTGAGAAAATTAAATCGTAAAATCAAAGAAAATACACTTTGTTGCAAGACTTTTGTTGGTCAGATTGTGCCCAAAGACAAAACTTCTTTACCGGAAAGGCGCAAAGATCTTTAGATTCCCATGAAATATTTACTTAAAATCAAAGACTTAAAATCTTGTGGCAAGGATGCACGTCTTTGGAAACACATGAAAAAAGTCCTAAAACTAAGGAGAAAGTATTTTGGCACAAAGACTTTCATTCGTTAGTCTTAAGACTTGAATTTTTGATTTTAAGTACAATTTTCATTGTAACAAAGACGTAATTTTAACATTATTACAAAGAAACGCAATTAAATTCAATGAAATAATTCTTTGAAATACTAAAGACTGATATGTAGAAACAAAGGCAATTTTCTTTGAAATGTGCTATAGAAATGGTTTAAAAAATTCAAATTTTTCTGCAAAATAAAAAAAAAAACACAGCACAGCATTTGAATACATTTTTTTTTATTTCAGTTAAATGTAATAAAAATAAAAAATAGTTCATATACAGCGTAACTTTACTTCATTAATTAAAATCTAACATTTTTAGATGTTGACTTTAATACTGACTCTAGACATTTTTAATGTTAATGTTTAATGTTATGTCGAGGAGGTTGGATGGCTGATTATGAATTAAAAAATTTTTTTGTTGATCAACTCTACAGAATTGCATTCATCTTGCACTGCATCATCAGTCTCAAGCCTAATCTTTTTTGTTGGCGTTTTTAATGGCTTTCGCTTGTACATAGAATTGAAGTACCTGTCAAATATATTTCCGGATGGTTTTTTTTTATTTTGTCTGGGTATATAGTAAGTTGATTCAACTTCAGTTGGAAATAATGCCACTATGGACTTGGAAAGCATTAGCATGTGCCTCGGCTGCATTTCGATATTTTTGAGTATGAAGTAATCGACAATAATTCGTGAACTTGCCGACTGATCTTGTTCGTTTAGGTGGATTTTTGATTGATATTTTTGTAGCACATCTTGTTCAGCAACTGATGTGGAAAGCACTTCTTTTAAATCAAATGTTGACTCACAATCATTTTGCAACCAATCAGAAACTGTTGAGCTGCTATTTGTCACTGTTTTGTCGCTACCGCAGCAAGATATTGCATCAAACTGAAGAAAAACAGAACCAGAAAACATTATTATTACGCCACGATAGTTAACAAATAAATAATTAATAAACTATCACCCTATACTTACATTATTTTGTAAACGCCACTTTTACAAGTGGTAGCGAAATATAATTTTGCGGTTTATGTCACATCGGTTTATGAAAATTTCATTAATGTCACAGGATCGGATCATTTTCAATACATTGATCGTAGAAATACCGCTTTCCGAAAACATTTTGATTCCTTCATCATCGATGCCCCACTCACGGAGTAAACTTTCAAGTTCAGCTTCCATTTCTACAAAAGAATTAAATATCATGTAAAGGTAAAATAAATCTTCAAATATGAGGTATGTTTCTTAGTATTTTTCCTTTGCCATAGAAATAATTGTATGCCAAAACATAAATCACAACATTTATTTTTTAGAGGGTTAAGTGATCTTTAGAAGGAGTGAATATTTTTCAAAAAGTGAAATTACTTGAAAATTTTACCACATAATTTTTCCAGCACTAACTTGATTCAGTTTTTGTGATTAAATTAAACTAGGAGCGCCAGCAGCAGTCCAAATTCAACTTACAAAACACACACATAATCACGCAGCTAGCGACGCGCTGCCATCAAGCAAAAACGAAAACAATAACAACAATATGATGCTACTGCGTAATGCTATTAAAAACACAAATAAAAAAAGATCAGAAAGCAAATATAAGAATTCACATGAAATAGCATCAAATAGTCTAAGCCTTAAAAAAAACAAATATTGATAAAATGCGTGTGACCAAATATTTTCGTATAATTAGAAAAAACACAACACTTCACTTAATATGTAACTTTTTTAATTAACTTACCTTTTATTCACTTTTCACCTACTAATAGTTATAAGTATATTGACAAAGGTCAAGCGCTGCCACAACGATTGAGCGTTTTTTTATTTTATTTTTGTATATTGTTATTATTATATATTATTATATATTTTATATTGTTATTATAATATATGTGTATAAAAACACAACACTTAAATTTATATTAAAATTACATATTAAATCACTTGACGAAAAAGAAAAAAAAGACACAGACAAGGCGCACATGCACAATTGACCATTCCTATCGACTGACTTACAATGAATGACAACCAAGAAAACAATTCTTTTTATTTTGTACATATATTGCAATCGATCGGCTACACTTGTTTCGTTATGCATTCGTATACAAATTTAATTTTGAAGACTAAATTCTTTAAAGATACAGACTTTCGGCCTTATTCATAAAAAATCACTAAATTAGCTCTAAAACATTCATCAGTTATTGAAAGCTTTAAGATTTGGCGAAGGTTTTATTAGAACGGTATTCATAATGAGTATTTTAACTAGGGAACAGATAGTAATTGACTGACAACCCTGTTTAATGTATTCTCACAGTGCTTGTGATGTAAAAACAAGATGAACAATAACCGATAGACCGAATTAAATTTTTTTATTTAAATGCGTCAATGCATTTTTGCAAAATTTTAACCATTAATGGAAAGAACTGTTCAGTAAAAAGATCATTTAATATTTGCTATATTCAAATTTAGAAGAAGTGACAAAAAATCATATTGAATTGGATTTCAGTTTTTGGTAGTCGAATATAAAACCGGATATTAGGTTGTAGTTTCAATGCTTTGATTTTATATACATCACTATGTAAACAAGAGTTCTTTTTGGTTAAAAATTTTAAAAATTGGAACGAAACTAATTGCCAGGATAATGTGACACTATAAACGCTGCAAATATACACAAAATAATTGGAATTGTTTATATCGCATAATCGCGTGAAATGTAAAAAATTTATTTCTTTTGTGTATTAATGCGGATAAAATGGCCTTAAAGAAGGGTGAAACGTTCAACAAAAATGGCGACGTTAGAGAACTCTTAACAGAGGAATTTTTTGATTATGAATACAATTTTTGGGCTTTACCTTCTTAAACCTTTAACAAACCCATTACAACTTTTTATGAATAAGGCCGTTTATCTTTATGTTTTTTTAACCACTCTTGTTTACCGTTGTAAGCAAACATGTGTGAACATGTTCACTTATGCATTGAAGACAAAATTCTTTAAAGTTACAGACTTGGTCTTTGTAGCAAGAATGCTTAGCTTTAAAAAACAAAGAAAAGTCTTTAATTTTAAATACGTTTTTCAATCCCTTATTTGCTTGTTTAAAGAATAAATCATTGATGCAAGGATTTTTTCCTTCTAACAAAGATATTTTCGTTGCAATTTTACAAAGAGGTTTTTTCTTTGATTTTAAAGCTTTTAATTTTCTCAGTGTAGTGATCCAACAACAGACTCGTAATCAACGTACCAAACTTAACTAAGAACAGCCACATGAAAGATATAAAACGGAAAAAAAATTTCTCAAATTTTAAAAACCACAAAATAAAAATGAAGGCATCTGGTTGAGTAAAAGTAATTTCATTTGGTGCTGAAAGATATTTTGCACTTACAAAAAAGCAAAGACGCAGTTCCTTTTCATGCCCTACACGGTGGTATGAGGAGCAATTTGATATTCGAAAAGTTAAACAAATTACTAGCCCTAATATAACTATGTCACACAATCAATGAAATAATTACCTGTTGTATTAGTACTGGCAGTGGAAAATAAAGTCTGCTATTTATATAGATTACGAGGCAATATGTGTCAGATAGACATGATAGTCAGATATTTTTAGTTTGTTCGTCATCTGAAATGTCAGGTAAGACAAACTTCGCGTTTTCCGGAGTTCAGTACATGCAAGTGAAAAACGGTAAGAAATTTCAGCTATAAGTTTTCATCTCGAGCAATATAAAAGTCTAAAACGAAGCATTCAAAAGTTCATTGCATATCTCCCGGCTGGATGCATGGATCAATGTGGAAGTAGAGGTTACAGCTTACTAGATACTAACAGCTTTTTACCGTAGATTTTCTATCCCTTCTCTGAAATTTCAGATGGAGGACAAACTAAAAATGTTTAGTTTTATATGATTCCATCTGCATTTGTCTTTTGTTTTAAAAGAAGATTTTTAGTTTTTTTTTTCTACGATTCAATGCCGGTACAAATTCCAGTTCCAACGGTTTAATTGTTTCACTATTGACAGAACAACCTCTTCTGCAGAAAAACCTCATCACGCAAATGTGAGTAGGATCAAATTGTGCTCACGTTAGCGTGGGTGAACTTGAGTACCGACAAAATCGTCGTGTGTGAGATACCGTCTTCATTTCGTGAGCATGCGTGAGCCAAAACTTACTCAGGCGTCCATCTCTAGTGTGAACATAATGTTTTTTTTTTACATTTCATAATAGGCCTTTAGATTTGTTTTACGGACAATTTTGATAACCAATTTCATTGAAAGTTAAGAAAATACGAAAGTTTAAAAATTGGTGGGACGTATTGTCCCAGTAGTCCCGAAAGGGTTAAATAATTGTAGACTAAATTGTAATTATTGATTCATGACTTCTTTAATGGTTTATTACAAGCACAAGAAACAGAGGTGATAGCGCGTTAGCTGACAAAAAATACTTAATCAAAAAGTTATGAGCCTACGTCTCAAATGCACCTCAACCCCAAATGGTTGAAGCCTTTTTCGTATATCATTATGCCATTTAATTAACTAAAATCGTCATGAGGGAGAAGTTAAAAAATTCAATGATATAAAAATTGAATAGATGCTTTGTGGTTCGAGGCACATCTGACATGTAGTGTGTTGTGTTTTTTATGTCATCCTTTTTTTCAAAAATATATCAAGGATCATTAGAGTTGTTGGAGATTTATTTGATTTATTTATATAATTAACCAAAAAAATTTTAATTTATTTACATTATATGTATTATACATATACATAATAATTCCACCCTAACATACATTTATTCTTTTTATACATCACAACAACACATCATGCAATGTTGTTTACTAGCTTGTAGATCCGCTAACTGCTGGTGTCTTGTCTTCATCAGCTGATTTGTGGCTTTTTCATCTTTTCCGCCGGTAAGCTGTCAAATTCGGGTTTGTTTCTCTTTGTTTGTTAATAAGATTCAAAGAATTTCAACCACAATGCAATTTAATAGCATAGACTTTGTATCAAGTAAGACAATCTTATAACATTTTTCACATTTTGCGTACATAGTGGTTTTCATTATTCAGATAATTTTGATAGATTAACGACGGGATTGCTAATGCGACTACCTAATAGATAATTCTACCATGGGGATATACAAGTAAATGCAATGATTTACTTTGTGTCCCTTTTGAAACAACAATCGTTGAAATCAGTCTAGTAAAAGAAGTCAAAGTTAAGTGTTTACTTTTAAGTTAAAATATTGGTCTCAACGAACAATCTCCTTTGTGTATTTTTGGGACTCCATACAACCTAGGTTTGTTCTTTGTCTTAAGTTTGTTCTTTTCAATTTGACTTATGTTTCCTGCTTTACAAAGTAACCAAATAACTTTTTTTTTTGAAAATGCTATAAAAAAAACTACTGAATATTTTCTCAAATTTCTTTTTATATTTGAAAGTACAAGCCTTCCGGTTAATGGAAAATAATTTCATTCAAATGGCTGCCTCGCCTGGCCATGCAGTAGCCTACACGATCGGTCCAATTTTTAAGCACATTATCGATTGTGTGCAGCTGTATTTCACCAATGCCTTCACGAATATTGTCCTTTAAAGCGTCAATTGTCTCTGGCTTGTCGGCGTAACACTTATATTTGAGGGCACCCCACAAATAATAGTCCAACGGTGTCAAATCGCAGCTCCGAGGTGGCCAAACGACATCAGCTCTGCGGCTGATAATGCGATCTTCAAAAACAGGGCGCAAAACATCGAGTGTAGCTTCGGCTGTGTGGCACGTAGCGCCGTCCTGTTGAAACCAAATGTTGCCAATATCCTCCTCTTCAATTTTTGTGAACAAAAATTCGTTCAACATGGCCCGATAACGATCGCCATTGTCTGTAACGGCCACACAGTTCTTTGTCCCAGTACATCGATGGGACAAAAATAGAAGGAGTCGTCCTAGGGTAATAAAGTTTGGCACGAGTCCCTCATATAATAGAATTAAGAAAATTTCAAAGTATCGACCAAATTCACCACGCCCATCGCCCACCGCCCATACAAACCGAAATTATTTTTGGCTGTAAAAATTGAACTATTGCCAAAAATTTCATGAAAATCGCTTGAAGAGCATATTTATGCAACACCTTTTAAAAAAAAATCATTTCATCAACATTGACCACGCCCATCGCCCACCGCCCGTATAAACCGAAATTATTTTTGGCTGTACAAATTGAACTATTGCCACAAATTTCATGAAAATTGCGTGAATTTGCTATGTAAAAGATTTTCAATGCAGAAAATTGTATCCCCAATTTGAAAGAAATTGTATAACGAATTCTGGTACCTCCCATACAAATTGCAAAAATCTCGAATATTTATACTTTTTTATTTGAAAAACCGAATTAAAACAAAACTTTTCTTAAAATAGTGGTATAGCAAATTTCTTTGTTTTTTTTTATTGTAAGAAATGGTAATCACTGTTAGATGCTTCCCAATACTAATCTTTGTTTAACGAATAACTGAATTCATCGTCTTCAATTATATGATTTTCCGGATCTACGTTTTCTATCACAATATATTTTTCAATTCCGGCTAAAGAAAATATGTGGTTATTCTTTATGCTCCTCTTGGAAGATAGCACGGGATCTGAATTCAACAACAAATAGGCCATTAAATCTTTATTTGTATTTTCCCGACTCGTTTTTCTCGTATGAGATAATCGAGTTTTTCTCACATTTTTGTGGTTGGCTTCCAACGCTTCTTCAGACAGACAACCTAAGAAAAGAATATTTATAATATTATATAAAAGTATAATTATGATTAGGTTGTTTATAATACCTATTGGCAAATTGAAGAACTCAATAACATCACAACCATGAACTAATATCTTATGGACAGTGCGAGGCATATAATACCACCCGTAGTGTATTAAATACATGTTTCTCGTGATTGTAAGAAGATCTTTAAATGCATTTACATTGATTGGTGATCCACAAGATAACACTCTCAATATGTATATGCATTATTATTATCAGACTCGAATATCGGATTTGCAGCAAGGTTGTGTCACGCGCTCATCTCTAATACATACAAAATGATAAAGCAAGTCACAAAATTTAGTTTATGGTTTGTTTTCCTTTTATTTCTAATTCTACGACTTTAGCGCACTCTGTTGAAACTTTGGTACACTAATTTAATTTTTCATTATTAAGTCACTACTCCGTTACTCGGATTTCAAATTCTATAGTAAATTTATATAATTTGTATTTTCAGTTTTGTATCAAACATCTTAATATTAGTTAAATTTAAGAAAAAATAATGAATTTTGTCATTTTTAAAAAAGCATTTTTTTCAAAGTTGTGGCAAAAAATTGGTTCTAACTCTTTCAGAATCTATTAAACAACCCTTAAGACTCATGAAAAAAACAAAAAAAAATATCTATTTTTATATAATTTTTTTTAATACTCCATTAAACTAAGGTAATTTTAGAATTTTTATTTTTCTGTGGAATGAAAAACATATTGTTTTTTAAATATTTTAATTTTATTTTTATTTACTTTTGTATGTATTGACGACATAAAATCCAAAAATTCAGATCTTTATTTAAAAAAATGTATTTTTAAGAGTTATTTTCCAAAAACTATCATTATTTTTCCTATGTGCATTCATTTTAGCTTGAAATTCATAGACTTTAGCGCCCCTGGTGGCGTCGTAACAAGTCAAAACGTAGAAATTCATATAATATATTATATTTATTTTAGTTGTTTTGTTATCTATCGAAAAAAATATATTCCGTCACAATTGACACTGTGGGCCACTCCGTGCTCATTTTCGAAGAAAAATGGCCCAATTATGCCTCTGGACCAAAATCCGCACCAAACAGTGACTCGTTCTGGGTGCATCGGCTTTTCAATGTATGTGTGCGGGTTTTCTGTGCCCTAAATGCGACAATTTTGCTTGTTTACATAACCGCCACGATCAAAAAGAGCTACATCTGAAAAGATGATTTTTTTTGCAAAATGGGCATCTTCTGTAAGTTGATCGCAGGCCCACTTAGCGAAGCGAAAACGCATTGGATGGTCAGTTGGCTTCAACTCCTGAACCAATTGGACTTTGTATGGCGTCATTCCAAGGTCTTTATGCAAAATTCGTCTCAATGATGTCTCCGAAATGTTCAAATGTTGAGAACGACGGTGAATTGATGTTGATGGCGCTTCACGCACACTTTCTGCCACAGCAGCAATATTCTCGGGTGTACGCACTATTTTTGGCATTTCACGCTTTGGTTTGTCGATGAGGATGCCAGTTTCTTTCATTTTTTTTTCACAAGATAACGAACATACGGGACTGACGGTGCTCTCTTCTACCAAAATCCGTACGCAATTTTTGCACACATTCTGCAACATTACCATGATTTTCAAAGTAATGTCGCAATATTTCTCAGCGTTGTTCAAGCGTATACACAACCATATTCGTTCAGCGGAAGGATAAAACTAATTATCTGTCAAATCAGACATGAGCTAAGTGTTACTATTCACGAAATAAGCACTAGTTGAAAAAAAAAACGTTAGGTGGCGGACCCTTTATATCTACAATATCATTGTTCAATTTTTGAAGTTTGCTGGCAGGATCTGGTATGTACTTTACTTGGCGAGCTGAGATTTTATGTAACTCCAAAAGATTTTGATCAGGTTTAAGTCCGGTGATTTGTACACTATTTAACCAGTTTTTAATGATCTTGGCCGAATGTTTTGTGTCGTTGTCTTGTGAAAAATCACCCATTGAGGAACAAGACACATTTTTTCTATAGCAGCCGGTAAATGAATTAAAAGATATTGTTCTTTTTTCATAATACATTAAATTTTAACCAGTATTACATCCCCATACCATTATGGATCCACCACCATATTTCTTGGTTTGTGTTACTGCATTCGGGGTATTACAATGAAAGAAAAACGCTTCGTCGCATGGATGAAACATTTTCGTTAATGTTTTTACGTTGTTATAATGAAAAGAGTCGTAAATCCGACAACTCGGTAGTCGCTGCAACGAAAAATTTCATACTTGACTTCTTTGACAATTTTTCATTTTCTTGCTGCAATTTTATTTATTTTAAATTTTGTAAACAAATGGGTTGAAATTCAGAAAAAAGTAAAGGCATGAGATTTAAACAACTGATATTTGGTTTATCTCTTACTTTTTATAGTTTATATTTATTATTTATTTATTTTTGAGGTTTGTCAAAATTTGTATTGACGAAACAATTTCGTTATTGTAACGAAACTAATTTGCATGAAGGTATAGAGAGAAGCAGTCGAAAAAATGAGCGAGCGTATAATGAAGGCTAGCAAGAGAAAATTGTGAGCGCGAGTGGTAGGTCACGTGCACATCTTAAATCAGTTACATTGCAACAACCGAAAGTGGTAGACGAAAATCTCCGCCGGATTAATTTAAATAAATTTTTTAAAAAAGACTAATTAGTTATACTTAATAATAATCTGTTATTGGGAAAAATAAATTGTATGAATTTATGTGTTTGCTGTGATTGTTTGTATGACTTGCGAATCTATAAATCAAGTAGATAAATAAACAGAATGCAAGGAGCAACACGACAGCAAAGAAAGTGACGCATCGATAGCAGAAAAACTACGCCGAAATATGTAACTGAACATTTGTGTGTGTGTGTGTGTGTGTATGCGCGTGACGGCACAAACCCAACAAAATGTTCGTGTTTTTGTGTTTTAATCATAATTCGATCGCGCCTGTTTCGTTGTGTTGGTATTTGGATTCCGAAAAAAACGAAAGAAATAATAATTCACCGCACAATCACATGAATCCAATCGAAATTTTAACAAATTTGGTTAAAATAAATAACGAGAAGTTGAAGAAAATGCTTGCAGAGCGATCACTGGCTTAATGACGGGGAGATTTGGCGCTGCAATTGAATGTAAGAACCCTCAACACAACAACAATTGCATGATTTAAGAAAACAAAAATTTGGCTCTATGTTAAAGGAGTAGAGCATAGGGGAGTAGTGCTTGGGTTCATGGTAAGTGCTTATGTTCATCTTAATAATAAATGCCTCAGATTTGTCTTTAATTGCAGGACCTTAATACGGCGGCCACAATAACACTCAACCCCTCGACTAACACAATTTTCTCCAGACGAGTGTTTCAACATGGATTGAATATAATCTATTTAGCAAATTGAAACCATTTTCGAAACAAACATGACATAAATTGTTATCGAAATACCTTCAATGTAATACTAACAGTGTATTTATGTACAATTAATAATGTCAAACACACTTCAAAATATTCATTGCAGCAACGAAACAAAATCATTGTAGTAATGAAACAAATTTATTGAAACAATGACATAAATTCGTTGCGCCAAAGAAACAAATTCATTACTGCAATGAAATAATTCCTTGCAAGAACGATGCTTATTCATTGCAACAATTAAGCAAATGCATTGCAGCAACGAAACAAATTCGTTGCAATAATGAAGCAAATTCATTGCAGCAACAACCATACACAGTAACGACCAATTTGCGGTTGATGAACACAGCTCACTTTCGATGATAAAAGTTGTTGGGTTGACGAACATTTTCATCCCTGTGATGATGCTTTTCCGTTCAGTGTAGTATTTGGTTCTTTGGTCCAGTAACAAGCGCGGCCATCGGACTCAAATCAATTGATTTTAGTCTCATCAGACCATATGACCTTAAACACAAGGCGTAATTGTATTTTCTTTATTTAAAACGTGTCGAATTTAAGACATTACTGTTGTGTTTTTAATCTAAACACGCGTTATATGCAAAATGTGTATATTTATTCAAATGATGTAATTTATGCAAGTAAATGAAAATAAAGTTAAAAATGAACGATGTGAACAACTTGACTATTACAACGAGACTACTACGTGCCACACTCATACCAGAGTTGCATTTTCATAGCGATGCATAATAACGGGTACTGCAACAATTACCCTCTTCCAGTCAGTTCAGTTTAAATAGACCTTTCGAATTCTTCACGAAGCTGTATGTTCTTTTGTGATAAAAATGGTTTCTGTTTCTTCTCTGCAGCCTTAACACCCAATCCTGTGAGACTTCGACGAGAAGTCCACTCACTGGCGTCAATATTTAACGTTTTTAGTGCCGCAGCTGGGGTAATTGCATTGTCACTTGGCACTAATTATTATTTTTTAATAATTCCATGAATTCGTCTACTTTAGATGCTTCCATTTTCGATCAGCACGTGGACAATAACGAGCAATTGAAAGACTTACAGTAAATTTATGAGCTACGTGATGGTGACATTTGAGTTTCTGGATATTTAAAGAGTTGAACAGAGTAACATTGAAGAGAGTGCGCAATTGTAACATTGGGGTTTGTTTACATATATATTTAGAATTGCTGTATTTCAAAGTAAAAGTAATAAAAACCAAAAACTAAAAACAAAGTAAAAGTAGTTCAAAGGTGAAACGCTGCTGAATATTCTAGTTTAAACTTCCATTATGGGCAACCTGTTACAATTTTTCTCGTCACTGTAAATATGTAAAAAACGTAATATTCATATTTAAATTTATGATGAAACTAGCTTTAAAAAAGCAATGAGATTTTAGATACATAATTGCATTTCAACATGAATAGAGTAAATTATTTAGTTAAAAACATACGAGCCGAATTCCGCTGTCTCAGTTGCGGCAAGTGTTCCGACATTTTTAAGTACTGATATTGGAACTTCATATTCGTAATATTTGAGACCATGTCTGAAATTTTAAAAACGAGAAAAATCAAAATGAATCTGTACATACATATAAATTAATTTCACAACTAACCTGCCATTAAGCACAGAATTTACAGTACTTGTTATTAATATTTTTCGTAACTTAGTTTTAACAATATTTAGTTGACTGAAAACTCTCTCCTTCGACATCTGCACTTGATCAAAGTATTGGCCAAATCTCTAACGCACAATTTCTCAATTCGTTGAACGGGGTTTTTCCCCCAGAGTCGTTCATATAGAACACTTCAACGTAAAACGAACTTGTTAAAATTTCAGTCATTTTGAGGAACGATATGTTGGTATACTCACTATTTAAAATACTTTCAGCAGAGAGAAGATTATCACATTTTAACACTTTAAAATTACTTGGTAACACCTAAAACATTATAATTTGGTTGCCTCCAACGTGAGTAATGGGCACGTGAGTAAGCTTTGACTCGCGCTCAGGCACGAAGATTTTTGCGGTGCTCACGTTCACGCACGCTTTGATCCTACTCACATTGACACGTGATTCACGTGCTTCACGATTATCACACAAAAATTACTCACAAAAATAAAATTGGTTTTTTACATGAACCACTTGCTTTATATAACATCCCATGAAGGGATTGGGGAGAGCTTCTCAGCTTCATATTCAAGCCAATATTAAAAAATATATCCAACACAATGTTCGAAAAAGTTAGTTCTTAAATACGTTAATTGGGATCATATTCAGGAATTAGACACTACTACACTTAAATGTAAATGCCTAAGTTAAATTGAGTGCCGTTTTTAATCAATTTAGCAAATAAACTAAAACCTTTTATACAAGAACAACATTTTATCACCTTTATCTCAGAGAAGTTTGCAAAAAAAAATATCAGAAATTCAAAATTATTGGCCAGATTATTTTAAAATGTACTAGGTAATTATAGGAGAGGAGTCAGGCTTTCAGAATATTGTATCTAAAGGCACCATGTTTCAACGCATGTTTTGCCACAAATTGTGAGGCTGTTGGTGATGTTCAAACGCTCACGGCATGTAGCTTCGAAACTTGTAACCAGATTTTTTGTTGTGTGTTACGGAGGGTGACCGTTACAAAGGGTGGGTGACCGTTACAAAGATAGTAGGAATCAAAAGTTGAACATGTAAATTTTTGCATTTTGGGAAATAACTTGGTCATTATGAGTCAAAATGCTATATTGACAAACCTTCAACCTGTAGTAGGTTTTTTCAAAATTATTTCAAATCGGTCGGTATCGACAATCTCTCAAAGTTTAAATCTGCAAAAAAGGAATGTGTTAGAAAAGGTGCCAACACCAAAGATGAAATATTAAACCTAAATAAGTTTGTGCTTTATTTGAAAACTAAAGTAAATAAAATAAATAGTTTCTGCGCGAAAATATTTTTATTGGTGGAAATTCTAAACTTGGAGTTGGAGCAGTGCACATTTTTACGACTCAAATTCCGACTCCAGACTCCGACTGCACAGCACTGCATTCTTGGAAAAATTACGAAAAAAATTAAAAAAAGATATATTTTTTTTAAATTCTACGTAAGTTCGATTTGAAGTATACAACAACGTAATACCGCAATCTTGTATTATAATCCAATATAAGTTTAATTGGCTGTATGAAATAGCTCCCAATGAAGTAAGGCCCAATGACATAAATCCCAATGAAACAACCCCTAGGAAAAATAATTGCCAAAAAAAAACAAATGAAAAAAATCCCACAAAAATTAAATAATCCCAAAAACCAAAAACGAAATAAGTCCCATATTTTAGGACTTATTTCATAAAGAAATAACTCCACACTAAAAAATGAATTTACTCCCAATGAAATAAACGCCAAAAAAATGAAATAAATCCCAAATTATATATTTTTTGCATTTTGTTGTAAATAATGTATAATATAAATCAAATTTCATTAGATAATTAATTTTTTGGTATTGTATATTTTCGTTACATATATACTTGAATATTGTCATCAACATCTTTTTGACATACTGGACACTTACATTTTAACCTCCCGTCTGCAATACTTTCTGCTTGTAATTTCAATAGACATTCATTACAAAGTTTTACATGCTTGCACGATATTAAAAGAACATTTGGTGGTGCGGATAAACAAATTACGCTTGTTGGTGATGATGATGGCACAGTTTGAACGTCTGCAAGATCTACCGTTTCGGCGTTTTCTTCCTCCAAATACGTTATTTCATCAAAAAAATCTTCGTCCGGCTCCATTTCCGTAAAAATATTATTTTTTGGAAATACAAGACGCTGTAAAAAACGAACCAGTTATTTTGCCACTTTGAAGATCTTTTCCGGCCTCTTCTATGTTTGCGGATCTATCTACCGATTTACGACATTTTTTAATTTTTCCGAAAGCACCACCACTGTTAACAAGAAGATGAAGTTCCCTGCTTTTGGATAATTCCTCATTCAAAAGATGCGAAACAAATTTAAAAAAATTTCCATGTTTTGGAATACTTCTGCTCAGAACTCCGTTATAAGCCCTTTTTGCCGATGTTGTTCTAGTAGACGTCCCGAATACTGACATCCCAAGTGGTCCTACCTAAATATTATTATTAAATAGGTCAACATACTGTAATATATACCTTATCATATGCAATTGAATCTTTGATACTGTGAAATCCTGAAACGATATGTGATGCTGGCAATAATGGAAGTACTAGGAGCTTATGGTATTCGAGTGATGCATTTTTATCTTCCCGGATGTAACTGGCTAATTGCTTGTACTTCATAACTAAATGGGAAGAGAAATGGAACCAGAAATGGAAGCAACAACCGAATAGTTTTGAGTTGGGAAATTCTGTTATTATTGCCTTTCTTAATCCCATTTCATAATCTGCCATAAATGTAGCTCCGTCCAATTTTAATATATTATCATTTATGTATTTCATCACATGTGCATAGCAATTAAACGATATTTTATTCATAACAATGAATATAAATGGAAAAACCTATAATATTCAAAAGAAAATTCATAATGCTATCGTCGATTCTTTCTTTAAAATGTTCGTTACATTGACTATGTTCTTAATTAATTGTCAAATGAATATATTTGAATGAAATCTTGATGCAGATTGATTTGAGCGGTCGTGAATCTTTAGATCTACAAGGGCTGGAATTACAGTGATTAAACAGAAAGATCATAAGATCATAGATTCATAATGTCAAAATCTACTTCGGGTGGGAGGACATAACGTCCAAAAATTTTGGGCCTTTTTTCCGCAACATCATTGGGCGTTCTGACCGCCTTTCGCCTCTCTTTCCCTTTCATATGAATACCCATAATGTCTATAGACATTATCACCCTTTCATTTGTGACATAATGGCTATAGAAGCAGTGACATAAAGTCGATAGACAGTATGACCCTTTTACGAATGACATAATGTCTAAAGCGTTCCAAATATTGCAATTTTAATACTAGAGTCTCACAATGTCTGTAGACATTATGTCATTCGTAAAAGGGTCATAATGTCTAATTCTAGAGCGTCACAATATCTATAGACATTATGTCATTCGTAAAAGGGTCATAATGAAGTCCCCGGAGGCGGGGATCTTTCTGTTTAATCACTGTAATTCTAGCCCTTGTAGATCTAAAGATTCACGACCGCTCAAATCAACATGTATCTCCTGCAGCGCAACTGTTACTTGATTCGTCATACTTTAGTATATATTCAAAAACACATTTCCACACACTTTTGCTAAGCTACGTGTTGCAAATTAAACTTATCACAATAATTGTTGACGTACCTTTTCAAAATATTCGACATGCACCAGAAGTAGTTGTTTGAAGCAACCAATGGGCACAACGGAAAATGTTGCGTCCACCAGTATTTTCCTGTTAACCTTCGGAAAGTTCTCCTTTATTAGGCTTACAATTTTTTCTGATGCGAAAACAGCATATGAAAAATGATCCACGTCGAAGCACGCCCTAAAGAATGGTGTATTTTCTAAGCCATCGTGGCGCGTTAGACCAAAGCTGTTAAACATTGCCTCGTTATTGAAAGCTGCAATAATTTCTTTTGGGGTTTTTGGGGATGACACAAACACCGTATTCGTCAAGTACTGTAAACCTCGTTTTACTTTAGCGAAGGAAATATTCTTGGAAGCATCCTGGTTTCTATATTTTAAATATAAATGTATGAATATTTACATTAGGGTGTCGTCGGTCAAACAAGCACTAGTAGTAATAGTATTAAAAGCACTCCAACGACGCGTAACAAGGCTTAAGTCTAGTGTAGGGCCCCCTCTCGGAACAATTTTCATTAAATATTTTTTTTGTAGTCTCCGGATTATTACGCGTCGTTTGAGTTCTATTACGTCAAAAAATTCAAAAATTCGAATTTCTCGGGACACTCTAATGTACATACGAACACAATTTATAAGAAACAAACCTGCTGCAAACGTCCTGAAATTTTTGTCTGATGCCGCTTAAGGCGTTTACGTTTCCAATAAGATTATTGGGATCCATGCACTCCCTTTTAAGAGTATTCATTACTTTCATTTCGTCGTATAAAGACTTTTGATTTCCATGATTATGCTCGGCATCACGATATTTAAAACACTGATTGTTTTCCACGTAGGCTCGCGACTTACATTCTTTAGAATAACACACAGAAAATTGTTTTGTTTTATATTTTGTTTTTTGAATATACAATTGTTGTTCGCCAACAATGTATAGTAATTCACTATTTCTTCTTTTCCCGCTCATACTCTCGTAAGAAAAACTTGTCATACCGATGATTGTTATTTTGTTCCGAAAACTGAATTGAACTTGGCTGAATTTCACAAAGAACTGATTCAAGAAAAAAAACTATGCACATCACTGATTCATAATTTCTCACATTACTTATAAACACCGTTATTACGACCGTAATATGGTCGCCAAATAAACAAATTATTTCAATATTTTGAAAATGAAATAAATCCCAAAAAAGGTGAAATAACTCCTAAAAATTAAATAAATTGTGAATGAATTGTGAAATAAAATCCAAACAAAATGAAATAACACACAAATATCAATACAACATGAAATAAGCCCCAAAAGAAATTTATTTGGGACTTAATTCACTTCTCATTTTTTGGGACATAAAATATGATGAAATAGGTCCCAATGAAAAAATGCAATAGATTCAAAAATAATGTAATAATCTCCAAAAATTTGGAAATTATTTCAACTGAAATTACTTCCAAAAATGTACTGAAATTTTCGGGATTTATTTCATTTTTTTTGGGACTTACTTCATAGGGAAGTTATTTCATAGAGCCGTTTAATTTAATACAATTAACATTGCTTGAGAAATTGGGATTTTTATTTCCAAAAAAAACCTGTTATGAAAATTCGAGTGCTTTTAAAAACTGAACGTTGCTGATGAAGATTATGCGTACGATCAAATTTTGGAACGAAGTTCTTTATCGCACGTTGCGGAATGGGGGCTAAATGAAAAAATTTTAAACAAGGTTTTTTTAACTACTTTATTACAACCCATTATTATCAACTATATTGGGTACTTTTGGTTTGGTTTAAAGGGAAGTTTTCTAGATGGAGCCTGTTTATTAAATATTGTAGTTTTGAACCCAATAAAAAGTAAATTTAGAAAAGCCAAAGAGCAAGACTGGCAAATCCATGGAATACAACCCTGAGCATGGAATTACATTTGGCAGCACACTTACTCTTATGGCGTTTTCTTTTCTAAAAAAAAATGTTGCCTCGTTGCAGGGTAACATATTTAAAATGTTGCACTCACCCTCTCAAAATGTTACATTTTTTATTATCACAATAGAACAGAAAATATGCCCTTTTTAAACACCTGTTCATTCCTTATTTTAATTGGTATTAATCATCTGTTTTATAAATAAACAACAAAATTGGCGCAAAGGAGAACAAATCAAAAGCTATCAAAATTTTTTAATTTATTAAAGAATATCATATTATGGCAAGTGGAGCGCTGAAGGTGTCGAAAATGGTGAAAGCTCAATATCTTACAAGAGAAATCAATGTAAGTACACAAAAAAGATTTTAATATCAAATAATCCATAAAATCGTTGTGTTTCAGTGTGGTAAGATGGAGAGACTAGACAACTTCTGGATCTATATGATAATTACATGTCTCAAATTGGACCAATGAAACAATTTAAAAACAAAAAAGACATGTGGACCAGGATTGCATTAGAAATTTCAGAGTAGACAGCAAAACAGTGCGAAGATCGTTACAAGACAGTATTAAGAAGAAAAAAGGTGGCAGTCGAAAACAATCGCACTTCCGGATCAAAAAGAGAGGAAATAGATTTTGAAGATGAGCTGACAAAAATATGCTTAATGGATGACTCAATTGAACCGGAGATTCAAATTAGCAGCCAGAAATGCGTTAAAGTTGAGAAGAGTGCATATGGAAAGTCGAATATGCAAAGCTCAAGAAAAATACAGTTCAGGAGACGTTGTTGGAAATTGCCGATAAGAAAGAGGAAGCTAGACAAAGTCGTCACAGAGAAAAATTGGATACTTTGGACAAAATGCAGTCCATTCTTCAAAAATTACTTGACGAAAAAGTAAAATAGACCAACAGTATCATAGTCAAGCGTTTTTTTAGTAGTAGCCATACATGTTTTCCTTTTTATTTTTTTAATGAAGTACGAATTAGCAATAAAACAAATAGTTTAATATGTTGAGTGTTTTTCAGACCAAGTTGTTCGTGATTATTCTGTTCGATGAAAATGTTATATATTCTATAACCTTGCTGGCTTTTTTGGTCGCAATTCCAATGTATTAAATAAAACTATTTAATTCAATTGTTTTCCCTACGTTTCGATGCTTTATTGGCATCCTCTTCAGGGGAGTTTTATTCTAAATAACAATGATAACAATTAATATCACATTTAGTATTTTCCGTTCACTGTTCACACTTAGTACTTCGTTTTTCTATATATTTATTTGCATGTCTATTTAGTGTTAATCTAACATAAATGTATATATGTCGTACATGTATGTTTTCTCCACACTATATATGTTTGTCCAGTGTTAGCGTCATGAAGTAGTGACAATTTGTCTTGTGTTTGTCCTCTTTTGTGTTCATACTTATGTCATGTTTTTGTTGAATTCTCAAACTCTCTAGTGTACATGGTAGAAATATAATGGTAGATGCAGTACGACAACAAATACAACAAGCCAAAAACAACAGGCATTTTGTTTTTGCTCAGTGTCTGTGTTGTGTCAAGTCAGCTGATAGAAAAATGATGAAAATGTAAACAAATTTGCAAAAAGTGCCATTTAGAAAATGATTGAGTGTTATTTGATATATTGAAAGTGATTAAGTATGAAAATTAAAACGTTTCTATGTAATTTAGCAGAGAAATATTTCAAAAACAGAAGTTGCTGGCGAACGGGGGTTGCAGACAAACAAATGTAAACAAACTATGACATAAGAGAAAAACTTACTCACACTCAGTCCAGAAAAAAGTT
This sequence comes from Phaonia tiefii, assembly GCA_963931995.1. Lineage (NCBI taxonomy): Eukaryota > Metazoa > Arthropoda > Insecta > Diptera > Muscidae > Phaonia > Phaonia tiefii. The sequence goes on along the minus strand of OZ008368.1, from coordinate 130,903,070 downwards.
CAAATCAGCTGGGCTAGTGCTTCTACCGTTTCTTTGTACCATGCTAGTGTATATCTCCTGTTAGTGTTCTTCTCTCTGTCTATAATTCTGACGTTTTCACATGTCTGGTGTGTGATTGTTCTCCATCATATGTTGTGAGAGTGCAGTGCTCATTCTCCTGTTCCTTATGTCTGCTTTGTGTTCTGTCATTCTAGTTTCCAATGATCTTTTAGTGGTGCCAATGTATATTTGCCCACATGTTTCATCAGTGTTGCCAGTGCATGAAATTTCATATACTACATTGTGTTGGTGGTTTTTGTGTATCCGGGTTTTTGTCTTGGAGAATATGTTCTGTAGGGTATTGTTGGGTTTGTGTGCAATTTTAATGTCATTATTGAAAATGTTTTTCAGTAATTTGTTATCTGTTAGCGATGGTATGTATTTGACGCTTATATATGATGTGTTTTCGTTTCGATTTTCCGTAAGTTGGGTTGTAGTGTTTGTTGTCCTATTGTTATATTTTTGTATTAAGTGTTTTATGATATATTGTGGATAGTTGTTTTTGTGGAGAATTTTAGTTATGATTTTGTAATTTTTGTTGTGGAATTTTTCATGACTGTTATCGAAAACTGTTTTAATGAAATTGTAGGCTGTGTTTAACTTTTGATTTTGCGGTTGTGTGGAGTAATAATTCATCATTCGTCCGGATGCTGTCGGTTTTGAATACCAGTCTGTAATTAAAGTTGTTGATTGTCTGTGTATCTTCAAGTCTATGGTGAATTGTATTTTATTATGGTATTTGTTCAAGTGTTCTAAAATGGTGTCCGTGTCCTGTCTTTTGATGATGGCAAAAATATCATCAACATATTTAACCAACACTTTGGGTTTTATATTATGTTTCCGTAAGTCTGTAAATGTGTCGTCTAATAATTTGTCCAGCACTATGTCAGCTATTGTAGGAGAGAGTGGGTTTCCCATCGGCATTCCATACGTCTGAGTATATATGTTTTCATCAAAGATGAAGTAGTTGTTGTCGTTGAGACAAAAATTGAGGATTTTCAAAAATGTTTGTCTAGGTATGTCCGTGTATTTTGAAATTGTTGCCCATTGGTGCATGATATTTTTAATTGCCAAATGTGTAGGTATGTTCGTGAATAATGAGACAACATCGAATGAGACTAGAATGTCGTCATCTTCAAGTGGTATGTCTGTTAGCCTTTCCCTAAGTATTTTGGTATTTTTAATGTTG